>JAQNBH010000015.1:22662229-23222849 GCA_028752905.1 Cladorhizidae sp. MBARI D1340-BT2 | reverse complement strand
AGAAGAAGAAGAAGAAGAAGAAGAAGAAGAAGAAGAAGAAGAAGAAGAAGAAGAAGAAGAAGAAGAAGAAGAAGAAGAAGAAGAAGAAGAAGAAGAAGAAGAAGAAGAAGAAGAAGAAGAAGAAGAAGAAGAAGAAGAAGAGGAAGAGGAGGAGGAGGAGGAAGAGACCAAATTTAATTTTTTTTTTAAATAAGTTAAAATTATATATAATTTTTTATTAAAATAAATGAGTAAACAAGAGATAAAATAAGAATAATTTTGCTTCTTATTTATATATATATACTCATGTTTTTATTTATTGATTATTATTGTTGTTGTTCTTGATTTACTTGATTTATTTGTTTTGTTTGTTATTATTACATATTTTTATTATTTTATTAATTGTTATTTATATACATATTTTATTATTGTATTTAAATATTATTATTGTTATGCATAATTTATTTTTATGCATAATTATTCTATTTATATTTATTGTTTATTTGTTTATTTATTTCTTATTATATTTTTATTTGTTTATTAATTTTTAATTTGTTATTATTATCATCATTATTTATTATTATTACTATTTATTTAATTTTTTTAATTTTATTATTATTATTTTTTAAATCGCATCCGGTTCACGTGCTGGACGTGTGTGCTGAGGTGTGATTTTGTAGCATGTGGTGAATAACTAGCTACCGATATATAGCAGGCTCATGCTAGTCTTAGCATCTCTGAAGGTTAGAGCATCTAGTCGAAATGTCTAGAGAATACAATTTCAAGTTGCCTATTGAGAAGGTTATTGTAATTTTCTTATGTCAACTGAGAATTCATTGAGCACAGCAGTTTGCTATAAAAGTGCTAATTTAATGGTTTGCTATTAAAGAAGCTGCTCCCTCAATAGATCAAGCCTCCTTCCTGGGACAGGGAAAAGGATAAGTTGCCTATTGAGAAGGTTATTGTAATTTTCTTATGTCAACTGAGAATTCATTGAGCACAGCAGTTTGCTATAAAAGTGCTAATTTAATGGTTTGCTATTAAAGAAGCTGCTCCCTCAATAGATCAAGCCTCCTTCCTGGGACAGGGAAAAGGATATATTTTCTAACCATAGATTTCCTGAGCTTCTCCTCTACCCCCCTCCCCACCCCCATACACAACCCGCACAATGCCAGGCTTCTCGCTTATAAAATAAGACTTTATCTATGTAGACCATAACCAGTTAGACCACCCTTCACCATTGAAAACCTATACACGAATAGTTTAGACCCCAACCATTAATAACTGCTATGCTAAGAGATGTGAATATGTTTGCCACGAAGCTTCTCCAATTTAACATAAAGTAATATATCTAAATTATTATTCAAGTAACTGAGATATATTCCATTAAACTTACCGAGGTGTTCTTGGCTGAAAAAACATTCCAATTGAAAAAATAAGTCCTATAATAACTTGTATTGCCATATGTATCCTCCATCCAAGACAAAACTTTGTAAATACACAGTTCAAACCAACTGCCATTAGAAGACCCATACAATATATCGGTCCAATAGTTGAAGTTAAGAGTCCTCGAGATTTCTTTGGGGACATTTCTGATATGTAGACTGGCATTACCACGTATATGAGGCTATAGACAAATAGCAATATTTCAAATGTGACACAAAAATTGAAAAATATGCATACAAAAATAAAAAATAAAGTATGATGTGATAGTAAAAAAGCTGTTTTAACATAGACATAACTTGATAACCTCCCCACAAAAGATTACTTCATTATAGGACCAGAATTAAAATGCAGTTACTACACTACGACCTTCTCTAATACCTAATCTACTAGTGCAATTTAAAAAGCATTTAACAAGTTCTGCAAATCACAAACACTTGGCTTGAAGCTGACCAAATATATATCTACATTTCTTGTACAAGTACTATAGTGCTTGACACCATAACCACCCAATTTGAACAATCTTACTGCGAACATTACTACAACATATCTGCATTACACAATTGTTTCACATTAGGTTTTATTCTTATAGGTGTCTTCTATACCATGTATAAGTTTGGTTTCCATAGCAATAATTGAGTAGAAAAATGGCATCCAACCCAAGTGACCCAAGGTGTAAAACTTCCAAAAATTCTATTAAAATTCAGTATATTAATTCAGTATATTAAAATTCAGTGGCATTGCTATTGATTTTTTTTAAAGCAAAAATTCAAACACCTGAAAGTGTAGAAGACTTCTGTAAGACAGATTTTCTAAAAAAAATAATTATTTAAAATTCTTATTAAAGATTACAACTTCACAGGAAAAATCAACTAAAATCACAAAAATTACTAACAAGTAAAGCCAAACAACATTGTAAGACAATTTTTGGGGCGGGGCAGGTGGAACTATAAGAAAGTTACAGGGTGAAATGTGTGATACTGTTGCCTTCAGGCATTGTCAGGGAGCCCCTCCTCCGGATTCTACAGGACTCCCTGACAGGCACAGACCATATTAGGTCACAGTACTATGACCCTTAGACTATTAATTAACTGTGGTTTTAGAAACTAATGAATTGGACAGTTCAGTAGAGAAGAGTGTGTCTCAGTTGTTGAGTATTAAATCAGAATCTTTATTTAATGATACTACCAATTCCAAGCAGTGGGGTCTGGGTAGTTTAGTCTTGCCAAGCATAAGGCAAGTTCAGTCAGGACAGACAGGTTAGAGGGTTCCTCCAGCAGGGCACTCCCTAACATTATTTTGGTGGCAGCGGTTACCGAACTTAGCCAGAACAATTAGCTAGAAACGACTATTTGAACAGAGAGAAAGTCAGATCCGAATCCAGTCGGTCAGTCAGCAGTTGCTAGTAGCTCAGTATTTGTTAGCTTAGCTAGTACGATTCAGTCTGGAAGTAGCTAGAAGTAGCTATAAGAACAGTGACAAGTCGAATTCTTTGGTGGTTGGCTACTCCAACTGAGCAAAAACAGTATGAATGGACAGCGTGTACAAGGGCAGAGGGTATAAGTGAAAGTGACTACCCGAAAGTGCGAACCGAGTCAGTGCACAAGTGAATTGGTGTATAAGTGTGGAAGTGAAAGTGACGATCCAAAACACAAAAAAAAAAAAAAAAAAACTCTAACACAACACGAAGCACGCAGCGTGGAGACACACACCAGAGAGATCAGTAGGACGCAGACGACGGCCTACAATCTAAGGAGGAAGGGGACATACTGCAATACAACCAGAAGCAGAATGTCGAGACAGAAGTCAAAGAAAGACAGTGAGAGACAAAGACAAAGCTCACCAGAAAAAGCTCACCAGAAACAGAATAGGACATGGAGACAGCAAGTCAGTTGAGCTCTCAGACTCCGAGGAGCCAGACCACAATGATGGAATTCTTTGAAAGAATGGAACATCACCGAGATGAACAAGAGAGGCGTAGGGAAGAAGAACGTCACCGGGAAATGGAAGAAGAGATGAAACGCTGGGAGAAGCTGCTACTCATACGAACAGAACCAGCAGAGAGCCAATCAACTTCAATGCGGAGTCCACCAATGCTGATAACGCAACATGTGCCGCAATTTTGCAAACAGGTTGAGGAAGAGTCAGACATAGCAACCTTTCTCCTCTCGTTCCAGACACACATGGAGAACTTTGGAGTTCCAGCAGAAAGGTGGACATCACACCTGGTTCCAATATTGAAGAATGAGGCCAAGCGGGCACATGCCCTCTTTGACACATCAGTGAAGGCTGACTTCACAAGTACAAAGGAAGCACTCCTACACCATTTCCATGTTGGCAAGAGAACATATCGGAGGAAGATGGTGGAGATGAGGAAACTAGCAGAGGAATCCTGGGTCATGCACTGGAGGAGACACAAACAGTGGAGCCGGTGCTAGACCGAAGAGTGCGAGACACCAGAGCAGAGCAGTGACATGTATGATGCCGAGATGGTATATGACCGGATGCCGCACTGGCTTGCAACCTGGGTCAGGGATAAGTACCCAAACACACCCCTGGAAGCAATGCAGCTGGCTGACGATCATCTGGACAATCAGAGGGGGAAACAGGACCAGAGGGGAAGACTGGAACCGCATCAGCGATCCCTAAACCTCAAGTCAGATCTGCACCGCAGAAATGAAGCAGAGCACAGAGAGAAACACCAGCAGCAGGAGAGACGCGACCAAGACTCGAGACAGTTCCGAAAGAAGGATGGAAGCAGAGAGGCTAAGCCATGGAACAAGCCTAAGTTCGACCCTGAGAAAGGACCTCACTGTTTTAAGTGTAATTGCTATGGTCATATTTCAAGGGACTGTGAGGAGGTGGTCCACACAGCCAACTTCGCTAAGGAAGACAACCTAGCAGCCATTCATGTGGGATTCATTGAAGGACAAGAATGCCAGAGAATGTTGTTAGACCTGGGTGCAGCAAGACACTAATCCATGAAAAGTGGATTCCGCAAAAGACACTGACTGGGAAGATTAGGGTGACGACCGTGTATAATGGAAACATGGAACCACTACGCACATCAAGGGTTAAAGTGGAAGTTGACAAATGGAGCAAGGAAGTCGAAGTAACAGTAAAGAAGGACTTAGCATACGACGCCCTGCTTGGGCGAGACCTACCGCAGGCACCTGATGGAACCAGATGAAGTGAATGCGGTTCAGACCAGGAGTCAGAGGAAACGAGAAAGGGAGACCTACCAAGCAGACATTGAGGCTGATGAATGGTCAACCAGTGAGCCGACCAACACAGATACTGAATGGGAGATGCGCGAGCCTCCATCAACCACAGTGACAGTTGAGCAGCCGGAAGATGACGGACTACCGAATTTTGAGGACGACATGTTCTTGCCAACACGAACCCCCAAGAAGCATTTCACCCGAGCCGAGAAAAGACAGGAACGACAGAAATTCCACACATTGGAAGGCACTCAACACCCACTAGATGGAGGAGCAACTGCACTAAGAAAAGCGATAGCAGAGGACAAATCACTGGAGGCCATCAGAAAGAGTGCAAGGGAGGGAGACCCCAGCTATCAGGAAGAAGCAGGCCTCCTTTACCGAGTGGCACCCGAGTCGAACGGACAGAGAGTGTTTCGACAATTAGTTCTGCCAACCTCATACAGGAACATTACATTGAAGACGGCTCATGCCATTCCCATGGCAGGACATCTTTGGCGGAAGAAAACCCTACAGCGTCTACTTGACCGATTCTTCTGGCCAGGAATCTATGAGGAGGTAGCCAAACTGTATAGGACATGCCCCAAGTGCCAGAAGGTGGCAAAACACCGTAAACAGAAGGCACCACTGATGCCTTTGCCACCAATGGATGAACCCTTTCAGCATGTAGGGATTGACCTCGTCGGCCCATTACCCCGAACAAAAGCGGGGCACCGTTTTATCCTCACAATGGTGGACTTCGGCACGCGGTACCCAGAAGCGGTGCCACTTAAACAAACCGACAGTCAGACGATAGCTGATGAGCTATTAAAGATATTTGCCAGAGTAGGCATTCCAAAAGAGGTCCTATCAGATTGTGGGGCAAATTTGACGAGTTCCCTGATGGAGGAGTGTATCGGATGTTGGGGGTGAAACCGATCAGAACATCACCCTATCACCCGCAAACGAACGGAATGACCGAAAGATTCCATGCCACGATGAAGAGCATGCTGCGGAAGGTGCTGGGAAAGTTGACCAGCAATGGGACAAAGCACTCGCGTACATCATGTTTGCGTATCAGGAAGTTCCGAACGAGACCACAGGATTCAGCCCATTTGAACTAATGTACGGACGAAAAGTCAGGGGACCACTCGACATCCTGAGGGAGGAGTGGGAAGAGACTCCCACCAGTGTGATTGCATATGTCCAAGGGGTGCGTGGGACAGGATGGAACAGGTCCACCGTATGGCGGTTGTCAGGGAAACCCCACACCCTGACTGGGAACCGGCTCCAGCCCTGACCAAATCACCTCTCCAAAGGGACCACAAGCTCCCTTGGAGAAGGAGCAACACCACACCACCCATAACAACACCAGATGTTGTGGGCACCACAGAAGCCCTGAGCCTGACACCACAGCGGCCAGGAGTCTGACCAAGCATCCATGGAAGACCACAACTGCTACGTCAGAGCAGCACTGAATCAGGACCATAAATGGTCCTGTTCTGTGATAGACTATTTTATGAACATTGTATGTTAGCTAGCCTATATAAAGGACCGGATGTTAGCTAGTTAGGAGATTGGACAAGATACAGATTGGACCAGATAGGTCCTGGAGAGAATACCAACTACACCTTAAGAACCAGAGACTATTATTAACTATCAATTCAGACTCATGAAGTTGTGAGACTAATTATCATTGTATTATATATCTGTATCTAACATCTCATTATTAATAATATCTATATTATTAATTCTTATTTCTGATAACTAGAAGAGTTATCAAGTGGATATCCAGCATCTCCAGGGAGGAGAGTGGCTGAGTTTGGTTTGGGTAGTGCAGGACGTCAGAGAGACGGAGCATCCCCTTACGGCATCGTAGAGCCAGGGATCTGGGGATAAGCAGTTAAATAACTCTGTGAGAGACAGAAGGCTGAGCTTTCTACGACACTGGTGGCAGCGGTGGGATTTGTGAGAAATCCCAGAGCGAGAAGTAACAAAGTAACATTGTTATTTATATGAGTTTCGTACTCTACAGACAGGTGGTGACCAGGAGAGTCAGAAAACAGTACGACAGAGAGACTGGTAGATCGGAACAGGTCACTTGTAATCAGGAGCTCATCCAGGAAGGAAGAGTACTAGCTGAGAGACAAGAAAGCCAGAGGATTAGCAGGACTTGCCAACAACAGGAAGCCCTGGAGAGAAGGATACAGCACGTAGAAAGGAGACTGCGGCACGTAGAAAAGGAATTGCGCGAGACAGGCGGCAATTTTTGGAACTAAGTGTATTATGTAATATTGTATTGATTGGTAGTCTTTCGGGACAAATTTGTGTATCTCTGTGTTATTGTCACCACTATCTTTGTGTTACCCGCGTTGTTGCGCGAGGCAAAAGAAATTTCCCCCCCCCCCTTTTCAACACAGAGTGGAGAACAGTATGTCAAGAACGGGAAGACCTGGGGAGGACAGGCAACTGAGAAGTGGGAGCATCTTCCAGACCCCTGGAGATTTGGAGGGTGAACCACCAGAGGTAGAGGAAACACCTGCTATGTCTAGGACCCTGTTGATGAGTAGATTCATCCAGACAGAAGAGGCCAAAATGAAGAGGCAGGATGAGAAAGACAGAAGAGACGACGACAGAGCATACAGAGATGCAGAAGACAGGAGAGAACAGCAGGAGAGGCAAGAAAGACAGGACGAGAGGATGGTCCAGCTCATGCTGGGAATGCAGCAGGCATTGGGAAAAGCAGCAGAACATCCTCCACCAGCAGCATCTCCACCACCCCAAGTGAGACTACAGAAGTATGTAGAGGGGGTAGACGATATGGGGGCTTACCTAGATTTATTCAGAGTGGTAGCCCAAGCCAATGGATGGCCAGTGAGCCAATGGTGTACATTTTTGCGGAGCGCGCTTAGTGGACAGGGAATGTTAGCTGTTTCTTCCCTCCATACAGCAGACCAAAATGATTTTGAGGAGGTTTGCCGAGTTCTGAGAGCAACCTACCATGTCACCGCGGAGACATACAGAAGGAAAATATTCGACCTACCGTTCGATACCAATTCACCTGAAGTCTGGTTCAGAGACAGAAAACAGCTATTTGGACGATGGATTGAGGCCGAGGGTAAGCCAGTAGT
This sequence comes from Cladorhizidae sp. MBARI D1340-BT2, assembly GCA_028752905.1. Lineage (NCBI taxonomy): Eukaryota > Metazoa > Porifera > Demospongiae > Poecilosclerida > Cladorhizidae > Cladorhizidae sp. MBARI D1340-BT2. Next base: position 23,215,096 of record JAQNBH010000015.1, on the reverse strand, counting down.
TGACCTATTCTTGTTTGAATTGATGATGCAGAAACTGCCCCGATGGCTGGAGACGCGCATGCGTCAGACTAACCCGCAGAGCTATAAGGAACTGACAGAGGCAGTCATCCGCCATCTGAATATCCCGAGGGGAGACACAGAGCAGAGAGGAAGAGGATCAATGCCTTCCAGGGAGACCAACCACCCCTACAAACCAGAGCAGAGAGGAAGAGGACCAATGCCTTCCAGGGAGACCAACCACCCCACACCATGGAAACAAGACCGCAGAGAGAATGCGCGTCCCTCGCCCTTCAACACACTTCCCCACACACACCAGGAGCAAGGTAAAGGTGGTAAAGACTATGCTAACCAGGGGAGGGACCTAAAAACCTTATCTTGCTTCCGGTGTGGGAAATCTGGGCATTTTCAAAGAGATTGTCGGGTCAAGCTGGAACACGGGCATTGTGCCGTGAGTCAGAGGGAAGGGCTTCCAGCTTGGACGAGGGAGGTAGCTATAAATAGTGCCCCAGTGAAAGCTTTATTAGACACAGGCTGCACAAAGAGCATTGTGCACCCTAGGTGGGTGAAAGATAAGGATTACTTACCATGGACTATACAATACCAGACAGCAAGTAGCATGTGTACCCAGCTCCCAGCAGCTAAGATTAGCATAGAGTTGGAGGGGAAGGAAGAAATTATGGTGGTCGGAGTGAGCAAGCACATAACATGTGACATGTTACTAGGGCATGACATCCCTCATTTTAGGAAATACTTGAAGGAAGCCCTGGACGCTCCCAAGAAGGAGGTAGTAGCTCCACCCACCACCCACACTGAACTTGGACTAATCACTACAACCAGGGCTCAAGAGAAGGCCCAGCACAACAGCTGAAGGACGAGGTCCTACAACAACAACAGGATGAGCCTGTGCTGCACTCCTTGACTCCCAGCCCGGATGTCAGTGACACTGAGGAGGAAGCAGAAGAACAAGACGCATCAGCTCCAGAAGAACCAGAAAAAGAAATGGACACCATTTCGCCGGCCGAACTCAGAAAGGAGCAGCAAAGTGACCCTACACTGAGTAAGATACGGGCAGGGCTAGATAATGAGACTAGTGAATACTTTCTGGAGGGTGGACTGATAATGAGGAGGCCTTTCAGAAAGGGAGAGAGAAGTTTGGTGATTGTGCCCAAAGTGGCTAGAGCTAAAGTGCTACGCCTAGCTCATACCTCAGTAGTGGCAGGCCACTTTGGCCAGGAGAGAACAGTGAACCTAATTCGAGCCCGGATGGATTGGCCGGGGCTGGCCAGTGATGTTCATGCCCTATGCCAGTCCTGTCCCATCTGTCAGAGAGCTAAGCCAGCAGTAACAGCTAGGAACCCTCTACACCCTTTACCCATCATAGGACAGCCTTTTGCAAGAATAGCCATGGATATTTTTGGACCCTTAAGAAGAACAAAGAGAGGGAACAAATTTATCATGGTAATAATGGACTATTGCACCCGATGGCCGGAGGCATTCCCGTTAAGGAATGCCACCGCGGAAACCATAGCGGAGTGTCTAATGGGGGTAATGGCTAGGATAGGTATGCCAGAGGAAATTCTGACAGACAATGGCACCAATTTTGTGGGTAAGGTAATGACACACCTTTGCAACATGACGGGTATTAAGAGTCAGAACTTCACCGTACCATCCCCAGACAGATGGTATGGTGGAGCGTTTCAACTCCACCATGAAGCGCTTGTTGCGCAAACTCACTCAGTGTAGGGATGTTGAATGGGATAAGTGTTTACCATACATCCTCTGGGCTTACCGGGGAACCCCCCACAAGACTACTGGGTTTTCCCCACATGAACTACTCTTTGGGAGAGAAATGAAGATGCCCCTCGACCAGCTCGTGAGATTTTGGAGAAAGAAGGAGGAGGAAAGTGCTGTAGATACGCCTGAGTATGTACAAACCCTCAGAGCAAACTGAGAGACTACAAGCAAGATAGCTCAGGAGAATGAGAGAGAAAACAAGCTAAGATACAAAATCCAGTACGATAAGAAGGCGGTTGACCGAACCTTTGATGTGGGAGAGTTTGTCTTGGCCTTCCGCCCAAGGAAGCAAAACAAACTCTTCAGTGAATGGCAAGGCCCTTACGAGATAATGAGAAAAGTGACTGACGTCACCTACCAGCTAAATGTTGGTAAAGCGGGTAAACCCCTGAAGACGTATCATGTGAATGCGTTAAGGAGATGGCATGCGCCCACAGCAGCAGCATTCTTTGAGGAAGAGGTAGATGAACCAACCCTAGGAGAAGACCCAGAAGTTTCTCTCACTGACGTACAACTGACTCAGCTAGAGGAAACTGTAGTATATAGACAATGATCAATCGCCCTTTAAACATTCACTACAGAACTGGTGTGCTCTATCTTAGGAGTCACGTGATACTGTACATCAATCAAATGGGTGTGTGTGTGTAGATTCATAGTTGTGGTTAAACTACAGCTTCCTGTGTTTATATAGTCTCAGCTATACTACATCCCTCCCTTATCGGATGACTAGCCCATCAAGTCTTGAGCATGGCTACATTTCCTCAAGCAAACGCTGAGTCTTCCTGCTCCTGCGTGTAGATCTTCTAAGTCCTTCGATCACTGGTGATGGTGTCGTAACGGGATCGTGCTCTGTAGACGATGGCTCGGGGGGCCCATCTATTTCTGGGAATTCACTTGGCTCCTCTTCAGTCGGCTCTTCCTCAGACTGGACTGGGTGCTCCTCAGCCAGTTCATAAGGCAGTCGATGAAACATTGCTGCATTCCTAGTTACGAGCGAACCACCCTTGGCCCGCGCTGTTATCATAGAGCCTTTGCGTCTTGTAACGACCAGTGGATGGGGGTTGAATGGTGTGGATAGTTTTCCTTTTTTCCGTTGCTGCACCAAGACTACGTCCCCTCCCCTGATTGTGCTCTGTTGGGCTCTTGCTCGTCGATCAGCATATGACTTCATCCCCTTCTTAGTCACTGCATCTCTGTCTTTTACTAGATTCTTGTCAGGGTGCACTTTGCTTAATTCAGGCAGTTTTGTGCGAGGTTCTCTTCCGAACATCAACCTGAATGGTGTGAAGGTAGTTGTTACATGCGGTGAGCAGCGATATGCACGGAGCATCCGTTGCATCTCGGGGAGCCATGCAAGGCCCTTGATGTTGGCTACCTTAAGAGCTTTCATGAGGGGCTTGTTGAAGTTTTCTGCCTGTGCATTAGCCTGTGGCCATAGTGGCGTTACTCGGCGATGACGGACACCACACTTGTGCAAAAAGCTTTTCCAACTGTGCCCCATGAATGGTGGTCCATTGTCTGTCTTGATGACCTCAGGGAATCCAAATAGACTGAATATTTTGTCGACTACAGGAATGACCTTGTCCCCTGAGGTGCCCTTGACAACTTCCACCACCGGATATCGTGAAAACTCATCGACAATGACAAGCAGATACTCACCAGTGGGTAGAGGTCCACAAAAATCCAGACTGATATCCACCCAGGGTCCTCGAGGTAGTGGTGACATGGACAATGGTTCATTCATCCTATGTGCTGTATTAGCTTGACAGGGAATGCATCGTCTCACAGCTTCCTCTGCAGCCGCATCTATACCGGGGAACCACACTTTGGAGCGAAGTAGAGCCTTGGTCTTGCAGATGCCCTGGTGTCCTTCGTGTGCCAACTCGACTGCCCGGTGTTGAAGGGTATGGGGAATGACCACTCTGTAGTCTCTCAACACCAGGTCTCCACTCTCATTGACTGTCAGAGTGTCTTTTACTCTGCTGTACCCTCGCAGAGCCTCCTGATTGATATCAGATCCAATGTATTGTGAAGTGTCATGCCACTTGCTGTTGCGGGTCAAGTTGATGACTGCCTGCAGGGTGCTATCCCGCGCGGTTTCACGCTGGACTTCTTCAATTGTCATGGCCAGTGGGATGGCCGCTTCTGCTATTGAGTTTACATAGCACTCTGCCATGCTCATCTCCTGGCTTTCCGTCCCGCTATGCTCTGAAGGATGCCGGGATAGGTAGTCTGCTGGGTTGTCTGCACCTGGTCGATACTTGACTGTCATTTTGTAAGGTTGAAGACGTAGGCCCCCAACGCTCTATCCTGAGAGGTGGTCTAGGTTTCTGCCAGATAGTCTCTAGTGGCTTGTGGTCAGTAATGACAGTGAAATGTGGTGCACCATTCACAAACCGATCGAAGTGCTCACATGCCCAGACCACCGCGAGGGCTTCCCTTTCTGTCTGGCTGTAACGTGCTTCAACACTTGACAATGCTCGGCTTGCATATGTTACAACTCTCTGGTCCTGTATTAAGAGAGCTGCAAGGCCAACTGGACTGGCATCAACTAGTATTTCAACTGATTTAGTTACATCGAAGTACGCATTTGTTGCTGATTCCGATAAACCTGTCTTCACAGCCTTGAAGGCTTCAACTTCCTTCTCCCCCCATCTCCAAACAGAGTGCTTCTTTGTGAGTGCCCGCAGTGGGTCTGTGATGGTTGCATAATTTGGGATGAACCTAGCACTGAATTGTGCCATACCAAGGAATGAACGAACCTCTGATGCACTTTTTGGCTCAGTCGCTGTGTGAAGGTCTGCTACTTTTTTTTTGTCAGGAGATACTCCCTCACTTGAGAAAACTAGTCCATAGAACTCAATTTTGTTCTTCCTGAACTCGCACTTTTCCAGATTGAGGGTTAGCCCTGCCTCCTGCAGTTTATGTAACACTTTCTCCAATGCTTGATCATGTGTGCATTGATCACTGCCAAAAATTGCTATGTCATCACTGATATTGATTGCTTCTGGAACACCCTGTATGACCATCTGGATCTCATGTTGAAACACTTCTGCAGCTGCATTGATTCCGAACGACAGGCGCTTATATCTGTATAAACCTATGTGGGTCGAGAATGTTGTTATGTAACGACTTGAAGGGTGCAATACCAGTTGGTGGTATCCAGATCGGAGGTCAATTTTGCTAAACACTGTAGCACCATTAATTTTAGTGCTGTAATGAGCTCATCTAGGGTGGGGGTTACATGCCTTGTGCGTAGAATGGCCTTGTTTGCCTCTCTCATGTCCACACATAGCCTAATCTCTTCTGGTTTCTTTGGTTTAGGAGGTGTGACAATCCTCGATACCCACTCGGTTGGACCGGATGCCTTTTCAATGATGTCTGCTGCCTCCAGTTTGGCTATCTCCTTCGCAACCTTCTCCTGCTTGTGAAAAGGAACACGACTGTGTTTCTGGGCCACTGGGGCAACTGATTGGTCAATGTGAAGTTTCACTTGTACCCCTTTTAGACAACCTATGCCCTTCCATAACTTAGGAAAGCGCCTAATAAGACCATCTCCATAGTCATCCGAGCCTGTGATGTAGTACACACCAACCCGCAGAATGCCCAACGACTCTGCAGCTGCCTTTCCTAACAGTGGAGTAGCCGTACCCTCCACGATTAAGACTTCTGTCTTGATTTCCTGTCCACCTTCTAGCGTGAAGGTTGTCTTAGCCATTTGTCGTATAGATATTGGTGGAGAGCTGTATGGATGAATTACACGCTGACACGGTAGTAGTGTAACACCCTGCTTGATAAGATGCTGTTTTATCTCAGTGTTGATTGTGTTGCAGGTTGATCCCGAGTCGATCAACATTGTTACCCCTACACCATTTATTGATACGGTTACTGTTTCACCATTTGACATTGCATAGGCATATTCATCCTGAACATCATTATCTGATTCACTGGCTTCTTCGTTTAAATACTTGACATTGTGCGTTGACTGTGATGTTGCCTTGCTCTGGCTGCACATCTTACTGAAATGCCCGATTGCTCCACACCGGAAACACTGTTTGCCTCTGGTGCACCGACAAGCATTTGCTGTATGCCCTCATCGACCATGTTTGTGAGGTCTGTGTCCTGTGTCATTTGTGCTGCCTGGAGCTGAGATGCTTCCATGGCAGATGCTATATCTAGAACCCTCTCTAGACTCAGATCTCGTTCTGCCAACAACTTTGTCCGGAGTCTATTGGACCAACAGTGGTCAATAACCTGATCACGGATAAAATTGTTTATTCCGGCTCCAAACTCGCACAGCCTGGCTAACTGCCTAAGCCTGGTGACATATTGTGTTATACTTTCCCCCTCCATCTGAAATTCCTTCCTAAACATGTGCCTGTTGTAGGATGTATTTTTCCTAGGGGTGAAGTAGGCAGTTAAACTTGCCTTAGCAGTGGAAAAGTTATCACCGGTGTCAACTAATGTGAAGAAGATATCTTGCACATCTGGGCCTGCACAATGTAGCAGCAATTGTCTCTTCTGAGTGTCATCTGTAACACCGGATGCCCCTACATACATTTCAAATGACCGGAGCCATTTCTCCCACCTTTGTGAAAGACTGTTGGCATCTCCGTGCACATCAAATGGCTGCACTGTACTCACTTGAAGTGCCACTGCCATTTCTCTAGCTTTACCTCGTCGCCAATGTAGTATATAGACAATGATCAATCGCTCTTTAAACATTCACTACAGAACTGGTGTGCTCTATCTTAGGAGTCACGTGATACTGTACATCAATCAAATGGGTGTGTGTGTGTAGATTCATAGTTGTGGTTAAACTACAGCTTCCTGTGTTTATATAGTCTCAGCTATACTACAGAAACGAAAGAGAGATTTGCAGACATCATTTGTGATGTACCCGGGAGAACTCAGTTGGTGGAGCATGTGATCCCAACTGGGGATGCACCGCCCATCCGCCTACCCGGGTACAGACTAGCACAGGCTGCAAAGGAATTCTTAGAAGTAGAGATCAAATCTTTGCTTGAGCTAGGAATAATAGTACCAAGCAAAAGTCCTTGGGCGGCCCCGATAGTACTGGTGCCAAAGAAAGACGGGACAAGGCGCATGTGTGTTGACTTCAGGCGTCTAAACAGTGTAACCACAGCCGACCCTTACCCTTTACCTCAGATAGAGGAGCTTATTGATAACCTGGGGGGGCTCAGTACCTTACCACGCTAGACCTCACCAAAGGGTACCATCAAGTACCAGTAAAGGGGAGTGATAGGGAAAAGACCGCCTTCATCACTCCCTATGGGAAATATGAATTCACTACCATGCCCTTTGGTCTGGTCTCAGCACCATCAACCTTTCAGCGTCTGATGGACCATGTCTTGTCTGGGTTGGCGCGGTTTACTGCGGCCTACCTAGACGACATAGTAATATTTAGTAATAGTTGGGAGGAGCATTTAGACCACATAGCCCTTGTGTTAGAGCATCTGCGGGGAGCAGGCCTCAAGATCAAACTGAAGAAGTGCCAGTTTGGCAAGAGTCACTGCACTTACCTGGGGCATGAGGTAGGTGGAGGCCGCATGAAACCGGTAGCATGCAAGGTGGAAGCAATATACACCTACAACCACCCTAAAACAAAAAAGCAGCTAAGAGCATTCTTAGGACTAGCCGGTTACTACAGAAGATTTATCCCCAACTTTTCACAAATTGCCACACCATTGACTAACCTTACCAAGAAGTCGTTGAGTAATTACATAGCATGGAGTGAGGAATGTGAGACAGCCTTTGTACAATTGAAGGAAAGATTGAGTAACAAACCTGTGTTGTCATAGCCCAATTGGGCAAGTGTTTTTACATTACAGACAGATGCCTCTGATGTGGGTCTGGGGTATGTCCTGAGCCAAAGAAACGACCAGGGAGAAGAACATCCGGTGGGCTATGGGTCGAGGAAGTTGCTACAAAGAGAGAAGAACTACTCGACCATCGAGAAGGAGGCGCTCGCATTGTGGACGGGATCCGCCACTTCCGGGTGTACCTGGAAGGTAGGAAGTTCGTGGTGGAAACCGACCACAACCCTCTCGCCCACATGGCAAACCTAAAGGACTCACACGGAAGACTGACGAGATGGGTGTTGGCCCTACAAGATTACAACTTCGACATACGACACAGAGCGGGAACAGCAAACGGGAATGCTGACGGCCTAAGCAGAAACGAAGACGAGTCTTCAACCAAGGAAGGTGGAGTGTCAGGGAAACCCCACACCCTGACTGGGAACCCGGCTCCAGCCCTGACCAAATCACCATCTCCAAAGGGACCACAAGCTCCCTTGGAGAAGGAACAACACCACACCACCCATAACAACACCAGATGTTGTGGGCACCACAGAAGCCCTGAGCCTGACACCACAGCGGCCAGGAGTCTGACCAAGCATCCATGGAAGACCACAACTGCTACGGCAGAGCAGCACTGAATCAGGACCATAAATGGTCCTGTTCTGTGATAGACTATTTTATGAACATTGTATGTTAGCTAGCCTATATAAAGGACTGGATGTTAGCTAGTTAGGAGATTGGACAAGATACAGATTGGACCAGATAGGTCCTGGAGAGAATACCAACTACACCTTAAGAACCAGAGACTATTATTAACTATCAATTCAGACTCATGAAGTTGTGAGACTAATTATCATTGTATTATATATCTGTATCTAACATCTCATTATTAATAATATCTATATTATTAATTCTTATTTCTGATAACTAGAAGAGTTATCAAGTAGATATCCAGCATCTCCAGGGAGGAGAGTGGCTGAGTTTGGTTTGGGTAGTGCAGGACGTCAGAGAGACCGAGCATCCCCTTACGGCATCGTAGAGCCAGGGATCTGGGGCTAAGCAGTTAAATAACTCTGTGAGAGACAGAAGGCTGAGCTTTCTACGACAGCGGTGGAGAAAGAGCGAGGATCGAAGGAGGAGACCAGTATGTTCGAACCGCACGGCTCCGAACGTTTCAACCAGGTGACCAAGTCCTTGTCCTGTTACCCTCTGAAACAAACAAACTGTTGGCGAGCTGGCAGGGTCCCTACGAAATAACGAAGAAGTTGACAGATGTTACATATGCAGTTCTGATGAGCAACAAGAGGAAAAGAAACCGTGTCTTCCACGTCAACGCTAGCCAAATGGGAGTCACCAGTAATAGCCTGCCTGGCTACGGAAGGCGCAGAGGGGGTGAAAGATAGTGAAATGGAGATTATCACCTGGGAAAGTGAACAACCTGGCACCGGTGGTGAACCCAGACCTAACTACTGAACAGAAGCAGGCACTACAGAAGCTGCTTGAACGCTATGATGAAGTGTTCAAGGATGAACCAGGACGAACACAATGGACTGAGTTACGAATCGAAACAGGAGATGCCACACCTTGCCATTTGGCAGCATACCGACTGTCACAGACCAAACAGGAGTGGGTACAACGTGAGGTCACCCAACTCCTTAAGGCAGGGCTTATCCGACCGTCAACCAGCCCCTGGGCATCCCCGATCCATTTGGCGAAAAAGGGAGAGTCCTACAGATTGTGCGTGGACTATCGTAGATTGAATAAAGAGACAAAAAATGATCCTTACCCAATGAGACGTGTAGACGACCTCCTTGACAGACTAGGAAGTGCGGCATACATTACAACATTGGATTTGTCAAAGGGGTATTGGCAGATACCAGTACACAAAGAGAGCATCCCCAAAACAGCCTTTATGACACATTAGGCAAGTACGAGTTTTGCGTGATGCCCTTCGGACTGAAAGGAGCGCCGGCAGTATTTCAACGGATGATGAATGAGTTGATTGCAGATATTCCTCAATACGCCGCTGCTTATCTGGACGACATTGCCATTTTCAGTGCAACCTGGCAAGAGCATTTACAACACCTGGAAGTTGTGCTGGATAAACTGGAGAAGGCGGGGCTGACAGCAAAACGGTCAAAGTGCCAACTTGGACAGACAGAGTGTGATTACCTCGGACACCGAATAGGCCAAGGAAGTGTGCATCCCAGAGAGGCCAAGATCGTCAGTGTAAGGAACTTCAAGATGCCCAAAACAAAGAAGAATGTACGCTCCTTCCTCGGCTTGGCAGGGTATTACAGGCGGTTTATACCCAACTTTGCAGAAAGAGCATTCCCACTAACAGAGTTAACTAAGAAGGAAGCACCAGACAAGGTAGTGTGGTCAGACCACACGGAACAGTCATTTCGATGGCTCCAAGAGCAGTTAATGACAGAACCAGTACTAAACAGTCCCAACATCAACCGACCATTCGTATTGTTCACAGATGCCTCCGGAGTGGGTGTAGGTGCAGTTCTCAGTCAGGTGGATGCCGACGGACACGACCGGTCAATAGCTTATTATTCACGGAAGCTGCTGCCTCGAGAATGCCGATACTCGGCCGTTGAGCTGGAATGCCTGGCTGTAGTAAATGCAGTGAAACACTTCAGAGTATATCTTGATGGCACCCCATTTAAGATTGTGACAGACCACCGATGCCTTCAGTACCTACATAGGTTCAGGGAGGACAATGGCCATTTAACACGCTGGGCTCTCAGTCTACAACCTTTTGACTATACAATCCAACACCGACCTGGAAACACGAACGGAAATGCAGATGGACTCAGCCGGCAAGAATGGACTGAAGATGACCCACCGGCAACGACCCAGAATAAGGGGGGGGGGGAGATGTCAGGGTGCCCCTCCTCCAGATTCTACAGGACTCCCTGCAGGCAGATACCATATTAGGTCACAGTACTAGACTATTAATTAACTGTGGTTTTAGAAACGAATGAATTGGACAGTTCAGTAGAGAAGAGTGTGTCTCAGTTGTTGAGTATTAAATCAGAATCTTTATTTAATGATACTACCAATTCCAAGCAGTGGGGTCTGGGTAGTTTAGGCTTGCCAAGCATAAGGCAAGTTCAGTCAGGACAGACAGGTTAGAGGGTTCCTCCAGCAGGGCACTCCCTAACAGGCATCATCTTCAAAAATTATTCTACAATGAGATTTGTACTTCTTCACTGCTTGCTCAACCATTTTCCTGGCAGTGTGTCCCTCTCTGTAAGCTTTCTCATAGTCGTGCGCTTTCCAAAAATACTTCCTGATATTGACCACAGTCATGGAGTCAATAATTGGTTCGATAATCTTCCTTAGTCCTGCTAGGGTAAAGTTTGTGTATGTGCGTGTGTATCTCTTTGCCTGTACCCAAACCCTCTCTATTGGGTTAATCTAGTGCACAGGATGATGACGACCAGTAAAATACATCTCAACCATTGTCTTCTCCACTCTGAAATCTTCATGATTAGTGAGAATTATCCTCATGTCAGGAGCCTTCAAGGTGGAAGTGTTGATGCCACACTCCTCCAACACCTGCTTCATTCCCTTGGAAATTCCATTAATATTGACTAACTTCTGTATCTTGCCCATCCAAATCATATCTCTCATCACAGCTTGAGCACCACCAGGTATAATGTTCATTCTGTTCACATTCAGAGCATCTGGGGCATAGGCTTTGTGGCAGCTGCTCTGGTCAAAGAGCCACACAAATGTGTGCATTGCAGGAGGATACTTGAACTCTGCGATCTTTGCAGCTCTCTCAATCTTATTTATCAGCTTCTCTCCAGTCCAATATCCTGCTCGTATAGCACCATATATACTCAAACAGCTCTCTTGACTCCCATGGGAAGTTTGGATCAGAGGCTTGGCAACTTCTAACTACTCTGGTGAGAGTCGCAAATATCCATCATGTTCATCAATGAAGTCACTGACCATAATCTCACTGCTCTTGGTTTTGGGGAGGATAGCTGGCTTGTCGGCTGATACCCACATCAATATCTGAGCTTCATTGATATTGATCATGATAAATCATGATTAGCTTCTTGTCGTTCTGTTCAGATGGTGGTGAGGTCGACGGAGATGGGAAAGGCGGTGTGGGAGTTCATCGCTGCACAGTGGTCTGGGCTGGTGGTTACTTCGATACTCTTCCAACACTTTCAAATATTCCCCACAGTATTTCACCACATCTTCACGTTCATGACCATCGATGTAGACCCCCTTCTTGTGGGACATCGGCTTGAAACTCAAGTGATGTAACCAGCTAACTGCAGTTCGAAGTGAGATGGAGCGGGGGGGAATGTGGCGGCAAGTGATGGCTAGGAAGAAGAGCCAAATTGACATATTCACACAAATCTAACGCAATCATGTTTGGCTTTCCCTTCTTAAAAGCATTCTCACGATCCAACTTTGTAGCACTCTCTCACAAGTACTAAGAAACGATCCTGTTTCCCTTGCCGACTGTCCTTCATCCTAAACTTATTTTCAAAGAACTCTTTCCAATAACCCCAGATAGTTATTTAATGAAACCCTATATTATATATATATATATACCATATTACACACTTGATATACATATATATATATATATATCTACTGTGTTAGAGAATGAAAAACACACAGGTAATACTTCCAGACTCCCATGCTGCATCCATCTTGTTCATCTTTTGTCTGCTCCCACAGAGAAGCACAGATAGCATCTTATGCTGTTCTAGATACAGAGTCAGTATCCATTCATCAAATGCTTCTTGGGGTTCAGTATATTCATCTTCCTGTTCTGCATCTCTATCAGGATCCTCTTTTAAGTTTCTGTCTTTATGGTGCTGGTCTTCATCAACACCGGTGGATGGTGGAACTTGTGGTGCAGATTGTGCTGGAACTTGTGGTGCAGGTTGCTTTATCTGAATAGCCTCTCTGCCTTCTAGCTCTACTGTACAGGTTGTCCTGGTACAGGTGACTCAGGTTGCTGCCTCTGAAGAGCTTCTCTGGCCTTCATTGCCTTGCTGTTGTTGTTCCTTTGAGCACTTTGCTATTCTCATACAGCTTTGGTATCACTTCTCTGCTTCTTTTTCCACCTACTACTAATCTCAGGACAATCACTCATCGTAGCACAGCTAGAAGAAGACTCAGAAAGGCGAAAAAATGAAACGTAGAAGCCAATGCGCAAAATGTTAATAAATGCGACTCGCATGCGGGCCATAGAAATATATTACAAAAATCTGCACACTTTTCGAAGTGTCTAAATGTTCAATTTCAGTAGCTATATAATCGAATAGCATGCATTTTTCTGTGAATTTTTATATAAACAATATTAAAATTCAATGCATAATAATATTTTTATGAAATTTTGAAAAATTGGGTAGTTTTGATGGCAAGCACAGTATAGAGAATCACTGATAGCATCTTGTACATTGTTGTTGTGTAGATAATTGTGGGTAGTTAACCATTCCTTCATCATGTCCATCTGAGAAGAAAAATGCTAACTCCGGTAAAGATCTACCAACATAAAAAATAAGTCTTGCTTTAAATAATTATTCATTCATCATTATCCAGTATCACACAGTAATATTATAAATTTGGTAACTCCCATTGCTCTACCCATCTCTAATGACAGTTCACCTCCTTTGAGAGGCCATCTTAATATGGATTTGAAGGTGGTCTTCAAAAGAGTGATTAAGGTACAATAAAATCTTCACTTACCCCATGCCAATGCCAGATATTATTCGTCCTATTATAAACAACCTATATATAAAAAGGAATAATAATACATACTAATTTTCACAGATATAGTTTGGGTTAACATAGTTTAGAAGGGGAAAAAATATAAGGCCAGAAAAAATAGTTGTTATTAATATGATCAAGAAAATTGTAATTTGTAATAATCAAAAAGTACATGGTTTCTTTTAGGGTGGGAGGAGGAGGTGAGGGGGAGGTAATTCCACTTCTTGGAAACCATTTGTCCCTCACTCCTTGAAAATTAAGTATTTTACATTGCTTGCATGTGGGAAATAAATTAGTTAATTGAAAAACTTAGCATATTCAACACAAATATACTAGACGTTGGATTGGCTCTTCAGAGCTGTTGAATATATGTACATATATATATACATGAATCTGGAATTCTTAATTGTTGATTAAAGTTATGTCAGCTTACCAAGCTATAGAGATGAAATGGGGGGGGGGGGACTAATGTCACGCTTACTCTAATATCAGGCAGTGCAAAGAAAGCTAACTCTACAAAAAAAAGCCCCCTAATACATTCCAGTGAAGAGAATTATACAAAGCTGTGACATTTACCTATATTATAGTACATGTGATTCCATCTTCTACTGCTACTGTTAATGATTTCTTGGGTTAGTAGGTTCTCATTTACAATCCACCACTTGACTACCTGCTGTTTCCTGTGTAGGTCTAAACATAATACCTCTTACACAACATGGTCCAGCAATGTAATCAACCAGGTTATCTTCGAATGTTAACCACAAGATTGGTCACATTATAAGGCAATTTGTAGAGATGATGTTCCAGAAAATATAATGATAAGGATACTTTTATATGGATTATTTAAAACACAATGTATTCTAGATTTAAGGAAAGTATGAAAAACAACCCAAAAAAAATTTGAAATAAAATGGTGAAGTTATATTGGAAATCATTGACTCACCAGAAGAAATGAGCACCAGTCATAGGCTCCCCACACTATGCCCACCAAGCCCCCCTCTCCACCTCCCAACCCAATTCCGATTATTATAAGAAACATAACCATTTAAAATCATGTAGCACTTCATTATACAATTTTAAAAAGTAATACACTACAAATTGCAAAACAATATAATACTGCTTAAAAAAAATCTGAATAATAATTGGTGTACACGACATGGTTTTAAATGGGTAAAGGAAGTTATGGTCTACATGAGTAGTCTTGAAGTCAATACAACAAAGTTGAATCAATTTTCATGTTTTCTACAAACACCAAAATAGCACTAGATGAAACACATTTATGTATAATAAATCCCCTACACACCCCTTTCTAGGGAGAGTGTGTAGATGAAACAAGGGGTTACATTAAAGGAAGTACATGTGTTCTCATACACTAACATGTGTTCTTGTACTATTACACTAACCACACCTTTCTAGGGAGATTGTGTAGATGAAACAAGGGGTCACATTAAAGGAAGTACATGTGTTCTCGTACTATTACACTAACCACACCTTTCTAGGGAGAGTGTGTAGATGAAACAAGGGGTTACATTAAAGGAAGTATATGTGTTCTCATACACTAACATGTGTTCTCGTACTATTCACTAACCACACCTTTCTAGGGAGAGTGTGTAGATGAAACAAGGGGTCACATTAAAGGAAGTACATGTGTTCTCGTACTATTACACTAACCATACCTTTCTAGGGAGAGTGTGTAGATGAAACAAGGGGTCACATTAAAGGAAGTACATGTGTTCCCATACTATTACACTAACTTGTGTTCTCGTACTACTATTACACTAACCACACCTTTCTAGAGAGAGTGTGTAGATGAAACAAGGGGTCACATTAAAGGAAGTACATGTGTGTTCCCATACTATTACACTAACAAAATAAACATCACAGAAAATAGATTAGCATACCATGAGTAAAATCCCAAGCCAGTCAGACCTGCTCCTACAATAAAAAGTCCTCCACTTCCAACCAGTGACATCTTTCTTCCTGTTTTAGTGGATAACCCTGTTGAAAAAAATGTGAATGAATAATTTTACAATCAGAGACTAGTAAGGAAATGGCAAGCTAGAATGCAGTCATAGAAACATGTTATATATACTGCAGTGCTGTGCTACTAACTCATGTATTCACAACTTTCACAGTGCAAATTATCACAATCTCCTTTCACAATACACTCCTAACTTTGTAAACTACTACATTTGTCACAAGTGCAGTGCTCTCCCCAGTGGGGGGGCAAGTGCCAAAAAGACGTGGTTATCATAACCTTGTGGTTACAAATTTTGGACCATAGATTCTGCACACTTCACATATATAGCTCAAATGATAGATCTCTCTGTCTCTTTTGATATTAAAAAGTTGCATACGTATAACTATACTAAGGTACATGCAGGGTACCTGAAAACCTGAGTGCCTGAACCGGTTGAGTTTGGGGGTCCTGATTTAGCCAGTTGAAATTGTTGTGGCTAGAGGAAAGCTTACTCGCATGTTGATTTAGGCCCTGAAACATACTAAATTAGGCAAGTGGGGGAGGGGGTGCTTAAAAAATTAAATAAGATTTTCAGCACCCACGCTTTCCTAAATTATTACGTTTTAGAAACATGTTCAGTTGTAGAGTAGGAGGGCTTCCTCTAGCCACAGATAACAAAATTTCAACTGGCTAGCACTTTCCAATCAGGAACCAGCATTTTAACCAATTCAGACCTCGGGTTTTGAAGTAACCCACTTGGCTGCATGTAACTTGAGCATAGTTATACCTATGAAACTTTTTAATACTAAAAGAGAGCACACAGAGAGACCTATCATTTGAGCTAATCAAGTTCATACTTCATTCATATGCAGAATCTATGGAGCTCCAAAAGTCGTAGCTACAATGTTATGATACCACGTCTTTTGCCACTTGTCCCCCCTTGCGTATCGGCCGGATATACCTTCGAAATTGAAGGTGTATTGGCCAATACACTTTACTGTTGTTCTATTTCTTCATTGCAATAAAATTTCATTATACATATTGTGTGGTTGGTGAAAAATTGTAGCAGTTCTAGCTCCACAGTAGCGCCAGTTTCGCGAGCCTCACCGAATCATAGAAGTCCAGACAAGGTTGTTCCTAGCAGCGCTCAAACAGCACAGGAAGGCTGGAATTGTAAAAAAAAATGGAAGTAGAACTTTCCCTGGATGTCAAAGATGGAAGAATGGCAAGGTGTGGCGTATTCGCTCTGCTGATAGCAGAATAATAGCCTAGAAAGGTCACCTTTGGCCGAGCGACATGAATGAGCTTGCCT
Source organism: Cladorhizidae sp. MBARI D1340-BT2 (assembly GCA_028752905.1). Lineage (NCBI taxonomy): Eukaryota > Metazoa > Porifera > Demospongiae > Poecilosclerida > Cladorhizidae > Cladorhizidae sp. MBARI D1340-BT2. Next base: position 23,198,454 of record JAQNBH010000015.1, on the reverse strand, counting down.
CGCACGACTTTAAAAGGCAGAGCTCAGTGAAGAATGCGAAGAGCAAATGCTAAATCATGGTAGGCTGACTTGGATTTGGGACGATATGTGCCTAGGAGAGATTGTAGCTAAGCTCTCACTTTCCTCCTAAATAGTCTCCTTCTCTCTTGATGTTTTCGGACCCATTTCTTTCAGAATTAGAGCATTGTAAAAAGTATACAACTGTTACTTAACCCATGATATATTTCAAGAAAATTATATTTACTATTATGATATGAGTATTCAGGCTTCAGTACAGTTTATAAAATATGTATGTCAATCATATTATGTACAGCTTGTAGCATGGTAATGTATTCATAGCTCTTTTACATGTAACAATATTACATCTAGTTCAGTGTACCTCTTGCAACCTGTAAATACAGTAATGGATACATGACAAAAAAACACAGACCTCTTGGTTTATTACTTCGCTACTCCACCAATGACATGCCAATATTCCTCACAAAAATTCTGGGGAGAACACTGAAATGCAGCATTACCATGAGCTGCCTATGTGGTGTATGGACAAAAATTGACACACTATAATAGATGCCAGATCTCAATCAAGTAGTTTTTAGTGTGTAATTCATCATTTACTAGAGATCTTTTATCTCTCCAAGTCAGATTCATCCCTCATGAAGGAACTATTATGTACAAATTTCACATATCACAGTGTACTTGTGGCTGTTACTGGTGGTAGTTGCTTTGCACTGGCTGCTCATGTAACTAATCATGTCGTCTTCCAAACCACAACAATGATACAAGGTTTGAAGGGCTTTTTAGTAACTACTCAGATGGATGTGGTTCCTAAGCTACTCACACCATATATTTTGATTGCATGTGTTTCACCATGGAGCTGGTTTCACTTATATTCGAAATATGGCATCATACTTGCTTAGAGTTATGACCTTTACAATTACCCGACTAATTGGAATTAAGAAACAGAGACGCATCAAGTTAATGGAAAACTTGGAATCTTCTTGGAGTGAAAAAAGGAACAAAGTTGTGCATGGAAAAGAGTAACTAAATATATAGAAAAAAACATGAAGACCAATTTGATAATTTTTATTATATTGGGTTCCACAAGATTACTACTTAAGTTAATTCAAGGTGCAATGGTTGAATTTTTGGAGATGATAAAGAAAATAAAACAAGGATTTGTGATGCTAAGAAGCTGCAAAGCAGATTTTTTAGCTGAATTTAAAAGGGGAGAGTCGACCATTTTGTGGTGTTTTTTTCTTTTTTTCCCCCTTCCATCATTCTATACCTTCACTATTAAATTAGCTGCATTTCAAGTTTCAACATTTTATTGTCAACCATTCTTGAGTTATGATACTTTTTATCCTCCCATTTCATTGCACAACTCTGCGCGATGACAAGTAGAAGCCTGAATAAACGCAGTAAGTTGGATCGTTCATAATATAATAAGCGTTCATGACCAAGACTTGAAACTTGGCTAAAATATCACTCGGTAATTTCCGTGCTATCTGCGCAAAGGGGGGTACAAACGTCTGCTCCTGCGCATGCCACATTCTTTCTCAGTTCCCAACTTTGATCGAACCTCTGTGTGATTCTTGGCGATTCTAAAGCTACTATCATGCACTTTTCAAACTGATTTATTATGAAATGTAATTTTCATGTAGTGACATCACATGATACCGTGTAACTCATTCAATTTTTGTCTGTAGTTATATATTATGAAAGCTCTTGCATTGCTCCGTGTTTTCGATACATTTCTAACCAATCCAGTCATTTTCTGATGAGATATAGTCAGTCTGACTGCATAAAAATGAAATTGGTGATATTGGGGGGAATAAAATAAAAAAAATAAAAAAACTATTGAAAACACGTATCTGTGATCATAAATAGCAAGTGTTGAAGACCTGTGGTTCGGGTACAGGAGCGCATCTAAACATTTTAAAGGACCTTTGTAGTTTTGCCCATGTTTCAGTCCTAGTTTATTGCAACACCATTATTCTAATGTCATTGGAAAGCACCTAGAATGAGCTACATTTTGAGACCATATTCTTTGGAAATGGATTAAGCATTCAATAGTTATGACACGTGTGTTTTTTAATCCACAAAATGGTCTACTTCCCCCGCTTTGTTGTTGTGTTGTTGGGGGGGGGGGGGGGGGGGGGTTGAAGAGCCGTAATTCTAAACACAGGTCAAATTAATACAAAGAGTGCTACTGCATATAGTTTGGGAAACTATATAATTTTATTTTCACGTGGAAAATTTTCAGTCTTTCAGTTCGCCGTCTTTCAGTTCGCCATGAAAAATAAAATTATAATAATCAAAGAATTATTCCGAGTGAAATTTCATTTGTCTATGATGCTGAAAATGAGTTATGAATAAGTTCGAAAGGAGCCATTGCTAACAGCTAACAAGCTAAAGTACAAGCAGAGCAGTGGCATACTAAGAAGGGGAAGGGGGCAGTCTGTGAGTTGGAATACCAATGTTAGCTGTTGTTCGGCCCAAATTTGATTGTAACAGAAGAACTTGGTATATATGTTCCATCAAATCTATGAATCTGTCCAATCTATAGATTGTGCTGCACAATCTATGAATGCCAATTTATTGCCTGCCAGTCAATACACTTCAAAACATGGTAGCATATTAACACTCTTTGCAAGAGAAAGTGATGATTGCAACTGAGAGCGTAATGATGTAGAAAAAAGTGAACTGTACTGAGAAAAAGTTCCACGTGGACTTGGCAGATAAAGAACTAAGTGACATGGCAAGTGTAGCTACAGCAAAAAAAGATATTTGAAGAATATTGCTCTGTCAAAAAAGATATAATGCTAACTAGTCGATAATAAGTACTGGTCGATATGTTCCATCCAATCTATGAATCTGTTGCAAAGGGTGTTAATAATTATGCTACCATGTTTTGAAGTATATTGATTGGCATTGTGCAGCACAATCTATAGATTGGCATCCAATCTATGAATTCATAGATTGTGCTGCACAATCTATAGATTGGGCAGATTCATAGATTGGATGGAACATATATATTACAAATTTGACTCAGATTTTTGAAAAACTCTCTGATGAAGATATCACTGAAAATTGGGTGACTTCTGAGGCATTTCGAAGCTGCCAAATCGGCATTGAAGAGGGGACGATACCATTTTTAACAAACTGTTATAATAACTTGAAGTAGTGACTTTAGAAATCCATAGATTCTGCACACTTCATCCTATGTGCGTGACATATAGCTCAAATGATAGCTCTGTCTGTGTGCTCCGTTTTGATAATAAAAACTGTTGCATGGGAATAACTATGCACAAGTTACACGCAGTCAAATTTGGGGACCTTAAAACCAGCAACCCCAAATCCCTAAAGGTTACAGCTCCTAATTGGAAAGTGGTAGACAGTTGAAATTAGTACCAGTTATTACAGGAAGCCTACAGTCTAATTTTCATGGTAAAAATTATTCAACAAAGAAATAATTACTTAATTAACTATAATTATTGTATATATAATATATATGTATATATATATATATATATATTATCTTGAATCACTCAACCTCTTTACTCTGCTTTGCAGTACTAATTGTGTGTAGCAGTAGTCCTTTACTAGTTATTGAATATTAATTATTTGCAAGTCCATATGATATAAATATAGACAGTGTCAACTTACATCCAGCCAAAAGTGCTCCTAATACACCTCCAAGGTTAGCAACAGAAATCATTAGTCCCTGTAGTGAAAGAAAGGTGGCATTGATGACATGCTAAAAGTATGATTGACATACTACAGTGACTAGATGCTTTCAACATCACCCGCCAGGTTAATACATGGAAATATCAACTAGACTTATGCATGGAAATACCAAGTAATCTATCCATACCAGAAGTAGCTCTTACATGCACATGTGGCTCAAACACAGACATGATGACATTTACTATATATATAAGACAACCAAAAGACATATCAATTTCATTACATGTTGTTAGTTCTGCCTAGCCCGCTTTTCATAAACCACCACTCCAGAGAAGTGACGACATGACTCTGACATGGATGTTATGGGCATCAGTGAACCTTTACTGAATTAAAATACAAAAAAAAATCAAAGGAGGTATCTCACACTATTTGCACAATCCAGCCATCTGTATCTTGAAAAGTAGTTGTTAAAAAATGATCACTATCTGATGGTACCACTTTTGTTCATAAGTACATATGCCTTATGATACTCTGTCTTACATGATACTTTGTCTTATGGGATAGTTTGTTTTATGTGATACTTTGTCTTATGTGATATATAGCGATGCTTTGTCTTACGTGATGCCCTATCTAATGTGATACATTATCTTAAGTGATCATTTGTTTTTGTGTGATACTTTATCTTATGTGATACTTTGTCTTACGTGATACTTAGTCTTATGTGATACTTTGTCTAATATGATACTTTGTCTTATGTGATACTTTGTCTTATATGATACTTTGTCTTATGTGGTACTTTGTCTTATGTGATAAGTCTGTCTTATGTGATCTTCGTTAGACTATTGCAGGATTTCCTGCATGGTACATTCCTAGACATTCAGAATAATTGATTACTTGAAGCTGCTCTTTTATCATGTTTCTTTCTATCTCTGCACAAACAGAAAGCTGTATTCCACTCACACCAGCATGTCCCATGATGTTCCATATACTAAGAACAAGTAGAACAGGCTGGTGGTCACCTTAATAGTATACCTAAACTCTGGTTGTTTAGCACCCCACTTTGAACCCTAACTGCAAGAAAATGGGTGCTCAACTGCGAATAGGCACTTACTAAACACCATTGCTAATGACGTAGACTCAAGAATATTTATCTTGCAAGCCAGTCGAAGAAGGAGCTAATTTCTCAAATCAGACTATGAAAGTTATCAAGGCAGGTTATGAAAGAACAAGTATCGAGGTGAACTAAGAAGGAGCTAATGATGGCCCTCTCAGGCATACACTTTGCGTTTGACTTTACTCCCCGGAGCACATTGGTCCACAGAACAATTTGGATATACATGTACTTCATAACCAACGGTGAAAACAATTCTTGTGACAGGCTCACTATTGGCATCCTTCTCGAGTCAGAAGTACAATTGTTATGTATGCCACAAAAGTGTTTTGGAACTCATTTGCCATGGAAGAGTTACCTGCACTACTAGAAGGCTGGCTTGGGAAAGTGGCCTGAAGTACCCCGCAAATAAGCAGTTAGAAGCTTCTCCAGAATTAAGAATTTCTATAGAAAACTGAAGCTAATAATACATTGCTAGTAAATTCTTCCTCAATGTTTGGTTGAAATATGTTGCCTAAGCAAGTGAAGCTAATATACATGTGCATAACCAGCATCATGACCAGTGCTACACACAAAGATAACACAAGGACACTTAACAAAGATGATTTGTAACGATAACAAAATGGGTGCTTAACAACTTTCTTGAGTGCTCAACATCGAGAGGCTTAGCAACCTGAATTTACTAACAATAGGGCCCAAATTGTCTTCATATACCAACACTAGTTTTTTAATAATAATTATATATACTAGCTGAAATACCCATACTCGGTTGCAGGAGTACTTTCAAGCTGGTGTGGCATCCAGTGGACACACATGCATAATGTCTGTATATTATATAGTCAGATATAGTTATCACTTTTTTCTTTCGGAGTTGGGGGGTCAAAACATCTCACAGAATATCCTGTCTTGGCAATAAAAATAAAAATAAAAGATTAAGAAAAAAGAGAGAGATTGATTCCACGAGGATCGAGATGGGGACCTTCAATACCATGCAAACAAAGGGGGGGTGGGGGAGGGGAGATAGGAAAAAGGAAAAAAGTGCAAAGGATTCTGCACGGGATTCAACCAGATATGTTAGAATATCAAACTAAGATGAAATACTCCACCCTGTTGTGGGAGTCCAGTCGAGCTGGTGGGGTATCCAAAACACATAAACATACAGATATACATACAAACTATCCATTATATGGCTACTGATTTTTTTTATCTTCTTTCCAACGGAATCTCCCAATGTTGGTAAAAATAATAATTTAAATACGCGGGGAGAAAGAGAAAAAAAGTTTTAAAAAATGTGAATGATATCACCCAGGGTCGAACTGGGGACCTTGAGTACCAAGCACATGAAAAATTACAATTTAAAGAAAAAAGTGAATAATGATTTTGCCGGGAATCAAACAGGCGATCTTGAGTACTAAAGACAGGCAAACGGATGGGCAATTAGAAAAACCTACAGAATTCCACTTTATATAGTGTGTGATAGATTGGGGAAAACAAAATGGTCCAAGGAATATTTCTCAAAAAAACTCTAGAGGATTGTCAATAAATTTCTCAGAACTCTCTCTTTATGAGGTAAACCTTTTTTTAAGTTGTAACCTTCATAACCTTTTCTCCAGTCTATTTTGGCAAAAACTTATTTTTAAGTTTGTGAGAGGTACTGCCATTGTGGGAATGAATATATGGTGGTAAAAAGTTACCCAGGAAATGCTCGGATCTGTATCGTATGGCAAAGTCTTTTACTGCTGCCTCTTCGATTTATCTTGGCAAAGCACTCCACTTCCCACCATTTACCCCAGTAAATGTAGTTGTCTGCTCCAAGTTTGGCCAGCAGAAGATAGTCTTTTGAGTTCAGAGGGTGTAAGTACTTCTCCTAGTCGTAACAATGTGATTCAGGTAGGGTGCCACAAATTAAAAGACCGTAACCCTATACATCAGGTGTTGGAGGTAGCTAGAGTTACTTCCAAAACCCTATACATCAGGTGTTGGAGGTAGTAAAGTTACCTGAAATCCAAATAGCATGGTGTTGTACTGAAATAGCCCTAAAGGGGTGGCAAATGCAGTCTTGTGTTGGGATTCTGGAGCCACTGGCATCTGCCAACAACCTCTGGTCAAATCTAACTTTGACAGGAAGACAGCTTTCCTAAATGATCGATTTAATCATCTATCAGAGGCATCGGATACGCATCCATCATTTACACTGCATTTAAACGGCGGCTGTAATGTTCTGGTTCTGTAATCTGGTTCTGTAATGTTCTGGTCCTATAATGTTCTGGTTCTGTAATGTTCTGATTCTGTAATCTTATGGTTCTGTAATGTTCTGGTCCTATAATGTTCTAGTTCTATAATGTTCTGGTTCTGTAATGTTATGGTTATGTAATGTTCTGGTCCTATATGTTCTAGTTCTATAATGTTCTGGCTCTATAATGTTATGGTTCTGTAATGTTCTGCTCTTATAATGTTCTGGTTCTATAATGTTCTGGTTCTGATGTCCACACACATCCTTAAAGAACAATCTTTCTTTCTCATAAGGAATGAATCTATTCACTCATGTGTTTCAATAATGCCATTCTGCAACATTTCAAGCAGTCATCTCTCACCTGACCCCTGGAAGTATTGGTTGGGTAAAACTCACAGGAAAGACATCCCCTGTCTCAATTCTCTGCTCTTCCCATGTGGTTCTTCCTGGTTCGTTCCAAATCGCCTCTACATACTTAAGAAGACAGTTAAGTTGTCCTTGCTGAGTGGAGAATAATACTGGATATCCTCTGCTGAGTTCATTCTACCTGTCCAAACCGGCCCATCTTCACCATCTTCATCATCTGATATGTGATACGATCTGAGAAAATAGCCCACTTCGCCCAAAAACTGATTTTGCACTAGGGCGCCTGATATAGCGACATGATATTTTTATAGAGGCATCTTGGGTCATTGCTCTATCTTGCTGCAAAGTTTCAAGCGCTTCCTTCCATCTAAGCGAGCAGTTAGAAAAAGCTTAAAAAATAGTGAAGCCACGCGAAGCTACCACGTACACGAAATGAAAATACGGGTACATGGGTTTTCCCTTTGCAACCTAAATCAACAGCATAGCAATTTAAAACATGACATCATCAATGCGCGATGCGGAGTTTCACGTAAAACAACACAAGGGGAATTTCAATATACGTTTTCTCATTTGAGGACGTTGTAATGAATAGAAGCAAAACTGTGTATAACTTTGGAATGGCATTAGATCAAAGCAATATTCCAGTACCATTCCACTTAGCCATCCTTGCACTTTAACCTCACGCCTATAATGCAAAAAAAAATTGGGGGGGGGTTGGCGAAATGGGCCCTTTTCTCAGCATATACTGCACTCTTCTGCATGGTAGCCTACTGATTCTGGTGATGGTACTGTGAGTGTGTATTAATGTGGAACACTCAACAACTCATGTGGCAATCACAATGTGAATAAGGTTACAGACCTTGCCAATCTTCTTTACCATTTAGTGCAGTTCCTGCTACTTTGCCAATAACTTGTTATGGGATATAGGCAGCAACACAAATACTTGATCTTTAGGGGAAACAACATGTTGTTAAGCATTCATCATAACATGTCTTCTGCTTCTTCTGTGTTTTCTGCAAATTTGTACACACTAGGTGGGACATTAACTCCACTTTGCTAATGGCCAGCACATGTGATACAATGCTGTACTCAAGGAAGGAATCTACCATTTAGGTAGGGAAGGTAGACCTTTTTTTAATCCCTCAATTTTTTTTCTTTTCCTTCACCATTCTATACCTTCACTAACTGCAGTTCAAGTTTCAACTCGTTATTGTCAACCTTTCTTGAGTTATAATACTTTTTAGCCACCCATTTCTTTTTATACCTCTCGAGAAATGAATAAATGGGGATAATAACAAAGTATTAACTGTAGTTACAACTTTGGAGCTCCATAATTCTGCACACTTCACTCTATGACCTTGATATATATATAGCTCAAAAAAATAGACCTCTCTATGTGCTCTCTTTTGATACTAAAAACGGTTGCATAGGTACAACCATACCAAAGATACATGCACTCTAAACCACCCCGCCAAATTTTTCTGCATTTCTAACTCCTAATTGGAAAGTACATGACAGTTGAAATTAGTACCAGTGGCTAGAGGAAGCTCTACTCTATACAATGTTCAGGGGTTTATACAGGATTTACAGTTTGGGGGGAGAAACTCAAAACGTTTGGTGTTTACGTGATGGGCATGCGTAAGCAAGCCCTAAGTAAGGGGGGGTGGGGGCATGCTCCCCCAGAATTTTTTTGGAAAATCGATGCTCTCAGATTGATTCTGAGACATTTTGAGGGTACTTTCCTATAATTAAAGTACTAGCACATGGACAGAACATTCTAGATTATGACACAGTTGCATCTTGCCACAGAATCTAATGACACAGTTGCATCTTGCCACAGAATCTACACTAGGAAAGCTAACCACAGAATGATAGCACATGGAAAGAACATTCTAGATTATGACACAATTGCATCTTGCCACAAAATAGTTTTGTGGCAAGATGCAATTGTGTCATAATCTAGAATGTTCTGTCCATGAGGTTAGCTTTCCTAATTGCAGTGTAGATTTAATCTAAACTACAATTAGAAAAGCTAACCACAGAATAATAGCACATGGACAGAACATTCTAGATTAACACATGATTGAACTGTGACACAGAATATTCTAGATTTATTCACAATTTTGTATATAAAGAGCAAATGCTTCAGCTAGTAGCATTCTGCAACTAAATACGACCCAGAGAAATACAAACCTACACAAATGGACCTCAGGAACTTTTTTACCAGAAAGCGAGTATGTGCTGGGTCTAGTAGAGATTCTGAGGACGACGAAGATGTAGTCCCAACTACGTCAACTAGTGATGCCTTGACTTCCACCAATTCCGAAGCATCAGTAGGTAGATCAGTGTGTTTCAAAGCGTAGAAGAGGAAACTCTACAAAGCCAGGCTCAGCTACAAGAAGGAGTGGGAGCAGAAATATCCTTGGGTGTACTGCGGTGATCCTAAGCAGGGCATGTTCTGCAAGCTATACCAGAAGCGAGGACATGCACCTTCTACAGCCAGGGGTGCATGGACCACTCGGGGAATTCAGGATTGGAATCACGCTACTGAACAACTCAGCCAGTCAAAATGGCACAGAGATGCTGTTATCCATGCTCGAATGGCAGAACAAGGAAAGGAGCAGAGTGTCCTACAACTGCAATGTTCAGCAGCTGCTAAGGAGGCTGAAAAAAGGAGAGTAAAGAACAGAAACATAGTGCTTAAGCTTTTGAGATCGATATATTTTCTTGCAAAAAATCACCTGCCCCTTACAACCACATTCGATCCCCTGGTCCAGTTGCAAATTGCAAAATGGAGATGAACTTCTCCAGCAACATGTCAAAGAGGGGCCACAAAATGCTCAGTACACATCCAAATTTTCTGCAGTGATGCGCTCCATCAATAGCTGGCTAGATAGGAAGCTAATTGAGAGCTTAAAATCAAGCCCATACTTCTCTGTGTTAGCTGATGAGTGTGTAGATATTAGTACTACAGAAGAGCTGTACATCTGTTGTCGGTGGATTATAAATGGAAAACCAGAGGAGCACTTTCTTACAGTGCTCCACATATGTGCCCAAGATGCTGCTACCATTTCAGATGCAATCAGCTCCTTCCTTGAGTCGAAGAACCTGGACTATCGTAAACTAATAGGCCAAGGTTATGATGGAGCAGCCACCTTTGCCGGAGAACGCAATGGAGGATGCGGACTCTAGCTGCACATTCCTTTTACATCCACTGTGCCTGCCACAGGCTTCAACTAGCAAGCATGCAAGCTGCTAACAGTGTTCCAGAGATCAAGAATATGTTTGGAACTATGGAAGCTCTTCTTCTACTCAGCCAAGAAAGCAGAATCCCTCAAAGCAGTCCAGTCTGTCCTCAAGCTACCTGAGCTTAAGATTATGAAGCCTAGTGATACCAGATGGCTATCACACGAACGCTGTGTACGGGCTATTTACCGAGAGCTTCCTGCCCTTATCGTCACCCTTCAACAGCTGTATGAGACATTAGGTGATGCTGAAGCATACGGTATTGGTGCTCTCCTTGCTACTTACACTGAAGTTGCTAGTATCGTGTTCCTGTCAGAAGTTCTGGATATCCTGGCAAGGATGAATGTTTCGATGCAAAGAAAGCTACTCAATTTGAGCAGGTTACAGGTACTTCTGAAAATCATGACGGATCAACTCGAGCATCTAAAGGACGAAAGAAGTGAAAGGTTGGGTTCAGTCGAGTCCGAAATAACTCTGTTGAAGGAAAAACACGATATAACACTCGGCACACATGGATCTGCACGAAGCCATTGGTCTTCTATCACAACCACAGCCGAGTATCGAACTCTTGCAATTCCATACATCGATTCCCTTCTTCTAAATATTAAGAGTCGATTTACTGATAAAGTCGTGAAGATTGTTACTGCCATGTCCATATTTAGTCCCTCCCTACTACCTGCTGAAGCATCCTTATCATCACACGGCAGTGAGCAAATCAAGATTCTTGCCGAATTCTATGGAAAAGAAGCAGAGGTTGAGTATGCGGGGACGACTTAAACCTCACCTCCATTGCTTGATGGCAATGAGCTTCTTTCAGAGTGGAATATATTTAGAAGGGCTTTGCTAGTGGAGAAAAAGGCAATAATGGAACGTAAAGAAGAGTCGGTATCTCCTAGCATGCAAGAAATCCTGGATGAGATGAACAAGTCACATACGTACGGAGGAATTTCCCCGGAGACGTGGAAGCTATTGAACATTACAATGGCACTTCCTGTTGGCACATCAACAGTAGAGCGTTCCTTTAGTCAAATAAAGTTGATTAAAACTCGCCTACACAGTCGTCTATCTGACTCGAACCTAGAACATTTAATGAAAATTAGTATAGAGGGTCTTCCATTGACCGATGTGGACTTTAATGCAATTCTCGACATTTTTAAACAGAAAAATAGACGCATTTTACTTTAATTTAGTACTACTGAACTCACTGTATTGTAATTTTCACCATACATTATTGTATCTTCGCTTATATATTAATTTTGTTGTTCATACTTATGCATAATTATTATAATTTTATTACGGTTGATCATCTTTGAATTTGCTATTGCTTCTACGTTCCCTTCTCTGTACGTACTGCTCTTTTTTTCTGTTACTATAATGATTACATAAGAAATTTCATTAATATAAAATTTTATTGTGAAAATTCTTAGGGGGGGGGGGGAGAAATTGTTTTGGGGGGATATCCCAGGGCTTCTCCCCCTGTATGAAACCCTGATGAGCGTTATCATTAGGCGCTAGAACAAGTGGTAAAGCAGAGGGTGGGGGGGGGGGGAAATTCCACCCGTGTGCTTGACCACATACTTACATTGATTGTTGCTTACCTGAAGAGGCTCTCTGAGCCAGCAAGGAATTTGCTTTTTCAAGTCATAATCCTTATGAAGCTGTTGTTAGTGTCACCAGCAACAAAACAAATGCATCACGCGAAAGTTATTCAGTTCCTTAAGGCCTTAAAGACTTGTCATTATTCCTGATAAAGGCTAGAACATCCAGTCGAAGCATCGAGAGAGTAAATTTCATTGTGATTTCTTTGTCAACTGGGAGTTTGTTCTACACACTTAGTTCTGCAACCACTCAGATACGTCTAAGTACTTTTATGCGATAGACTGGAAATATTAATCTTCATGACAATGATAATGCTGCTGGAGAAGTGGTGCTAGGTTTGATACATTTGCTGATTATTTTGTTGTTGTTAAATTTCTGCTCTAATAATATTTCTATATTAAAGGAGTATATATAAAGGTCACTGCCACCTTCCCACATCCTCCGTTTTACAACTCTATCAGTAGCACTCGTCAACCCTGTTCCTGGATTTTAAAAAAGGAATTGCCTTCAAGTTTAGTCTGAATCGACCCATGGTGTCCCGACACAGACACACACACAATATTTGGCACTTTACATATTTATATATACTGGGAGTGTGAAAGCACTCCCTATATTGGTTTAATCCCTATTTTGAAAACACACACATTAAAATAAAAAAGCTCCATGTATATGTTAACTAAAACTCCTTCTTAACATCCCAAACCGTGGTTTCAACTGATTTAAGGTTCAACAACACTTCCAGCTTGGAGACCATCGCTAAGGTAGTAAACCAGCAGACCCAAAAATTATAGTAGAATAAGTCCATTCATTATAATTTTTACAACCAGAAGACTCCAAACTATACAGCGACTAATGTGTTTCACAGCACCCAAAAATATATATAGTCAATACAATAAGCAACTCATCTGAGCTGATTAAGCAGCAGATGCACTATTTACTGCATATAAGTGACCTGGTTTAGAGAGAACTTTACTCTTGTGACAATAACATTACAGCCCTTCAACGAAACTAAGTATTTATGATTCCTTGTGTACAGTAGGACCTCGGTATCCGTAATGTTGGGGGGTATCCACCCTACGGATAACTGAGATTCATTATAATATTCATAAGCAAGAACATGATTTAAATGCTTATTATAGAAGGAGGAGGGGGGATAGATCTTGTCTTCATTTTCTTGAGGTCAGGACAGCTACGAAGCACTGAGTTTTCATCCCATAAAGTACTTCTATTTTCTTCTCATATAAAGAAGGGTTCTTGTACGTTTTACCACAGCTGAAGACATAGTCAACTCCTTCAGAAGCTCCTCCTTTCAACTCTCTTCCAGCTCAATAAATGAATGATCTGGAAAGGACATATATACTCCAAAACGGAGCGGCCACATGCTGTTTGCATGCACATATGGATACACTTAGCCTTGCAGTTTCCGGGCAATTGAGGTCTGGATAATCAAGGTTCTACTGTATACAAATATGTGTGTATACTTCAGCAATAGAGAATAACTCTGCTTGCTATGATTGGGTAGTAATGCAGTTATCCCTAGTAACTTCTTGAAAGAAGCTGCTTAACTAAACCAAAAATACAAACAATACAAAAATGTTTTTGTTTGTTATTTTTTTAAATGAAATATATAATAATAATAATAAATATATATACATAATTATGTATATATATATATCATCATCAAGTCATTTATCATGATTTGATTGGCTAATAACTGGGTAGATATATCCTGTATCCCACCCCCTGATCCATATCTGGTCAGCAAAGTAAATACTACCCATGTGCGATCGACTGGTTGACATGTAGTAATATCATGGCAGTGTCACTTTTTCAGGCCACTTTGTGGCCCGGAACAATTGAATTGTAGTGATGTGTTCAATGTGTTTCTGCTTAACGAAAAATTTGTTATTAGGCAGTCAATGAGCTAGTACATGGTGAGGCAGGCATGCATGCAGAACTATGTACGAGCTCGTTGACTCGAGATAATCAATACCCCACACAACCTCACCAATAACTATATACTACCAATATATCCTATTAAAAAAAGACTTTACAATGTAGACCACAAATATTTATAAGACATTTTACCCATTTCATAAAAGTAACATTTCATAAAAGTAACAGAGGAGACCAACATTTAGAAGACCTTAGACCTATATTCCAATTCATGTTCATTATTGTAAGGTTAAAAATTTGTGACCCACATTGCTAAATTCTTGTTTCATTTCTATTTGACACAAATATATATACTTTGTTTGTTTATTTTTTGCTTTGTTCAATATTCTTTTGTCTGCATATAATGTTTAAGCTCACTAAGATGCCATTGGCAGAAGCTCCAGTTCCACCACTGCAACTTTTGGTGGAGGAACATCTTCCACATTGAAGGTCTGAAAGGAAAATAACATTATATGCTATAGTCAATGTATTTTTTTCTTTCCACACTTGGGAATTATTTGTTAGTATTCCATACTAAATTCACGTAGAGTATTATATCTGGTATAAAATGCTTATGCTAACCAGTCCTAATAATAGCTTATTAAATAGTGTTAGCTGCCATTCCATCTCCATATCTATGTATGGCTAGTATCACCTCTAGCTATCATCTGATATATAAGAGTGAATGATGGATCGATTGATTGTTTCTTCGGCCAGTATAAACTTCTAGGAGAAACCTTGGTTGAGGAATTACAGGGATTCATTGGGACTTTTCACAAAGAAGGTCATGGGTGCATCAGATTTGGGATACCTGTGGGATCCTCCCATAAGACAGCACAGTACTTGGCACTGTTAGTCAGACAGCCATCTTGTTTAGGAATATACCTGCGCATGTGTTGTTCATGTTCCAGGCAATAGCACACAAGCATGTGTGTTTTTAACTTCCTGATTATAGCACACAAATACACAACATGACAAAATTATAAAAAATACTCTCAAACTGTCATTATCACCCAAGAGAAAAAACTTATAACCAATAGCTAAGTTGGAGTGATCATTATTAACTAAAGGCATGTCATACTAGAGCATTTTAAAGCCCAATCAGATCTACCTCACTAGAGTCGGGGTCTGATTTAGCCTAATTATGTCTGCACTATCATAATGCCCACTGTTGATTGGCACTTCAATACCTAATTGCCTGAGTACATCATGACCTGGGCTTGTGTGACCTGGGCTTGTGTGCTGATATTATTTCTCTTTAATAGAAGGAAAGAAGAATGAAAAGAATTGAGAGCATTTGAAGAAGAAAAGACAGGAAATGCAAGTGACTTGCTCAAGTTCAACACATTGAAAACACAAAAATACGTCGTCTCTATGAATACGTCGTCTCTATGTATATCATTGTATCATTGTATAATCATGTTTGTGTTGTTGTTTTTTGGGGGGGTGTTAAGAATAGGGAGTTGATGAAGGTTGACACGAGTGTGATGAAGGGGAGGGAAGGGAGAATTCATTGGAGATAAATGTAGTGGAAGTGAAAAGGGAGACAATACATGGATAATGATGGTTGCTGGTACTATTGGGACAGATGACCTATTTCTGCTTGTTAGCTTCATCACAACCCCAAATATACTCTCTCCTTGAACTTTGCCGCTATCTTCAGCTATCTTTAGTCTGCTTCCTCCAGAAACTTTGTTCACACTATCCAAGAAACAACTATTGAAGGAATCTGTGTTTGTGGTAGTGAGCTATCAGTAGCTAGGTAATGACTGCATAACTATAGCTGCTACACCACTGGGACAATTGTTTTGCACTGCTGCCATGTATACTCATACCCTTGGTCAGCCTCTGGACCTTCTCATACTCCATCTTGTTCCTGGACATCCAGCTATTCTTTGGACATCTTCCTCTCTCCAGACTCCCAACAAAACCTTTTATCTATCACACTCCAGCAAGATAGCATGGTAGACTCAGTCAGCAATTGAACTTTATACTTAATTTTTCGTGAGATGCTTTTTATGGGAAATAAATTAAAGGAGTAATCACAAGAATGTCTACTACACAACAGGAAGTGCTATAATAAGATTCACACAGCAATTAATCAAACAAACTCTAGATCCAAGAACGATTATAAATACAGTTATTGGCTTGGTATTGTTTTTGGAGTCAGGCCATGTCCTCACATTGGTGAGGTGGAATACATCTTTATGGATGCCTATAGTGACCAATCAGTAGCTAGAAATAACCGGCAGGTATGTTTGAGGCAGGCTAGGATACAAAAGGTAAAATAGGTCACTGGATCTCTTGGCAACTACTACAGTTTTCAAGATACAGCTATAGAGATGTGAACAGTTGGAAATGACTTTGGAGAAGCTCTAAAATAGAATATATTCCTTAGCATCTCTATCTTAATACTCAATTCGGCGTTAATAATTTGGAACCTGTTGTGCATTTTTCCTTTGTGAAGGTGTGGATAGCTTCACCAAACAAGGTAATTCTGATGCCTGCCCATGTGCACATAACATGGTACAACACCGGCCTTGAATAGTATAAAAGGGTCGAGACAATAATATTGCAGTTATAATGTTCAGAAACCACAATGGTTACATACTAATAAGGCAACAGCCTTGTGTGTCGAGTTAATTGTTTAATGAACTTTACATAAGTGCTATCTAGGGTAGACCATAATATAGCAGGTTAAATTCTCCTGGTACTGTTCCCATTGCTCATCATGAACTAAGATTAACATAATTATGTAGCAATGCTGAGGTAAGAAGTATGTGAGAAGTAGTGTAACTATATTATGCTATATGATGTCCAAGACATGCTTGCTATTAGCTTAAGTTCGAGAGAGATGTACAGTAAGTATGAAGTGTATGATGAAGAATTGGATTCATGTGATCACAAGAAAAAGTAGTCTATATTGGAGGCAGTGTGATTATGATGTTAATATTAGTTGAGCAAGGGAAGTGAGACAGGCATAGAGGTTTATTATGTGCATCGTGGGTGCACTGTATACAATGCATATGGAATCTATCAAACCCACTATTAGTCTTGCATAGCCAGACCCTTCATCAGTGTACCAATAGTTAAAGGGTCTGGTTATGTGGGGCTACCATCTTTCCTAAATTAAAATTGTGGATGCTTCTTCGTTACTGTTTCTGTATACTGGACTTGAATGAAAAACTTCACCAGATGTAGTTATCTTGATAAATAAACATCCACATGTATGCATCTACACAGACTATGCAATGACCCACATTAAGATCTATGGTACTCCTCTTCAGTTTATAACAGTTCTAAGATACTTACTCGTGTACATAATTGTTTTATCTAGCTACTTGGGGGCTAATTGGTTTTGGTAAGTAAAGCGCTAATAGTAGGCAAATTCATCCGATATTAATCTCTCTAATGTTCTAAGAGATGTCCAGTAGCCTAACTAGGATTTGGAGGGAGTCCCCGTTGCACAGGTGTGCTTTAGATAGGATACCTCAAAGCAACAATGCAGCACAGGCAAGAGCAAGAACCACAAACTGCATTAAATCTACCAAAAGTTGGCAGATAAGCAACAAATTAAAATGGGTGTGGTCTCATAAAATTGCATGCATGTAAATGTGCACATTGTCTCCTCTTCACTACAACCTTGTGTCCACTACTCAGCTACTTGACCCAAGCTACTTAGAAGAAGGCAACAGTTGCTTGCCTTGCATTCATTTCTATATGCTGTTAAGGAGTGTAGATGTTTCCTGATTCGGATGTAGTCAAAGCCATAAAAAATAGCAACAATATCTCATAACCAGTTTTTGTTTTGATGACATCAGCAATAATGAAGTGTGGTGAGGGTATGTGGACTGTATCCTCAAAGCCAGTATGAAAAAGTTGGCACCTATGGACTTAGTATGTGGACTGTATCCTCAAAGCCAGTATGAAAAAGTTGGCACCTATGGACTTAGTGTATCACAACTCAGCTTAGGACACAATAACTATTGATGTCTCTTGAGCCAGTCAAAATCACTGTAAACTGTAAATTCTGATGTTGAAAATATCTTTCAACAAATGACCTGCTTTTGTTGTATTGATTTGAAGGATTGAAGAAAAAAATTAAATTCCAATGGAATTTTAGGAAAAGGACCCAGTGACAGTTCATCTTCTTGCTTGTAGCACTAATGGCAAGACCTATATGTATTATGGCCAGGATTTCATACTGGTATATAGCATGGAAGGAAGGGAACTCCTTTACCAAAATACCCCTGTCCTCCCACCAAACAAATTTTTTTAACACGATAAATGGTGACTACGCTACCGTATTGGAATATTTCCCATAAGTTCCTTGTTTTTAAATGTGGTAAAAAATCTTGGTTTTATAATTACGATGTTTGATAACTGCACCTCTTTTCAATTTGGACTGGAAAAACAATCTGGCAATGGCGAACTCTTTCAATGTTGATGTTATGGTTTGATACCAAAGTATTACTTGGTTTCACAACCTTCAATTGGGAAAGTCGGATGGCTTCTTTCAAGGCTTCTGCATTTGGGGGAAAATAGTAGAAAGGTTTGCACGCGTTTCCTATTGTCCCAAAGATTTTCTTGGATCTCCAGTATACTAGCCGCAGCTGCTACACTAGCAAGCTGTTATGGCAAGTGCAATGAATGTACTTGGCACATTTCTCATCTGGACTCCAAAAACATCCAGTTTTTGTACCTGAATACATAGCTGTACCATCACACCGCTGAACAACCAATTTGTGATAGTCATGGTTGTCTGAGCTGATAAGGACTTCAGGGAAGTTGTGATTATTTATTTCAGCACATCAAACAACAACTTGTATGATGTTAGATAATGCTCTTCAGGTCGGCCATTGAATATCCATCGGCAGCAAAGTTCTTCCTGTGTACAAACATCCTCACACTCCTCAGCCAGGATTGACTTACCTATAAGCTGTTTAAACATATTTTGGTCAACCCTCACGGTAATAAAATGTTACTGGAAATTTGAAAGTGTATTGCCATTTCTAGGGCCCTCTTCAATGTGTTTCTTAAAAGAGTTGATCTTCATAAGCAACCTGGAGGGCTAGAAGTTCTTCAAAGGTAGTGGTAGTACGAGGGGTTCGGTGTTTTAAACAAAAAGTACACTGAGCACAAAAATGTCATTAGAAGTGACCTATTTTATTTTCACATATTGCATGCAGTTGTAGCTTGTTGGTGCTCAAGAATACTTTTTTGCTCTGCCATCCTAGCTGTAATAGCTGCATCTTTATGCCACTAGGTTTGGGGCTAGGGCTAGGGCTAGGGCTAGGGCTAGGGCTAGGGCTTTGTGTAATTTGAGTAATTTGAACAATTGTGTGCCATGATTCTAGTCGGATATATACCTCATGATGTCCATGCCCCAAAAGTATTTGCTGGTGATTTTCTGCAAACTTGGCAAAACATACAAACCTTTACATCACCACTATACACCCAAGGACATTTAAAAACTCCCACTGATACCTATATGTAAGCTTGGATCTGTAGACCTTTCTAGCAGCTTTGCTTGTGATGCCACTACTGCTTTCTGAGAGAGTGGGATAGAGATTGGCTACTTCAGCTTCGTCACTCACCTTCCAGGTCATTAGATTATATCTCTTCTTCTTCATAAGCTATTTTCATGGGCAAGTATTTTCTGATAACCATTTTAGCCTAAAGCACACGACATGCCAACTGAAAATCCAGGCACCAGAAATACATTTATCTTTAAAGGTATCAACAATACGAGCTTCAGAGAAACTATCACATACAACTTCAGGAACACACTGAACACAGTTATGTGCTATATAATGCAGTCAGCACACGTAGGCTTCACTGCCCCTGCTACATTGCCACCAGGCATTGATGCTGCCACTACACCTGCGACTTCCTTCTTGTCACCTGCCCCAGCTACTTTGACACAAGCCATTGATGCTGCCTCAACACCTGTGGCTTCCTTCTTGTCACCTGCACCTGCCTCTGCAATGTCCTGCTGCTCAAGGGTCCAGTAGTTAGAAACTTGAATGAGTTTTTAAAGTCAAATTTCATCCACATCGATGACCATGTCTAGCATGCACTTGTTGGCTACATTCTCCTCCTCATGCACGTGACCATCATTTTTTAAACCGAATTTTAATTGTGCAAAAAATCCACACAATTTCATTTCTTGTACAAATAAGTACTTTTACGGTATGCTAATTAGTTAAAAATGGGGTGTAGTTATGTAAACAGGGTGTAGTTATCAATGATTTCAGCAAACATTTTCCCACCATTTCCAATAAACCCTGTGTGAAACCCATGATGGCTCTGAAAAGAGTATCTACCAATGCTAACTACCATAGTTGACAACTGTCTCTCAGCTCTGTCCTGTGTCCCAGCATAGATTACTAGATATCTCATTATAGCCCTGCATGGAAATCTGACAAAACTAGTAGAGGTTATTACTGTTGTTTACAGAGCATTTACCAGCTGTAAGGGATGTGCCTTTAAAAGAACTTGCAGATAAGCTCTCCAGCTCTTAACATCATGCAGCCTATACGAAATACATAATCTTGTGTATGCCATGGTTGAGCTATCCCATTCTAGTACTACATGATCCCCTTTCTCCCTCGAGTCATATCCCTCCAGAAGAAAAAAACAAGGAGACAGTGTCATCTCGATTCCAAGAGAATTACTGATTTTAAAGGCATTGGAAAGAGGTCAGTGCACTTTACTCAGTTCACCAGTAGCTTAGTAACTAACAAAACTGTACACATGTCTATTTTATCATAAGGAGACTTTTGTAAGATATACTCTCTGTTTTATTAATCTCAAGTTGGAAGAAATAATGTCATCACCCATATGAATAGTAACAGCCACCACAAACAAACGGCTATAAATATATCGAGTTTAATGTCGGAGGCTTCCTTTTTCATACCCCCTCATTGAGTCTGAAACTAGGTGAACATCTTTGTAGGTACCGTAGGCATAACCTGGTATTTCTCACCTGTTATCACACCACTAAGCAAATGTTCCCAGACTTCAACAGTTATCATATTATCCTTCCAGACTCAGAAATAGCAAAAAAATATTCTTGTAGTCATACAGCAATGGAAACAATGGCCCATATTATTATGATAAAACATTCTATAGCATGTCCAACCCTTTCTCCATCATAATGGATGAACCTAATGATAAATTATGGATAATCACCGTGAGAGTTCTGGATATTGAATATGGGATGTGACGACTAGTTGTAGATATGCCTGTATTAGACATCGATATTGCACAAAGTATGGCCTTTGCATCTGATACAGTAAATATGATGAAGGGGGCAAGGTCGGGGCTCCAAAACCTGGTAAAAAATAAGCATCCATTTTTTATGTCAGAGGCATCTGCCACTTTGCAGATCTTGTTCATTTTTGTTCTTGTAATGACATGTTTCAATGGCTCCTACTTCACACATTGTCTATATCAATCCTGTAGTATTGTGATAGCTTAGTTGGTGCTTTTTATAGATGGATTATTTGGGATTACCCCATATTAGGTTAATATCAGCCCATCAATCGCATATCTCCATCAATCGCATATCACATAAATTTCTATCTAACCATCCCCTTTAACCCTAAACCCACATATAGGCAGTTCATGTAACCCATCTTTTACCACTGAAAGGGCATAGACATGAGAGAGTGTGTATGGAAACAATTGGTATGCATACAATAATTACGCATGGAAAAGAAATAATGATTTTGATATAATAACTCTTGAAAACCACTAATATACAACGAAACTTGAATATAGTCTTGTGTTTATCATAACCTGACAGTTGTTACCAGACAACAGTCGACCAGCTCTGATTTGTCACGAAGGAAGACGGTAAAAGTACATATTCCACTAACTCACTCACAGATATACATGTAACATGCACTACACCTCGCCATGTACCTTAATACTGTAATATTGATTATTATCTCTGGGGACCAGTCGGCTATGTCAAACAACTAGTACCATTTATTCAGTTCATGGGATACTAATAGAGGATCTGGATATCAAATTTATAGTGGTCGTGAAATTTTATTGCGATACAATTCCTAGTAAGGATGTGCTATACTCTGGTTATAGTTTTAATACATTGCCCAAATCCATATTTCTCCATTACACAATATATTTCCTTCTTCCACCTCCCCTGTGCTCTACCTGATGTGGAACAGTTATCTGAGGGAGGAAACAGTTCTTGAAAGGAGTTCTGGAACCCATTCATCTCAAACATCCCATTGAGTGACCTGAACAAGCAAAGAATAATGATAAGTCAGTTAGGACTGCCACAAACACACCACACAAAAAAACGATCATCTACACTAGTAATGTCAAATGAAATGCAAAATGCAAAGGTATTAAAGTTGTACTGGCCAATTATCATGGGTGGAGTAAACAGAAGAATCAGGGGACCATGGGCAATTGCCCCTCCCCCTTTCCTCCCACCACCACACTGATATACACATGATCTATTGAAGGCTTAAAGGCAGAGTGCAGTATAAAATTGGGCTAGACTGCAGGGGTTAGATTGGTTGGAAATGACTTCATTAATGAGCAATATGGCGAAAACATGCATTGGAGATTTGTGAAAACCTACTGCATGTACTGCCTTACTGTATCCACCACCTTGCACTAAAAGTATCATAAAGGGTGGAGAAATGGGGAAGGACAATATAGCACATGCTGGATGAAACAGCTGGGAAAAGTTTGTGATTGATCTATCAAGGAAGTGTGTGAAAGACAGTTTTGATGTAGTGCTTTGGAAGTTTTTGACAGGCCTTCGAACATTTGGACAGGTTAAAGAACTTTCCACTAAGATGGTATAGAGATTACATTAGGTGTTTGCACATGTAGGAACCATCCCTTCGATTCCTAGGTCTGATGACCGATATCTTCAATATGGTAGAAGTTGCTGAGGAACATCCAGGCTTTGATCCTGTAGCTAGCACCAGTAAATTAAACATGTTTTTATGATGATGGTATATACGTTTAGTATATATAAGCCGAGTAGTTTATTGTAGAGAAGAGCATGCTAGAAAGTTGGTAATAGTTTATGAATTGGTAGTACTTGCAATTTGTGTACATCTAGCTATTACCATGGTGTGTTGAAGAAAGAGCTTTCTAATTTTTGGTTGATTGAGTAGGGGGCGGCTCCCCAGTTTGGCCGGACTACTTTTCCAGAACGTTGGTGTAGCTCAATTAGCCCTAAATACATAATAACCGTGCCATTTGGCTTCTGTGAAGTTTTGTGGTAAATCAGCATTCATTGCACATCTTAGTGGTCACTTTATACATCCCTGAAGTGATTTCAAGTGCACAGTTTCGATTTCAAGTGCACAGTTTCGGTCAGGATTTTTGGGGAAGGGACCTTCAGATCACTAGATTGGTGAATATATGTCCAGCTACCAACATTCAACACCAAAGGTTGATATTGTGTGTCATGATAATTCCCACCAGCTTATCGGTCCGCATTAATTTGTGTGTAGAGTTTTTGCATGTATAAACATAAATACATACATAGGTTGTGCGATCCTGCCATATCATTGTCACTGCACTTAGCCTGGTAACATGGTGACTTGATATCCCTCCCATCTTCTCTTCCCTTACTGTTCTTGTTGTGGGTACTCCTTGGCCCACCCCCCACCCCCCTCCCCCCTCCCCCCTCCCCCAACCCTCCAGAGGAAGGATAAGCAGTCACACATATCTTCAGTATAGTTAATTAGTAGGGGGATATGGAACACTCCATGGGTGGACATGGCACCAAGCTACTCTGTGTTTTCGATGTCTTATTCCTTGCAGGTGTTCACTAATCAAAGGTGATGTCTTTTGCCTTTGACTATTTTGGTTCTACAAAGGTGCGTAGATAGATGAAATATTGGGATTTCTTGTTGCACAATAGCCTTATCCTCGTGCATCTCAAGGACAGAGTCTTAACTTCATCTAGACATGTTACCAGCATCTCCTTTTCTATACAGAGCATTTCCATGATGGCCCCTCAGGGTTTCATACAGGGGGGGGGGGGGGGGCCTGTGATGTCCCCCCCCTCCCCCCCCCCCCCCCCCCCCCCAGCCAGAGTTTCCCCCCACCCAGGATTTTCAAAAATTATGATGTCATAGTGCAACATTGACATTGACATTTTGCTAACATTATAGCAATTTAGAAAACAGAATTTTATAAAACAATACGACGATTTTTCTCCTTGAATATGTCCAAAATTGCACTAAAATCTACTGAAGTCAGTTCAGGCCCTTCAATTGCGATTCGCATGAGCCTAGCAAGGTTGATGTCACTTAGTCTATTTCGAAGACGTGTCTTCACAATCTCCATCCGACTAAAAGAACATTCGACAGTAGCTGTTGCAATTGGAAGAGTTAGCAAAATATCCAGTAACTTGAAAATCTCTGGGAAGATCTCTTTGTATGCTCCTGAAAGCTCCATCTCTTGTCTTCATATTCAGTAGAGTGGGTGGTTTACTTAGTTTCTTTTTCTCCATCATTTTCTTCTTCTCTTGTGCCAAGACTCTCTTAAAACTCTCCACTCAGCAAAGATTTCTTCTCCATCCACGAGAGGTGGAGAAGTGAAGGTTTCACCATCAAACTCTACAGTTGCTTCTTTCCCATAGAAGTTAACTCGAGTTTGCAGTTGTGGATTGCCATACTCAGTATCTTCTGTTGGCATCGAAGCAGGGTCAAAGATCGATGAGGAGACAAGTAGCTCCACAGCACCATCAGTGAAATGGCCATTTATATTGGAAACAAGTTTGTCAATATATGGAATAGCTGTTGAATTGCGGTACTCACTCATTGATGTGGCAGCTGCACTGCCAGTTCTAGTTGAACTCCTCCTGCATGTGATGTCATGTTCACTAGCAAGCATGTCAACAGTCGTTTCCACCAGAGAACACCATTCTGCATCCTCATTCTTGAGGCATTTCAGCTCTGAAACGATGCTCTCAAGGATGATTGGCAACTTGCCGAAATCAGTTGCCTTTCTTTGCATAAAGCAATTGAGCTTAGCAAGAAGCTCAAGCACGGATGATAGCAGAATGATAGTGGCCACTCCACTATAAGAGCCCAACACCAACGCTATGCCATATGCTTCTGCGTCACCACAATCTTCATAGAGTGTGTGCAAAGTAGTTATCAGAGCAGGAAGCTCCTTGCGAATGGCTCGCACACATCTCTCATGAGATAGCCATCTTGTTTGGCTTGGTTTGACTACTTTTAACTCTGGAAAATTTAGGACTGACTGCACATTTTTCAGAGCTTCTGCGGAATAATTTTTTGGGGGAATAATAAAACAATTTCCAAAAGCTGGCCATTGTGCCAAACATCTTTTTCATGGTAGCAACAGACTCGGCTGCTTGCATGGAAGCAAGCTGCAATCTGTGGCAGGAGCAGTGGATGTAGAGAGCATGGGCTGCATGCACCCTCATCCTTCTTTGCACTCCACTTCTGCAACCACAGAATGTTGCAGCACCGTCATACCCTTGTCCAACAAGTTTAGAGTGATCAAGATTCTTCTCACTGATGAAGGAAGTTAGAGCATGTGTAATTTCTTCAGCATCAGTGGATTTGAGATGAAGAATCGTCAAAAAGTGTTCCTCTGGGTGACCATCCACAAGCCACCGGAAACAAATCGATAGCTCCTCCTGTGTGGAAATGTCTTGACTCTCATCTGAGAAGAACGGGCTGGATTTCAGGCTTTTATCAGCTTTCATGTGTCAATGGCTTCAATCAGTGACGTAGTGCTGAACTTGGAGGTGTACTGGGCATTAGATGGGTCTTCATCGAGTAATTTATCCCCATTGGCAACTAGGAGCTGGATCAAATGTGGATAAACACTCATATGAGGAATTCTATTCTTGACCAGAAAGTAGACTGCTTTAAACAGATTGAATAACACACACCGATTTCTCTGTCTACGCTCAGCAGCCTCTTGTGCAACAGCTGAACACTGGAGCTCAAGTACAGACTTCCCACTCTCTACTTGCTGTGCCATGGCACCAACAGCCTCAGCATCTCTGTGCCATTGGGAGTCTGCATGCTTCTTCAGTACTTCACTAGCATGGTTCCAGTCAACTATGCCTCTGGTGTCTGACCCAACAGGGGGCTTCCCCCAATTCTGGCATGTAGCACAGAACATTCCACTAGGATCCTTGCAGGTGACCCAGGGGTATTTCTTCTCCCATTCTTTTTTAAATGAACTGTAGACCTTCCTCTTTTCACTAGCACTGAGTTTGTTCGTCTTCTTCTGAGGCTCCTGCTGATTGTCAGTTGTCTGTGAGAGACTGGATGAGGAATGGGCAGCTTCCTGATCAGTCAACGAGTCTGTTGCATCACTGGTTGTCCTCTTTCGAAAGTAGGCTCTGAGATCCATGTTTGTGAATGATTTCTTCAGGGAGATCAACCCACAAGGGGGGGAAAATCAAGGAGCAGTGCTCTTACAAACTCAACAGGCAACTAACAGACAACACTTTATTAGACGGAGTATTTACAGATTTCTCTTTTATACTTAACTCAGCATACAATCAATCAATACCAATCAACAGCACATTCACAACACATAACCACAACTTTCTGGCACAAACACACAAACATATCCACCTAAAGCAATTACAAGCAATCAACACATGCATAACACAATCATAAACTATCATGCTGCACACAAACACACAAACATGTACCCACAAGCCAATCATGTACCCACAAGCCAATCAACAACATATTATATCACCAAAAGTTTTAGCAAGTGACAAATGTAGGCAGATAATCAGTGGCTAACACTTCCCAAAAGTGGGCGATGCTAAGCTGGATACTTTTCTCCCCCCCCCCCCCCCCCCCCCAACCAAAAATCCTGTATGAAACCCTGCCCCTTAATGTCATCATCCTGCCTCTATAACCGAGGCTCCTTTCATATGCCTTGACCAATCCAGTTATCTTGTATATATACTTATCTACAAATTTCTTCTGGCGACATTGAGTAGGAGACATTGAGCTCCTACTCATCCCTATAATGGAAGTCATTCCTGTTTTGGTGATGGAGGTTCTACCTGGGGGTTATTGCCTTGTGGCTGGCTCATTTATAGCTGTGATGATGTCACATCTACCTGATTATATATGGGGAGTGACTCCTACTAATTGCCTGTCACCTCTCCAGGCCTGTCATGCTCCAGGTTAAAAGTGATCCATGGGTCAAGGTAACTATATGGATATCTCCTGTAGCTCTTCTCCTACAACTACCAGATGTGCAATGTAAGTAATACACTACCCAAATACCACCCACATCACTCCTAGCAGCCCCTCCACCATTCACATCACATATAGAAGGTGGAACAACATTTGGTGATAATTGACTTCGTGCAAAAAAAATACCTTGGCATCCACATCGTACTTATATACAGCACTTCTCTAACCCACAAATTTCTTCTCCGCCTCAAAATTATCCCATCTTACTTTGCAAACAAGCCCCCAAGCATATTTTCTCCGTCTTCTGAACAATATGGACCAAGGCACATAATAATTCATAAGACGTCACAATTTACCTCCATTACATGTATTCGAAGTCAGGTCACTGTAAAGTCTAGGGCCCTCAAGTTAATACCCAGCCTGAGCTCTAGCACTATTTATCCTAAGCTCTAGTTCTATCTAGCTTGAGCTCTAGCTCTATCTAGACCAAGCTCTATGCCCTATCTAGCCTGACCTCTAGCCCCATCTACCCTGAGCTCTAGCCTTACCTAGCCTGAGCTCTAGACCTATAATTATAGCATTAGCCTTAGCCCAAGGGGTAGGTTTATTTTGAAAGGAGGGGTTTCTTGATAGATGTTATTAATATCCAACTGGCAAGTTCTTAATTAAGGCTGCATACTGAGTATGCAGCAATGGCAATGCATAAATAGATGAGCTTCGCTCTCTAAGAAAGGGAAGGAAGTGGGGGTCTTACCTCAAAGAACATCTCCTTCTCCTTTTTCCTCTCCCCTGCCTCACTCCCCAACCCTAGCCCTATCCATCTCTTTGGTCACTGTTTATTGCTAGTTTTTTTCAAATTTCCAACCCACACAAACACTGACCCCATCTGTACACCTCCTGTTAACTCTAATACCAACTTGTACTTTCTACCCATCTTCCCAACGCTACTAACCTTCCCGTATACATCAGGGAATGGATTATGTAGCTACCCCACTCTAAGGATTGACAATAATTTTAACAAGACATACTGCTAGTTACAAAACATACCCGAGAAAGAGACCAACCAGTAATGCTCCCATGGATGCAAGGAGAACTGCCTTCCACACATACCAGTTCGCCATCAGCGATATTCGTAAAGTTTTTAAAAGGTATCACATAAAATGGAAACGTCTCCTGACCGTATCAGGAACCCTTTCCACCTCCCCCCCACGAGGCCATTAATTAAGGCCACTTCAGTAATGTAGGCGCGAATTCTTGCCGTTCAACTGTCCCGTCATGAGCACTGCCATATTACTCGCACTTGACCAACTGGACGCCTCTCACGCAAATTAGGAAACCACTGCCGCATAGCTAAGCCATTGCTGGGAGACAGATATCTACAGTACAGATAGTATTATTCGCGTAGCTAAGCCATTGCTGGGAGACAGATTCTACAGATAAGTATGTACCAATAATTCCATTTCTGATCTAACAAACTATCATACTACCCCTCAGATATAAAAGTTCAGGTCAGTCATGGTGCGAACAGAGAAAGACCCACGTGTGTTCCTGCGGAAGGTTGAGTACTATTTACAGAATGGTGCATATAGCTGTGAAACAGTGGTTGGAGAACGCAGTGGTATTCGGAAGAGCATCATCAGTTTCATTGTCATTGGTATGTAAATAATTCTCCACCTGCCTGTGGTGTTTTCTCACAGCTTTACTGGTTCACATTGTGGTTGTCATGTGGACATAAATTGATCAATGCCAATGATTTTTCATAAGCCTACATGGTCTATATTCTCCACAACAAATTATGGATCAAGTGCTTTTACGACTCCAGCCATCCTCCTTAGCAGCTGCCAATTTACAACTAGCTACTGCACTGTGAGACTTAAAGGATCCTCCTTAGCAGCTGCTACACCTGGCCCTACAAGTCAGCGCTTCACTTCTTAACTGACGAGGAGGAGGAAAATCCAGCTGCTACCTGACAGTCAGAGCTGCTGCTAGTTTACCTTGGCCTCTCTCTCTCCCTGTTATGGCTGAGCCTGAGGAATCAGTAACACCTCCACGCAAGAAGCCAAAGAAGCAGTGTCACTTTACCTCTACATGGGTAAAAGAATTCCAAGGAATAGGAAAGAGTTATAGAGGTAATAGCAAGCCTGTTAGAAATTATATTGACTGTACTAATGTAGATCAATCATATTTGTTATGACTTTATAGGTGACACATTTGTACACTGATCCTTGTGCTCTTCCGATTTTAGTGTTTCCCATGGGGGGAGAAATGATGTGACTACCCATATTACAGGGAAACATCACAAGGAAATGGCAATGGCTGCTACTACATCCCAATCAGTTTCATCATTTTTTAGACCACAAGCACGAAAGAATGTTACTGAGGCTGAGACGAGGTGGGTACTATTGTTTGTGGCTAAACACAACATATCTTTCCAAACTAATCCAAACTAATCCAAACTAGTGATCATGCCACTAAGCTGTTCAAAGTCGGATTCAGATATTGCCAAAAAAATTGCTACCAAAACAGCAGCCATTGTAACAGAGGCTCTTGCATAACAGAGAATATGACCAATAAACCGTTTTCCATCATGCTGGACGACTCAAATGATCACACTGATAAGTCTTGTATCATTCTCATAAGAATCTTTGACACTGAAGAGAAGAACATGTGTACGAGGTTCCTGGATATGCCAGTGGTCAACATTGATACTGCAAGAAACATTTTCCAGGCTCTTACAGAATCTTTGAAAAAGAATGGTTTGTGTGGTATCCTAGCGGACGCGCTAGGTGGCATGCAATTGAATGGTGAATAGAAATAGAAAACTTCCCCAAGCACTTGCACAAAACAGCCAACTCAACAAAACAGTTTGCTAGTCACAATAAACCGCAATCATGAATATACTTATACAATTGTTATACTACTAACTAAACAAGGTCCAAACCCAGTGTGGTGTTGGTCCAGTGGGTATCCTCATAGAGCTATCGTCAACCTACTTCACAACCTGCCTCAACCCAGTCTGGTATTGGTCCAGTGGGTGTCCTCATAGAGCTATCGTCAACCTACTTCAGGGTGTTCATCCAGTGTAAGCCTCTGGTATGCAAAACCTCCGTTGATCACAGCCTAAATAACTTGTGTCAATGGGTAATAAACGATTCCAGAAGTCAAGAGAAAATACTACCTGCGAACTTTATGAAGAGCTAAGTCGACTTGTAAAGCTGTATACCAAAAAATTGTTGATGACTGAAACTATTCTTGCTGCTGGTGACAGCCTTAGACTTCTCAAGTTTGATGAAGAGTGTCAGGGTTCAGATGAGAGTCTAGGAATAGGTAGCTAGTGAAACTTGAGGTCTTGCAGCATTTGAAGAAGAGAGAGATCCAAAGCTATTCTTAACAGCTTCTACCTGGGAACCATTGCAAAAATGGTAAAGATGTTTCCTTTTGGGGATCCTCTCCTAAAGAATTTAGGTGTTCTTCAGCCAGACAAAACATCCATTTATTCAACAGCTACTGTCTTGAATTTGGCGAGACGATTTCCGCAGATTGGTTTATCTGATTCTGAATCACTTGACCTCATTGAAGAGGAATTTAATGACTTTCTTCTTTCCCCAGCTGACATTCCCAAACCAGATACATACCATGTCAGCAAAACTGTAGAAAAGCCATGTGCTGGCTCTTTTTGGTGGAAAGTGGGCCAGATCAAAACTTTGGCTGGGGAGTTAAGGTATAGTTACTTGTTCCGTCTCATGGCTGTCTGTTGACCATACCCTGCTCCAATGCTGATGCAGAGAGGGGCTTTTCTATACTCAGAAACCAGGATACCATTGTTTCCTTAATGTCAGTCAAGTTTAACAGCAATTCTCATTCTTGTTGTTTTGATGCTAAACTTTCAGATGAACTCCTTACAAAATGTAAACAATTTATATGCAAAAATGATTTTCTATGCAAAAATGATACTCTTTAATTATATTCATGGTGGGTGTGGTCAGTGTCCCAGATTTCGATTTTGAAAAGTTGGAGGGTCTGGTGTTGGCAGTGACTCTGAGGAACCCATTCTTCTTTGGTAGGACACATTATGAAGGAGCTTGAATGAGAAGTTGACTAGGATAGTCCATTCTCACCATGGCCTCGGCTCTACTTGGAATCTAGATAGCTAATATTTCTTGTTCAGGCTGAAGAAGACTATCACCTATCACCATCACCTATTTATAGCTGGCTAGCTTTAGAAATAACTGAACCATTTGATCCACCAAGAGACCATCAGGGCCATCATAATGCAACACATAGTAGGGTAGTGGCATTTTAGTTATATCTCCCTACCAAAATCCATACCCCAAAGCACTTGGCAAAGACAGTATTCTTGTGTGCCATAAGCAAACTCTGATGTATTTCCATGCAGCTAAGAGAGAAGTGTTTTTTTCCTAAGAAATCTCAATAATCCTAGTGAGAGGGTAGTTGCAAGACTGATGAAGGAGTGAGATCAGCAAGTGGATGAGAACAAACACATCTTAACAACAGATTCCCAATTTTTGGCGAAATCAAACTGCCTTTTAGTGGTCATTGTGAATATAAAGTTGCCAATAGATGGAATATCATTGCAGTTCATGACAAAAGAGGATATATAGCATTTTACAAAAGCTCTCTGCCAATGCAAAGTATAGTTACAAGTAAAATGTTTAAAAATCAGGTCCTTCATAATTATGCACGCAAAATCAGAAAAAAGCTAACTAAACAACTATGACGGAAATGTTTACCCTTGACTATCATAACTGAAGAAATCAAAAATCGTCATTCTAACCAGGAGATCATATCTGTGTGTTTGAAGTATCCGCATTAAAGGAGTGCTTCATGACCTTCATCCATCTAGAAAGAGTCAATGCTCACTCTAACTCTGGAAGATTTTGGAAGTCATTTTTGATTCCTTGGACTATCTAAAATTTGGGGTCTAACATAATGATGGAGATTCAGTAATGTCACCAGGGATAGAAGGTGTCCAGGCTTAAGATCAATGATCAATAACTTTGTACACATCGTGCTATTCTCGCTGCTGAATCTCTGGATAATTTTCACTTTCTCTCCAACAGCCCAAATGACAAAACATTTTTGAATTAACAGCGAGTGAGTTCTTACTCGAAAGCAAGCAAACTCCTAGGGGTGTACAAGTCATGATGGGTGGAGAGTCATACTTGTTTTGAAGTCTTTCTGGAAATATATGAGGCTCTTGTTACTTTCTTAGATGCCATCTTGTCCCCTTCTGAGTACCCAAACTTGGCCTCTTCTGATTTTCCCAGGGTGCATGAGGACAATGAAAGCAATTTCTTGCAGTTGATGAAGCTGAGATGATCAGCATGTAAGGATAAACCCAAGTGAAGTGACTACATATTTTCCATTTCACCAATAATTGTTGCTTTATAATTTAGCACCTTAGTTGAGGTGCATGAATTAATGTATGTTATATACAAGGTGCTACTGAGTAGAAAAGTACATTGTCTGCAGATTCAAAATGAAGTCATTGAATTGATGTCACATTATATACTATTCTCTAGAGAATTGATCAAGGAAGTGCAACAGGTTGATTATTTCACAATCATGCTTGATGAATGTGTTGATTCATCAGATCACGAACAGGTGGCTGTGTGCATCAGGGATGTTGATACTAATCTAGTTGTCCATGAAGACTTCATTGGACTCTATCGATGGACTGACATTAAAGCTAATACTATTGTGTCTATTATGAAACTGTATTGTTATGGCTTAATCTTAACTTGTCTCGATGCTGGGAACAGTCATATGATGGATATAACGGGGGGGGGGGGGAGTTACATGGCAAGTAGTAGAAATGGACAAATATTACAGCAAGATCCCTCTTTACTTCATGCATTGTTATGGACAGGTATATACTAAGATTGCTGTTGCATACTTGGTTGAACAGGTCAAACTACTGTAATCCAATATGGGCACAACTTATCAATATTTTCCTAAAAGGTTTGAAAATATCAAAGCTGATAGCACTATTAGATTTCATACCTGTGCTTATCCATTGGATAAACCTGATATATATCCCATCACTGTTGGATTTCGTACACTATGCCTTACCCGTTGGACAGTGGAAAATGAAACCTATGATGTTATTTTTGTGAAGAGTGAGGTTAAATACTAAGTGATAGTCCAAATTCTGAGACTAGGGCTCGAGTTGGAGCTATATATATAGTTAAATGAAAACATTAGATTACTTCTTTGGCACATCTCTCCTCCATAATATTCTATGGCACACCGACAACTTAAGGGGGGAATAATGTCAAAAAAATACACCTCGACAATACCAATCATATCTTCCACCCATCAACATAATTTTTGTACCAAAATGTAGCTTAGAAGATAAGCTATTTAATGATGTATTTAACTTTTGTCATATATATATTTTATGCCAAAGTGTCAGCCAGGAAATCCAGTCCACAAATTAAAAATCTATTAATAATGCTAAGTGGCTGTTAGGTGGTTTATGGTAAGAGTACATGTAGTAGTTTCACCTAAACTATTTGAATAAGTATGATAATGCACCACAGGAGAGGGGGGGGGGGGGGGAAATCACATACAAACCTCATGCAGATATGCTGGTCTATACCAAACACATTCTCATAACAGTGAAAATAAAATAATTTATGTTAAAGACCACACAATAAGCATTCTGGTGATATATAAATTATGGAGTTTGGGTGAGAAATCAGGGAGAAATTTGTGGAAATATGTGGAAATTTTTCTAATCTAATGCGACGCGATTCCTCTTCACACTTGCTGGGTTTCTAATGAAAATAGTGAGTGCAAAAGCTGTCGTAACTGCATCATAGAATCTTGAAATGTTCTGAAACTTGGAATATGACTTCTATATGAGCAGAGACACCATTTAAAATAGTTGTTAAAAAAAGTGAAAGTTAGCATTTTGACATTATTCCCCCCTTAAGCAAGACCTTCAACATGAGTGCATCACAAAGACAGAGTATTTCCAGATAACCATTAGTTCCCTACAGGTAAAATAATAATTATAGTGACATTTGTAATTATTGTTGTAATTATTACGGCTTTTTAGTAAATGTCATGTGAAAAACATTTCATGCAAAGGTGGAAATGCGTAACCAAGGAAGGTGATAAGAGTGGCATTGAGTAACCAAAATTGCCAAGGACACCAACATGGTTTGATGACCAGTGTAACAAGTTGTATCAATGGAAGGTCTGAGCAGAATGGGTAATCAAGTGTACAACAAACTTGAGCAACTCATTGAAAGGCAGTCAAAGGAGTGATAGTGATGAGGTATTCAGTTTGTACTATGATGATTTTGAGAGAGATTTACTTCACCGCTTTCCACATTCGTGTGCAATTACAAGATTGAAGAAGACATGGGAATCCAAGTTGTTATGGACATTATGAAGATTACGTCAGCGGCTTAAAGAAGTCTCTTTTCAGAAGTGATCAAGTAGGTTGTGTTGTACCACAAGCAACAAATTCGATCAGTGAAAGATTATTTTCAGCAATGCGTCAGGTTAAGACATAGTTGATGTGTACAATGATGCAGAAGTGTCTCAAAGCAATGATAATACTACACGTTCATAAAGAACAAACAGACACTTTTGACTTAAAGTATTATTATTGCTAAAGAATTATGTGCAAACAGTGAAAATAGACGGAATAATTTACCTATGTTTTAGAATTGATAATTATTATGTTATCCAACAACAATGATATCCACAAGCAGTGTAGTTACTATTGCTAATCCATCATATCAGTTCACTCCTGACCAATACTTTAGAGACTGTTACACCCCTACCTATCTCACCAATTGTATCTTTCACTTCAGGCTGAAGACTGGAAATTAAGGCTAGGATATAGCTATTAATTAAGATCAGCATTTGCAATAACTAATGCACTAAGGCAATCTGTTGTGGTAATTGCTAGCAAAAGTCTTCTGGCATCAGTTATCGAATCTGCAGACCACTCAGTAATAGCTACCACTTATGTATATTTTTTCCATGCATGCCACAATAGAAGTGATTTTTTTGGTTTGTTTTGGGTGTCCCCTATTTTAAAAGAAGTGTCAAAAACCAATTTTGGGAGTGCTACCACTCAGCCCAATATTTACCATTATTTCAATTTATAAAAGTTTCAACAGAAAAATACTTTTATTTTCTGAAAAATTGCTGCTACTACAGAAATATTTATCATAGCTTGTGCTTAGTCTCATGAGCCACACACTCTCACCAACGGGAGAGTGAAACTATACTGACCTCTTTTGACTGCATGATCATTTCAGGTTGTAGATATAAGCCCTTGTAAAGATCATTAAGGATCAGGGAGTCCATCCCTTGGCCTTAAATACTAGCTACAAAACATCAGCAGGCTTCAAAGAAGATAGTCCACAAGGCCACATAAGGTGATAATATTTTCTTTTGAATTTTTTCCATTGCAATAGGCATAAACCATCCATAAATAACCATCCTAAAATATTTCAACATTGAAATTAAGCTAAATTACATAAAACACAAACCCTTTTGAAGAGTTAACATAGGGATGACGAAATGATGGATTCTATTTTGCACCAGCATGTTTCAGTTGTAGACTATTCCAAGAATGTCAACATGCCAACCACTGGTGAACAAATCCAAGTATCCCAGATGCATTTCAGCTGAACCTCTTTGGGGGTGATTGGGAAGGCCCACGAGAGATATAAAAGCCAGAGTGAAGGCTGGGGCATCTAGTCGAAATGTCGAGAGAATACAATTTCAAGTTGATTATTGAGAAAGTTATTGTTATATCAACTGAGAGTTCATTGAGATTGAACTACCTAAGTTTCACAACTCACCATGTGCTGAAGAATGGCATGCTAAACTAAACTTGCTTGATGTACATTACAATATCACATGTTGTAAATAAGAATGACTTTTGAAAATAGTACTGCTAAACTGCTTCAGCAGGAGATCACGGTATATACAATGAACCAACTGTGCAACCTCATAGGCTCCTCTAATGGATGTAAAATATTTTAGAAAATACGTATTTCCACATATATATTTTTCCATCACTGATAAAAAATGATATTAGCCTAACAAAAATAAACTAGATAATATCAAGGGGAGTCGATGGTATTTTTTACTTTTTTATTTTAAACTTGTGGTTACAACTTTAGAGCTCTGTAGATTCTGCAAACATCATGCTATGGACTTGATAATAGCTCAAAAGATAGGTCTCTCTGTGTGCTCTCTTTTGATACTAAACTATATATCATAGGTATAACCATAGGCAAGTTACTAGACTCTAAAGTGGAGGGACCTCAAAAACCTGAATCCCTGCAACCTCCGCCAAAATTACTCCAGAGATTGCTAAGTGCCAAAAAATTACGAGTGGCTAGAGTAAGCATGCGACCTTTTTGATTAGGTGTTAAAAATTGTATTACCTGCGCGGGTGGAAAATGGAGGGCGTTGAAAATCAACGCCCTCAATTTTGCACCCACGTGCTTGACCACTTACTAAATTTTTATGTATTTTTGGGCTTGTATATTCATTGTTGTGTTTACAGGTTGCAGGAGGTACACTGGACTGGATGTGATATTGTTACATGTAAAAGAGTCAATACATTACCATGCAACAAGCTGTACATAATATGATTGATTGACATACATATTCTACAAACTATACTGAAGCCTGAATATTCATATCATAATAGTAAATATAATTTTCTTGAAATATTTCATGGGTGAAGTAATGGTTGTGTACTGTTTACGATGATGATTCTGAAACAAATGGTTTCATAAAAACAAAGAGAAAAAAAGGAGACTCATTAGGTGGAAAGTGAGGGCTAAGCTACAATCTTAGTCACTGCACCTTTGCCCCAAATCCCTCATTTGACAATTGCTCTTTGCATGCTTCACTAAGGTCAGCCTTGTTAGTCATGTTGATCCATGTCGCTCAACGTTCACAAGCTTCCTAGGCCTGTGATTATGTTATCAGCAGAGCAAACACACCACACCTTGCCCATCCTCCAACTCTAACATCCAGGGGAAGTTCAACTTCAATGCCAGCATTCCTGTGGTCGTTTGAGCTCTTCTAGGAACACCCTCATCTGGACTTCTATGCTTTGGTAAGTCTCACTCATGAGATAGGAGAGCTAGAACTGCCTGATTTTTTTAAACAAAACACACCCACAATATGAATTTCATCAATCTGACAAAAATGAACTTTGACCTGTAATAGTACCACAGTAAGGATTATCGGCCAATATGTCTTCACTTACGAAGTGATATCGGGCCGATATGCTTAAACACTTTGGGGAGAACACTGACTTGGTTGTTTTGTGTCTAGTCATTGCATAATTATAATTAAATCCTTCATTGTTAGAGAAGTGTTTTATGTTATATCAATACCATTTTATTAGGTTCCTCAGTCGTGACAGGCCTAACAACTAGCTTGCTGGCTAACTGAAGTACTAACTGATGAGACCTCCAACACCTCAATGTATGGATGAATATTTACCAATTGCTACCTGAACCTGCACACACACACACACACACATGCACACACACATTTACAATTGCTGACTATACAGTTTATCTTAGTACACTGTATACTGATTGGTTGTATCAAGAAGGACCAAACCCACTTACTAGTTTTGTTTATTGTATAATTAAAGGGGATTCGTGAGAGGTTCAATAGTTGAGACAAGTTATTGATAGACTGACATAGCTACTATCCAACGCTAACAATATTTTAAGCATATTTAGTTAGGGAGACTAGATTAAGTAAACCGATGCTTTTAGCTAGGTGCTTAGTCAGAAAAGTTAGAGGTGGTCCCATAAGATTGGGAACCCATAACACAGTTCAATCTCTCCTTCATCCTAGTGGAGTCACCGACCCTCCTCCCAAATCTGGTGTGTGACTTATAAGATTGTTGCAATGGTTGGAGCAGTTATTCGGCTGATCTTGTCAGCAAATGTCTTCATCTCTGAACCCCAACCATTTTATACCTTGAAGATGGCATCTAAAACCTGTTTACACTTTACAAGACTGGGATAACCATTTCCTCTTAACATCTGATTAGTGAAGAGTCAGTTCCTTTTGACGTTTGATTAGTGAACACAGTGAGCTCCCACATTACATGATAACCATTTCCTGATTATGAACACAGTTCCCACATTTCATGACAACCATTCCCTTTTAACATCCGGTTAGTAAACACAGTGAGCTCCTTTTAACATCTGATTAGTTAACAGAGTCAGTTCTTACAACTATAATTAAAGGGGGGATTATATAGGTGCTAAAAAATTGTGGTTTTGATTTTATATATATTGCTCACATGAAGTGTGCAGAATCTATCAAGCTCTGAAGTCTACCACAAGTTTTTTACCACCTATTTTCTCCGCCTTATGACATCTGATTAGTGAACATATTTTAACATCTGATTAGTGAACATAGTGAGTTCCTTTTAATATTATGGTTAGTGAACACAGTCAGTTCCCATATTTCATGATGGCCATCATTAATTTTGATTAGTGAACACGTTCCAACTGTGTGTGCAAGACTGATTCTGGCAGAAGGGTAGGCCCAAACACCCCATCAGGACACCCTCTTCCTTTGCACTTTCATGACACTAGATATGACTTTAAGACCTGGAAAATGCTACCATCCCAAGAGTATCCAGAAATCCACAAACCTTCTGGATATAGATCATCCACAAGTTCAGTGAATAGCCCTTAGAGGTGTGCAGTTCCAGGTCACTGGGAAAGTGGAGCTCCTTAATTAATGATGGGGGAAATTGACGAATATATTCAGTATTCCGTAGCAAGCTAATTGGTTTATGAGATCCTAGCCACATTCAGTGAAACACAACCATATCTCCTTAAGAGTAACTATATGAGAGAGAAGTCAGGGAGGGTGGACAAACCTGTCATAAATCTTTGGCTCCACATTGCATGACATCAAACATTGTGTGGGAGCTCCTACCTGCTTACCTACAACAGTTAGGAACAATGATTGCTACAGCAGTTAGGAACATGAAGGCCATCATCAATGACAAGAACATGCAGTGCAGTGTTTATAGTGCCAAAGAATGCACAAAAATCCTCCAATACTCCAGTAACAATAACTAGTGATTAAAATAAATTGGGATGTCAAGGATTAAGTATAGGAGTCAGTATATCTCTCACTGGTCACACTGCCCTAATGACTTGCACACTAGATACAGCTATTGTCATATCTTCTATTTTCAATACTTCATTTCAATTATTGTCTTTAAGGTGGCGTGCAAAATTTTATAATTGGAGATAAGCATATTAAATGCTTAGCAAAAGAACATGTGATGGTGAGGTACACCATGATAGCTACTAACTGAGAGCCAACACAATAATATAATGCATATTTTTTCAACAATAACAATTGTTCATCTGCCTGAGCAATTTGAAGTCGAATGTCGGTGCAGAGATTTTTTCTCGCCCCTTATAGTGGGTTGATCAGCATGCTGCTGCTTCAAGTAATTATGAGTGTGAAGGTTGCTTTCTTTTCTTATTACAAACTTTGAAAAAGTTTTTTTTTTACAAGAGCATATTGTACAGAAGGAAATAACATCAGCAGCCAAACAAGAAAGAGCTTGCAAACACATTAATAGATGAATGAATTTAATACAGGGCAGAATTTAGGCAATTTGATAGTGGAATCTTGTAATAATAGTATACTTATACCATCCAAGAACTCGAAACTTAAGCAATAAACAAGCTTTAACTATCCTTTGGAGCCATGGCTTGTCAAATAAGACCAACAACCTAAAAAATGGATAAAGGGAATATCACGACCCTAAAACAACAACACAGCTACATTTATCAGAGTTATACTATAGGTCATTCAATTACCTTTGTCTCAGGAAGTCCTGGCAAGGGAATCAAAAACATTCAGATATATAATCCTGTAAAAAGATAATTGTGTATTGCTGAATAAGCAAAGAGTCAGAAAACTGCTAACTGCTGGTGTGATTGCAATAGCTATCAGAAATAGACAAAGGCATCTTCTAAATATTTCATGAAAAAAGAAAAGAAGAACTTGACTGCAGAGGATATCATTTTGAAAGCAATGGGTACTATCTTAGAAGTGCACGATAAATAAAAAATGCAAAGCAATAGATAACAACTACCTCAGATGGACTATTACCTCAGTTAGTAGACATACACAGCGTTATGACCAACAGGAACCTGGCAAAGCTTAGGGCA
The DNA here is from genome assembly GCA_028752905.1 of Cladorhizidae sp. MBARI D1340-BT2. NCBI lineage: Eukaryota > Metazoa > Porifera > Demospongiae > Poecilosclerida > Cladorhizidae > Cladorhizidae sp. MBARI D1340-BT2. Next base: position 23,157,828 of record JAQNBH010000015.1, on the reverse strand, counting down.
AACAACAGCAGAAGGGGGAGGGTGGGGGGACATAAAATATTATGAATTAAAAAAAAAATAATAAACAAACAAATTTAAAAAAATTAAAAAATAAGCAACAATAGCATTGGGCAGTAAACAAAAGACAAGGTGGGAAATAATTAGCGTGTGATGGGGAGTTTTGAAGATGGCCATGAGTCACTGTTAACTGCATTAAAAATATTTTTTGAGCAACTCTTCGATAGTTTCTACAGCAGGCTTGAAATAGAATGTCTGTCTTGATCTGAAAACAAGGTTGCTTTTACAGCTCCCTCAGTATAATGACATGAAGGACTGATCTCAAGTGTCACAAATGTGAGTTTCAATCCCCACCCCTCATCTAATATAAGGAGTGGCATACTTATCCTCCTTTTCCCTTCTGGCAAACTCAAAACTCTCAACACATTTTGAGGAAACTGACAATTCCAAGATCAAGATGCCATCTACTGCAATAATAACTATATCTGACCTATCCGAGGATAAACACACTAGCTCAACTGCCGCATAGTTGTACTCCCTGCTACATAGTAGTATCAGGGAGTAAAACACAATGGGGCAGTCACCATCTTGGTCGGAGTGCTGGCTGAGGACTGCTGCAATGCCCACATCAGAGGCATCAGTCTGTAAGATGAATGGCCACTGGTAGTCAGGACCTTGGAGTAAAGGATCGGTTGTGAGTGAAGATTTGATGGCCTCGAAGGCAGCTTGGTGTGGCTCCTCCCACCGAAGTTTGTCGGGCATCTCTTAACAAATGAAATCAGTCAGAGGCGTGGCTAATGTGACAGTGTTAGGTACAAAATGACAGCAGTACCATGTTAGACGTCCTTCTTAGTGTATGGCTGGGGAAACTGCTGGACTGCCTGATTTTTTGCAGGGTCTGGTTTGACATGTCCATGGTGACTCGGTGGCCAAGGTAGATACACTCCTGCATGCCAAACTGGCACTTGGACATTGTCGGATTCGTATTCCCAGATTCTCGAATAATCAGCTCTCTTAGCTGATTCCACGCAATCCGATGACGCCCAAGCCCACCCTTTAACTCTCGCTAGTTAAAGTCTACCTGGACCAGAACTACTCGCACACGATTCTCCCTTTCTCACTAAGAGAGGTGTAGTAGTTGTATTGACTTTGCTACAAATAAACTTAGATGCACAACAATCAAATACTTGGACAGTTCAGAGCACAATCAATAAACTGGTATAATAATAACACGTAGAATGGCAGAGTATTAGTAACTCGTTATTATCTCTCTCTCGCTAACGACCTCTAATATCTGCTCTCACTGTCTCTCTCTCTCTCTCTAAAATGTCCGCCTCTTTTATACTCGGTTCTTGTGCTGTTCTTGTGACCTTATTAGGTCATTTTCTGTGCTGCTGTGACGTCGAATCGTTCATCTAGTCTGAACTTGCGATGAACCGTGGTCTGCCGGTTGTGGTCTGGTCCTACCGAATCTTGCCACCCCCGTTCCATCATGGTGTTGTCGTCCCGTTCCATCGTGGTGTTGTCGTCCCGTACCCACACTTGCTCCTGACCTCCACTCGGGGCCATCTGCTCACCTAGGTCCTTCAGGGGCGCTCCTCCTTCTCCAGTCAGGAGTTCTCCTGACATTCCTCCCTCCTCTAGACGAGAGCCATGCTCTCGAGAGAGTCCATCAGCATTTGAGTTCTTTGAGCCTGGTTTGTGTGAGATGTGGTAGCTGTAGGGCTGCATCGCTAGTGCCCAGTGACCTAACCGCCCTGTGGCATCCCTCAGGTGTCCTACCCACATTAGGGGGTTGTGGTCTGTCTGAATCTTGAAGGTAGTTCCTTCGAGGTAGATCCGGAAGTGTCGTACCCCCTCCACTAGTGCCAATGCCTCCCATGCCAATGCCTCCTGTGCCAATGCCTTCCGCTCAATGGTAGAGTAGTTCGTCTCCCTCTGTTGCAGCTTTCGTGATCCATAAGCGATGGGGTGTTCCTCCTCCAGTTTGTCCTTTTGGCTCAGAACATAGCCGATTCCCGTCACGCTTGCGTCAGTCTGAAGGATGAAGGGTCTATCCCAGTTAGGGGTAGAGAGTATGGGATAGTTAGACATAAGACCCTTTAGCTTCACAAAAGCCGCTTCGGCTGCTTCACCCCAAATAACTCTACCTGGCCCTTTGTTCTTCGTGAGATGGGACAAGGGTGTGGCTTTGTTAGAGTTCTGTCGGGTTGCCTTCTGGTCATTGTACCTCTTATGACCGTCCTTTGCCTTCCCTTCGGTTGAAGCTGCTAACTCTCTGATTACTCCCATCTTTTCTCTTAGTAGGCGGAGATACTCTCTGATCTCGACCCCACCTGCCTCTTCTGTCTGAGTCCACTGACGTACCAGCTCGTCCACAGGGGTGTTCATCGTCCTTCCATACATCAGCTCATAGGGAGAGAAACCTGTAGACTTATGTATGTTTTCCCCACCTCGTGTTCTCTTCAGAGGTCCAAAAATGTCCATTGCCGCCAGGCTAAAGGGTACTGACATCACTGGTAAGGAGTGCAAGGGGGCTCGCTTAAGCATCGCAGGGGCCGCCACCTGACACTCTGGGCAAGAGTTATATGCCTCCCTCACATCTGCAACCATTCCCAGCCACATCACCCTCTTCCGCGGTGCGTTCAGCGTTCTCACCTCCCCAAAGTGCCCTGCTATGGGTGAGCTATGCGCCATCCTCAGCACTTCACGCCTACATGACATGGGAACAACAACACATTCTTCCTCACCCTCCATCCTGGACTTCTTAACGAGGATGCCATCCGCCCACCTCACATCACTCTGCCCAGTCTCGTCCGCCTGCTCTCGCCATCTCGATAGGGTTGGGTCGAGTAGTTGGAGAGTGCGAAGTTGACTGGGAGAGATCAGCTCCAGCGACGTCTGGTCATCCCCGTCTGTGCCCCTCTTCGTGTCTGGTTTCGTTGGGGGTGTCTGGAACAGGTCGTCTGAAAAATCAAACACCTGCTCCAACTGCTCTTCGGACTCTACCTCTGAGTCATTCTCGAGCTCGTGGACCACCGCGTCATCCTTCTGCTGTGCCACGGCTCCCGACTCTTCTTTCTCCTTGTCCTCCCTCTCTCTGGCCCTGGTACTGATGAATGTCTCAGCCACCTCTGGTGCTATGATGAGTTGGGTCTCATCACGCTTTTCTTCCTTCTCAATAGCCTGTTTCAGCAATTTTCGGAAGCCTGGTACGTCCCTTCCTAACAACATATCAACATTCAAATGTTCTGACACCCCTACTGCTAGCTCACATGTTGTTCCTTTGATCTGCAGGGTAATCCTGGCTGCTGGAAACCACGTCTTCTGGGCGCTGGCTGTGATGTACGGGATCTTCCACCCCAACCTCTTCGGTCCTAGACACCTGGGATGAACCATGGTTTTTGAGCATCCTGTATCTAGTAGAGCGGTAACCTTCCTGTCATTGACCAACACTTCCTCGGTCCATTGAGGTGCGTTTGCCCTGACCGGGGTCTTACTTCCAAAATGAGCTTCTTCCATCCACACTCTGCAGTCCCGTCTCAGGTGTCCCTTGCGATCACACCGGAAGCACTCGACCTGACTGATATCCGTCCGAGTTGGTCGGTCGGAGGGGGTACTACCTGGCTCCAGCTTTGGTCGGAACGAGTTTCCCTTGGTTGATGGAGATGGTTGACTGAATGGGGTGTTCCCAGGGCGAGTAGATCTACTTCCCTGTCGGAGCGGTGGAGTATTAGGCCCTTCCCTTGGTCTAACTCTCTCTCCCTCTCTCTCTTTGTCGGACCTCCTGTTGTTAAGGTGACGCACCACGGACTCGGTAAGTTGATCATACGTTTGGCAGTTGAGATTCCTCATCTCTCCTTCCAACCAACGAGGCAATCGCTGTAGTGTGATCTCCATCAACACTGCAGTCTCTGGTGGTTGACCTACTAGATCCAACCATTGTTTGAAATGTTGCTTGTTTTTCCTTAGCCACACATCCGGTTTGGTTGCATCAAAGGATGTCTCGAAGGCCTTGCATCGGGAGGTCTCCACAGTGATTTGGTATGTCTGGAGTAGGGTTGTCTTGACTCGGTCATAATCTCCCTGGTCAGCTGGTGACAACGTTGCCACAGCCATCAAGCCAGCTCCTGCCAGTGAACTCCGGAGATGGAGGGGCCACTCTCCCCTTGGCCATCTTCCTGCTGTAGCCACCGTCTCGAACATTTCCAGGTAGGCTTGCATATCGTCCACCCCTTCCTGGAATTTCTGCAATGTTATTTTGGGGGGTTGTGGGGCCACAGGTGGAGGAAGAGGTCTGGCAGCTGCATCCTGCAGAGCATGAAACCACCGTTGTTGCTGGGCTGCTGCTTCCGCTCGGTCCTCCTCTCTTTGTTGGTCCACCCTTGCAGCTCTCTGCTGCTCCATCTCGACCCACCGATCCATGAAACAGTCGAGCTTCCCCTGTCTCTCTGGGGTCTCCCTGTCATCATCACTTCTCAACTGTCTATCCTCTCCTGGTCGACGCGACATTTTCCCACGCAACCGCAAAACGGATATAATAATTGTTGATAATAAAATATCAACTAATGATTATAAAAACTGAAATATGGACTTGCCTCGAGAGGCTAATATACAATTAAAGAAAAACAAAAACAAAACACTCAATAACACCCTAGGTCAGAGTTGATTTTCAGGCTTCAAAGTTTGATAACTCACGCCATTCTCTGCTACTTACAGGCAATGATAAGTCAACAAAAATCCAGAACAAAATAGTACCTCTCCCAGCACTATTGGTGCCTTATCCAAACCTGTAACACTCAGCACCTCTCACCTTAGGCCTGATATATACAACAATGCGACCTCTTACCTTAGGTCTACACGCACTAAGAATCTTTCTAGACTACTTAGCTTCCAGATACCTTCCCCACTAAGTCTCTCTCACTTAGCTTAGGTATCCCACTTCTGACACCACTTGTCGGATTCGTATTCCCAGATTCTCGAATAATCAGCTCTCTTAGCTGATTCCACGCAATCCGATGACGCCCAAGCCCACCCTTTAACTCTCGCTAGTTAAAGTCTACCTGGACCAGAACTACTCGCACACGATTCTCCATTTCTCACTAAGAGAGGTGTAGTAGTTGTATTGACTTTGCTACAAATAAACTTAGATGCACAACAATCAAATACTTGGACAGTTCAGAGCACAATCAATAAACTGGTATAATAATAACACGTAGAATGGCAGAGTATTAGTACCTCGTTATTATCTCTCTCTCACTAACGACCTCTAATATCTGCTCTCACTGTCTCTCTCTCTCTCTCTCTAAAATGTCCGCCTCTTTTATACTCGGTTCTTGTGCTGTTCTTGTGACCTTATTAGGTCATTTTCTGTGCTGCTGTGACGTCGAATCGTTCATCTAGTCTGAACTTGCGATGAACCGTGGTCTGCCGGTTGTGGTCTGGTCCTACCGAATCTTGCCACCCCCGTTCCATCATGGTGTTGTCGTCCCGTTCCATCGTGGTGTTGTCGTCCCGTACCCACACTTGCTCCTGACCTCCACTCGGGGCCATCTGCTCACCTAGGTCCTTCAGGGGCGCTCCTCCTTCTCCAGTCAGGAGTTCTCCTGACAGACATCCTGATTGTGGGACCCACATCGCTTAGTCTGATTAGGGTCTGGTCAATGTGGCCGAGGTGATCCTGCCATTGTGAGATCTCCCACTAGCGAGTTCATCAGCCTCTGGAAGGTGGCAGGTGCCCTGACAAGGCCAAAGGACATCACGGAGAAGTGCTACTTCCCAAATGGTGTAGTGAATGCCATCTTCTCCAGTTATCCCTCTGCCACTGGCACCAGTAAATAGCCCTTCATCAGGTTGAGTGTGGAGATGTAAAGGGCTCCAGTTAGCCGGTCCAGTTGATCTTCCACCCTTGGCATAGGGAAGGAGTCAGGATGGATCACTGTATTCAGCTTGCGATAGTCCATGTAAACAAGTGCAGTGACCCATCTTTCTTGGGACAAGGGAGGCTCATGAGCTCCTACTCGCTTCTATTAGCCCCACCCACAGCATGCTGTCTATCTCATCCACCATCTGGATCCTTTTTGCCTGGGGAAGATTAGGCTGGTGGGGTATGACTCGCCTGTGTTGATTGTGATAGAGGTGAGAGCTGTCAGCCCTCGCTGATCCATGAAGACTTTCTGGTATTGGATGAGAAGGGAAAGGAGCTCATCTGTCTGGGTCGGGACGAGCTTTGGGTTTGGATTTGTTCTGGGTGGGGTAGTGGAAGGTGTGATAGACCATATGGTATGTATTCATGGTTGGGGATGCTGTTTCTGGTTGTGGAGATAGATAGCTGGTGGGGACTCCTGGAGAAAGATGTTGTCACTGAAAGTTGGCAGGCTGTCTGGCACCTGTGCACCTGTGGTAGAGTGTGTGGGTCATTATTGTCTCTCTCCAGTGCATGTCTAGGAATTGGGTAGGTTGTTCTAAACCTGAGGACAGGGACAGGGTGGACTGTCGCACCGAAGCTGCTCTCTGTCTGCCTCTGGCGACAGGTTGGATGGTGGGCCCTTCTGAGTCTGTGGTAGGATTGCTCTGCATAGTTTATCTGTCAGCGGCACCATCTTCTCGGTCACTTGGGAATGGAGTGCCCCTCATTCCATTGACCTGTGTGAGGGACCAGGTTGAAAAGGTTGGGTACATCGGTGCCTAGGATACTGTCGAACCTGATGTTCAGATTAACTGCTATTCTCAGCTTCCCCTTCACTCTCAGCTCCACCATGGTTGTAATAACGTTTGGTGGGTGAGGTTGGGGCCAGTGATGAGTACATGATCCTGCTACTGATAGTTGTCTGCCGGCCAACAAGGGTGCATCTGCGAGATGTTGCAGGCTGTCGACCAAGAGGTGTTGGACCTCAGCACCATTGACCATACCTGGGGAGGTGAGAAAAAAGGGTTAGAGCTGGTCATGCTTACCAGACAGTTCTTATTGGGGCATTTGGCAACCACGTGCTCATACCCCTGGCAATAGAAGCATCACGGCCCCTTCACTGGGTCAAAGTTAGGTAGTTTGATGGTACTTCGACCTGCAGAGAGCCTTGTCTGGAGGGGGTTGGGCTCGGTTGTTCTGTGGTCTGAGGTAGGTAGGACAGGTCCGCCTCTTCAGTTCCTCGTGCTTTGGTTGACTGTGGACAAAGTCATCAACAAGTCATGCAGCCACCTTTGCAAAGGTGGATTTCTGTGTATGAACCCAGGCTTGGACTTTGGGATCAATGAGGGATGATAACATCTTGTCCATGGTAATCAGGTCGAGGACTTTAGCCTTGGAGGTGGTCTCTCTGGCCCAGAGTGCCATCAGGAATGCCACTCTCATATGGAGTTTCTGGGCTGTCTCAGATGGTAGTTGTGTGAGATCTTTCAGCTTGACTTTGTAGAGGTTGGGTGTGATGCCATGCAGATCCGTCTTCAGCGTCTGGTAGTCTGACTTCTGGTCGACCGGCATATTCCTGCAATCTGGGAGAGATAAGGTCTAACAAGGGTAACAAGTTTGCAGTCCTATTCTGCTGGACCTTGAATACAGTCATGTGACTCTGGAAATTGATGAGGGATGTCTCAATATCCCCCACATCCTGGACAGGCGAAGGGTCTCTCTCTCTCATGTTCTCCTGCTACCTCAGCAGCTTGTTTAGCCTCTTCAGTAGCCTGTCTTCAGTCATCCGCTCTGTCCTGTTCCTGCTGTATGGCTTCCAAGGCTTCCCTACGTCTCTACTCTATGTCAGATTGTTGCTTTTATATGAACATGACCATAATCATGGCCATCTACCCAGTGTTGCTCTTTCCCTGGATGGTGACAGCAGGGAAAGCAGATGACTCTTACCCAGAAGACTCTTTGTCTATCGGTGGTTGGGTACCCATATCCTTATATGGCAATATGCATCCTAATTTGGCAGGTATGGGGTCAATGGTACATATAGTGTGTGCATCCCGTCTACTTAACTCTACTGTAATATATCCGTATTCAGTTCTGTCAGTGGGTTGTTGGGTTTCCACTATGGATAGTCAATGGATAGTCGAGCGCTGTATTGAAAAAGTCAGTTATGTACCTCAAGCTAACCTAAGCTATGATGCTTGTAGGAACATGGATAGGTAGAGTGTAGAAGCTTTACTTGAGGCTAAGGAAGTTTCTCGATAGTGATGATGCCAAGCGCTAGCTGGCAATAAAGTCAATAAAAAATAAACTAGGGTTGTGATTGATTTTGAAAACTAAATATGTAGCTATACTCCTTGCTTTCCTCTGTACACTGTAAAGCAATAAGTATAACCAGTTTCAGAGTCACACAAACACCACAGCTTGAAGCCCCCTTGATTGGCTTACTCTTGATGTACTGGCGCATTGGAAAACTGTAGCTTGCTATGCCAAGTGCTAGCTAGCAATGAAGTCAATAAAAAATAAATCAGGGTGGTATTTGATTTTGAAAACTAAATATGTAAGCTAGCTAGATTATCTTGCTAGATAGAGCTGAATGAAAGTAAGGGAATTAATAGAGACTTAGTTAGAAACAGGTGGATTTTGTCTGCTGATTGGAGTTGAGCTGGTTTTAATTCCCAAGCCCTCATGCATGTGCCTCCCCTCTCTCCTCTCAAGTGTTCTACATAATAAAGATACAAAGATTGGCTAACATTGTTTTTTACTCGCACACAAACATGCACATTTCTCCTCTTCGGCCAGTGCAGGATGCAGTCATCATCATTTCCAGTATGATAGAGCCAAACGAGCATTTATACTGATAAATATTAACATGGAAGGAAAACTGATGGAGAGAGCTGACAACTCTGGTCATCTTTAGCTCTGAACATCACACAGGAGCATGCAATTGCCATGGTGATAAGACTTCTTGCATCTGTGCAATAATCGATAATTGTATTTCTCAATCATTCTCCTACATTGCTATATAACTCCTGCTAACTATAAATGTGATTTTTGTGGGTATTTTCTAATTTCATCTGACAATTATGGAAGATGTAACCACTCTTTCCTAAAGACCCTAGCTGGGTTTTAGGATCCTACACAATCTCTTGAAGCATCAAATAATGGTTTATTTGATTATGCTGGTGAAGATTATTGGATGGAGAGCATGGAAGGGTCTGAAGAGTGGATGGTAGAATGGAGAAATCAAGATTAAGGGGTGAGTAGGCCTAATGTTGGGTATTCAGTAGCAGGTGTGAAAGAGGTGTTGGGTAGGCAGGGCTGTATCTAGGAAAATTTGAACGGGGGGGCGGTTGCGTACCATTGGCCTATAGGTGTGAAGTATGCAAAAGCATACTTCTATTTTGTAAAGTGCATATAATTATATGAGGTTAAAAAGGAGTGCATGTACATTACAGCATTAATCTAAAACATACAGAAATGCAACAACAAAATTTAATGTTCATGGTTCTGATTGTAAATTGCAGAATGTGACAAAGTTATCTCATTTTTATTTCACTGACTTGTCTCCAGTTAGCCTTTCTTTCATAAATATCCTCTGATGATGGAATAAATTCAGTGTCGCGATGAATCAAAAGCACTAATTCACTCAACCTCTCTTCTTTCATTGAAGAACGTGTCCAAAGCTTTAGACGACAAAGAGCAGAAAAAGATCTCTCACATGATACATTTCCCACAGGTATAGTTAAAAAGACTGTTAAAATTTTATTAATTGCGGGAAATGACTGAGGATTACAAGCACGGCTAGCTGTACCTTGCCTCCTTTTAGGTGAAACAGAACCATAAAACTTTTTCCATTTAGTTATTTCAACAGGAATGTCAGTCTTCTGTTCCAAGGACATAAATGTACCATAATAAGAAGTGATACTATTGATACTATCAATTTTATTGCTACTCAGTTTGGTGGTATCAGAGATTCAGCTGCAATAATTTCCTTATGCTCATTGGAAAATCGTGTTTCTAACTGCTCAACCACATGGTCAATAAATGGGTAATATACATTGATTCTGTAGTAATCAAAAGGAGTCTGGCTAACTTGTCCTGCATTGGCTCAATGGCGCTGAACAGTAGCAGTTCGTAGTTTCACAATTGTTAAATTGGCTAGCATTTCAATTCTGCTCCAAACTTTCTCCCAGCAGTCATTTTTTCTGGCATCCTGAATGCATTTCTTTGCAGTGTTTATATCCCTGTAGGCTTCTGCAAGATCACACTGTTTATCTTGTAAAGCTAGTGTCACTGAACTAAGGAAACAAAGAACTGCCTGTGTAACAACCAGTGTGACAACAAATTGGCTATGCCGCATATATGTGACATATTGGGCTATAAGAGCTGAAAGATCCTCACCCTTGCAATTCAATGGGTGGCACAAAATTTAGGCACATGATACCTCCTTGAACCTGCTTCTATTTCAGTCAAAGATTCACTAAGCTCATCATCATCTTCAAGAAGTCAAGAAGCTCTTTTCCTTGGTCAGTAGATGCAACTTCAAAAAAAATTCTTTACGCTTGGCACTACCAGATAAAAACCATGTCAACTTTTGGATATCATCAAAAAGGTTACGGATAATGGCACACCCATACAACTTCTGCAAATGGCAAGATTCAAAAGTTGTGAACGGCAATGAACATATGTGTCATGGGGATATTTTTAAGCTACTTTGGCCTGTACTCCATTTCTACTTGAACTCATTACAGAGGCTCCATCATACACTTGACCAACTAGAAAATCCCCATTGCTGAAATGTAGAGAGCAAAGCATCAGCAATCATTTGAGCATCCATCTTTGCAATTTTAATAAACCCCAGGAATTCTTCATAAACTTCACAATTATTAACAAACCTTGCACAGATACTAACCTGTTCCACATTTGAAAGGTCTTCAGTTTCATCAGCCATGAGACTCCAGTATGATGAAAACATCGATAAAATATTCTCATGAATAGCGCCTTCGCATATGGAAATTATTGTATTTTGTACTAGGGGTGAAGTATACCTAGCATGCTGCTGAAAATGCTCCTTAAGATCTGTGTCAAACTGTGACTTCCAGTTCACAAAAAAAGCGAAGTTTCTATCTTTAGTTTTTGTGATCTTGTCCCAATTACCTCGAAAAACAATACCTCTCTTACCAAGGGCTACAACCACATCAATGAATGACAAAATGCCCTTCTTATGGGCCTGCTGAATTCCCACTTCTTTGGCCATTAGTGAAGCAACATCTAAACCAGGTTGTTGAGTTTTTAGGAAAAGACAAGCTTTCTCATCTGCTAGCTTGTGTGCTTCACTTTCCTTGTGCTTATCAAATAAGCTGCCGAGAGCTTTCTTCCATTTATTAAAGCCCAGGGTGAAGAAAACGGGGATTTGGTGTCTACACTTGCAAAGCACAGGCATGGCAGACAGTATGCACTATCATTTGATATGCTATAACACAACCATGGCCTATTTACTGTCCAGCTTAGACTAAATCTTCTCCTTGATGTGACAGGGAACACAAAATTAGGTGGGAATTTAAACTTGGACATCAAGAGTGTTAGCTTGTCATCGACATCCAATAAGGAATGCTTTCCAGCATACACTGCTGGCAGCCAGATGGCTAATATATTTTTTGGCACTGCTAGCACACCGACAGCTAAAATTAACAGGTTGATGTTTTAATTAATACATGGACTGATTATGTGACTCTTGACATCCAAGCCCACCTAATTTTTGGGGGCCTCTGACTTTTGTAGCCAAATATATCAGGGGGGGGGGGGGAACTGCCCCCCTGCCCCCCCCCCCCCCCCTAAATACGGCCCTGGTAGGGTAGACAGAATTGTAATTGTAAGTAATTTGCGAGGAATCGACATGGAACCAAGTCACATTACTCACAGGAATTTGGCGGGGGGCAAGTAATATGGCAATGCAATAATATTGCATGACATCGGCTCTTGAATCGAGAGTGCAGCGAGAAAGCTATAGCTACAAACCACAGCTGTATTAGCAGCTATACGTGTATGGGTTAGGACCCAAGAAGGAAGTCTACCAATGAAAAATGAAAAACTACAATGCAAGCTGCTACAACACTCGAAGCCCACAGATTTAGCTTCTACAACACCACCGAAGCTCACAGATTGAGCTTTGTCTAGCTAGAGGTATGACTAATTTGGTAATAGTCATCCTGTGACTGTGAGCGTGTGCATGTGCTTACTAAAACCATAGCTATGTGCAGATTCCAAATCTTAACAGCTACCGTTTGATTTGCCAGAATGAATATAAGGAAAATAGACTTCAGAAAAGGAGAGAGAGAAAGAAAAGTCAGAGCCTGCTTCTGAATCAGCAGAACAAAGAGAAAAAAGTCAGTGTTATTTAAAAAAATAAAATGAGTGAGAAGCACGGCAGCCCCCACATGGAGAAGCTTCCTTAGGCTCAGGTGAAGTTTTATTATAACTTAGCCACTCTATTCATCAACACAATCTAGCTATGGACATGTTTGCTAAAATAGAAATGATCGTCACGGCCAAGTTCTAAAATAGTTATGGTCTGATACCCCTTGAAACTGTTGAGGAATAGACTGATAATCAAATCAGTGTATAGTAATAGCCCTGCAGCTATGCTAGTAGGACAATACTTGAGCAATGTGTTATATGATTGTACCTTCACTCGCCACACAATTCATTTCTGGTATATACAAGACAACTCCCTTTCCTTTTTTTAAGGGTGAACGTATTGTCGATTCCTAGATCTAGTTGTATAAAACCTTTCTCTCTACGGTATTTATAAATCACAACAATTTATACAACTAGTTTGGAGGCAGATCCAAACTCGAGTGACGCCTCAAAGGATTAGCTCCACTAGAGGAGGACATTCCAGAACTTTCTCGCTGTCCTCGACCGAGAGGGTTTGGACAAACTCGGAATACTCACAAACTTTCTGTCTCCTAAGATCTACCACTACATCGAAGACTGTGGGGATTACGCAACGGCGATTGAGACGCTGCACACTCTATATAAAGCCCATCAACGAAGTATATAATAATAATAATAATAATAATAATGTTTTTCAGCATAACATGACATGACAAATACTCAGTTATGAGATGATAGTGATATATAATTGATGTATTGAATGCTGATGGCTTACCAGCTCTGTCACTGGCAGCCATGATTACTTAGTACTATATATAGTATCGGGGGGGGGGGGGGGGGGGGGGGGAGTTTTCAGCCACCTAAGCTACTTTTCCTTGTTCTACCACACTCTTCATTGAACTTCATTTCTTTTTGTAGGATTTAGTGTTGGGCATATCTTGGGCTACAATAATATCACTTTAGTTAAGGATCATGTATGTGTTTTGTTCAGATTTTTACACCAAAGTGCACCCACCTAACTAAGGGAGTTTTCAGCCACCAGAGGGAGTTTTCAGCCACACCTTTTAACCCAACAATTGTGCCAACAACTTCCATTCTACACACACAATAATGATGTACTATGAATTAACTATTATATCTTCTCATTAATATTTAAGCAAACCAAATAGTAGTGGGGTTGTTTTTCATATTTTGACCAATAATCAAATACTTTCACAAAAGTGACAAAGCCATTCAATGTCTAAAATACTTCCAATGTCTACATCAGCACATGTCTCTTCAAACCATCTTCCACAGTGGCCACATTCCACCCAGTTCTCCTCAGAATCCGAACTATCTTCGGCTGTCCCACAGAGAGCACAACAAACAGACGTCACAAGTGCAACCTTACGACGCTTCGTTCCACGTTTCACTACACCAGAATCACCTGATGAAGACTGGTTGAAATGTGGCAACCCAGAACCTCCCAATGTTGAAGGATCACCAGTGGATGACAGAGGCTCAGTAGTAGATAGAGGCTCGATAGTGGATGACAGAGGCTCACCAGTGGATGACGGAGACTCACCCGATGAAGATGGGTTGGAATTTTGCTTGCTTCTCTGTTTCCCGTACTTCTTCTGTTGAAGCTCAAGCTGCCTCTTTTCCTTTCTCTTTTGCTCCTCCTCCTTCTTCCTCTCTCTTTCTTCCTGTTTTTGATGCCGGATTCTGGCTTTCTCTTTTTCCAATTCTTTTCTTTTCCTTGCCTTTTCCTCTCGCTCTAGTCTTTTCCTTTCCTTGTCCTCTTCTTCTTCTTTTTTCTTTCGTTCTTTTTCTTCGCAAAGTTCAATAAACTGATTTGATGTCAGGTGGCTTGGAAGCTTAGTTCGATGTGCTGTTTGCTTCCCCTTCTTACTTTTCACTTTTGGATAACATAAAATGTCTTTGAATACCGGAGAAATTGCTTTTCCAGTTGCAATTTAAGATTTGGTGCTGGTGTCTCACTTGATGCATGCATGGAAGCTACAGAGACAGGTGTGGAAGTTACAGAGGTAGCCGTACCACTGGCCTTTGGTGGAGAAATGTTACCTTTTGTTGTAGCATCTTGCGACGATGTGGAAGTCTGGTCTGCTAGACTTTTGAGTGACTTCCATTCAAGGTACAACTCATCATGAGTGAGATCATATCCTTCATCTAGTCGGCACTGGAAACACTCAATCTGGTCCACTGTCATTGATTTTTCTAACATCTGCAGAGTTGGTGTAGATCCTGTAACATCAGGTAGATTCTCAGGTGGGTTGTCATGTGGACACTCAGGTGGACTCGGATTCTTGTCACCAGCTCCACTGTTCTGAGAGTGGTAGACAGTAGATGGTGGATGGTGCAAGGATATCAGCTTTAATAGCTAGCCTGTTTATAGGACAAAGACCTGTGACTCTGAAGCTGTTTACCATGGTTGACAATTTCACTGTCTTCTCCCAGGCAACTCGAAACACTTTTGCGAAATCATATTTACTCAATACATCGCCTAGGTGCTCTATCTCCCATCTTTCTACAGCCTTATCCCAGTTCTGTTTCAGAGGCTTGAAGAAGCCGACATCACATGGCTGCATACAATGTGTACAGTGAGGTGGGAGACAATAGAGTAGTACCTGATTTTCTATGGCGAGTTTAGAAACTTCCATATTGATATGAGAGCCATGTCCATCAAAAACTATGACAACTGGACGTTCAGGAGGTATTCTCTTAATAAAATGGTTGGCTAACCAACCATAGAAGAGTGATGCTGTCATCCAACCATTGTCACTGTGTCCCATGTAACTATTTGGAACACCACCATCTAAAGGGTTTTCTTTGAAGCGTTCACCTGGAAAGACGTGATAGGGTGGTATGGTTTCGCCAGCTGCATTATAGCAGACCAATGTAGTGATCTGTTGTTTATTTCCACTACTAACTTTGTTCACTTGTTTTGAACCACATGGTGCTAGCACTTTCCCAGTACGAGACATGAGAGGAAACCCACTCTCATCGCAGTTGTAGATAGCAGAGGGGCAATCAAGAATATTGTGTGATTCTAGGAAAACTTTAAAGCCAGCATACCATTGATCCAGAATGGCCGGAGTGCAAGAGAGAGCACGATACACATCCAAGGTTTGTGACTTCCTGAGTGAAATTTCAGGATGTCTTGCCATAAACCCACGAAGCCAATCCTTACCAGGACGGTTTTGTGCAAATGGGTTACGTCGACCATCTTTATCTAGAATCGCCTTGACTATCAACGTTAGATGGTCCCTTGTGCGGCCATATCCAATTGAAGACATGAGGAATACCCAGTTAACAAGCTCAGCTTCCTCTGCACCAGATAGATATGGAGAAGGGCCTGATCGAGAATTAGCAGGGATGTTGTGCTTAACTTTACTTTGTAGAGTACCTATAAAGGACAAAGGAAGTTTCATTCAACTCCATTATGGAAAAAAACACCCTAAAACTAAGCTTAGAAGTGAAACTTACCTCTAGGAACATCATTTTTTTTGGCAGATTGCCGCACCCCCATGCCATCATTGCAATCTTTCAAGGCCTTTGTCATCATTTGTACTGACCATTTTCTGTACCTTTCCCTGGTGTTAGTTTCCCTTTGATGTAGATTTTCTTTATTATCAGACATCTGTTAGCCTGCAGACCAACTCCAGCAGCTTAACTCCAATCACAGACAGAACTATACTACAAAGTTTACACCTCCCCCTTAGCTACACACTTTCAGGGTGGACCGCGACTAGTTCTGAAGCAAACGCCACTGCTTATTCACCGCCTAGCTCGGTCGAAGCCTATTACCAGCTATTAAACAATGGCTTAAATTATTTCTATATTACCATGTGACTTCACTGGATGTCTATTTAGAACATCTGCGCTCTAGTTCAGAGGATAAAATTAAAAAAGTTGCGAGGTGGCTGAAAACCGACCCTGGCTGAAAACTCCCCCCGTTACTATATATTTAGTTGTTTGAGGGATATACATACAGTGGCATAGTTGCCAACTTTTTCAAACCATTTAAAGTGAGATGTGCGTTTTGTTTGTTGAATGATTTGCTAGGATGTATTACAGCTACACATTTGCTGAACTTTTTTTTGGTTGGTTGCTAGTATAATGCATAGTGCAAAGTAAGATTGTAAATGTGTTTAAAGCTTTGAATATCGAAAATGAAGAATATTGAAGTGATATGAAATACATTACAGTATCTTAGTCAAATCCCTTTCTTCTCTATTGTATTTAGTTGTGGCTTTCTTGGCGTCTTTCAATAAAAGAAGTATTCCTTTGCGTTTAGTCTTTTGTTGAAATAGCTATATATTATATCTCATAATCTTCAATATCAAATCCTGCTACATCACTAAAAGCATCAGCTCCTTTAGAAGCTGCAAGATGACAATTACAGCCTGCGTGTTTGGGTTCTTTCCCAATATACGTGTTTTTATGGAATTCTTCCTTCCCATATAAGTTGCTAAACCAACTGCAATCTTGTGAAAAGTTAGTATATCAATGGCTTGTAACAATTGTTCAGCTCTCCCACAATCTTCACCAGTGGTCACACACATAATTTTTATTGTAAAACTTGCTTTCCACACGATCACTATTATTCACATCAAATATCGTGACACAAATAGGATTAATTTTTTTCATGACAAAGGATTTTCTTTCATGTATGATACTAGTTGTGCCAGCAATCGCGGAGCCATGGCTTCATTCAGTATGCACGTTGTTTTGGTTCTGAAATGGTGTGCAATCTGTGAGTCTGGAAACACCTTGGAATACAATGGAGACAAATGATCAGCAGTGGCAAATGACAAATTGTGCTGAATAAGGAAATTGGTGTGTAGCACTTTAGGTTTGATAGTTTTCTCTGTGATACTGGAGGTTGCAGATGGCATAAAGGAACAGAGTGACCTTGAGCATTTAACAGCATGCTCCATCTTAGATGTTTCACAATGCTGCCTGATGTCAGCTTTACCCATATGAGAACAGGTAACATTCTTTTGCAAGGAATACCAAAAAATGCATACCTTTTGTCATTCACTGAAGATATAGGAAACTCTTTCTCCTATTCCGACTTGTACAAATGTTTTGTATGTAGCTGCATGATGACTTTCTTTTCTTGGTGGCAGGGGCGGCCAAATCACCCAAACATTCTAGTTTCACTATCAGTACCTGCCTAGTAAGTACAGACTATAAAACAGACAATCCACGGAGCTATGCAACAAGAAATATCATGTCACAGATGCTGTGACACACGCACTGCCAGCGGTAAGCTTCATTTGATGACAGCTGTGACATACCGAGATAAACTGCATTCAGATCCTTCACACTTGCACTAGCTCAGCATACCCTGTAAATAAATTCAATATTTAAGCTGCTAGCTAGTTTTATTGGTTGCACCCAATGGCATAGCTAAATAAACTGTGGTAGTTTCAGTGGTTAAGGTTCAGTGCACTGCAGATTACCAATTTGTCCGTGAGACCGTGAGATAAAGGGAAAATCCGTGAGATTGCCAATGTTGCCGTGAGACCGTGAGATAAAGGGAAAATCCGTGAGTCTCACGGTCAATCCGTGAGAGTTCGCAACTATGCAGTGGTTGCATGGGCATATAGAGTGATATGTACATGGGTTTGATGAGTTAAACTGTGAGGTAAAGTGTGACCAAAGATAATCAGTAATTTTCTTTTTCAGGGTTTTAGAAGATTTAGATAGGTCTAGGTAAGGCAATGAGTTCCACAGACGAGGTAGACGATTGAAGTAGAATTGCCTGGACTTGTTGTTAGTTGATCTAGTGTGGACTAGTTTCCTCATGCCTGATCTGGTAGCATTACACGAGAAGGTGACAACCTCTGTGATGGAAAATGAAGATGTTGGTTCCTTGAGGTTGTTTATAAAAAACATGATGTCATTTAGTTCGCATTAGTGGTAACAGGTCCAGAGAAATAAGTCTTGACTTATAATCCGAAGAATAATCGTTTAATATATATTTTGTGGCCCTTCTCTGGATCCTTTCGATGGGTTTGATGTCCTTGAGGAGCATTGGTCTCCAGAGTTGAGACCCATACACAAGTTGAGATCTAACTAACGAAATATAAAGGGTCTTTTTGACATGGACAGGAATATATTGGCTGAAGGTTCTCCTGATGAGGCTGAGCTTGCAATATGCTTTTGATATTAAAGAATTTAAATGTTTAGTCCATGTCAAGTCATTAGAGATCACTACCCCCAAATCCTTGTGGCTTCTAGAGACTGGTATGTCTTCGTTATTTACAGTGTAGCTGGATGTTAAAATAGCCTGACCAATGGAGAATTGCACCAGTGCGAATTTACTTTTGTTGAATTCCATCTTCCATTTTTTGGACCACTCGATTATTTTATCCAGGTCACTTTGGAGTAAATAAATATCTCTACTGTTGTTAACTTGTTTGTAGCATTTGGTGTCATCAGCAAAGCTGAGAATCTTTGCATTGTTGACTACCCCAGGCAGGTCGTTCAGATAAATAATAAATAAGATAGGTCCTAAGATGCTCCCTTGAGGAACACCAGAGAGGACTGGAAGGGGATCAGAATCGCAGTTATGCCCGACATATCCTTGCTACGAGGCGCCAACAGTCCGCGGAGACCCTGGATGACCTCCAGGTCCTCAAAACGCTTAGCAAAGACTGTAACTACAAGAATGTCTCCTCGGTTAAATATTGTGAGGAGAGCGTAAGGGACGCTTTCATCTCTGGTTTAACTTTTGGACTTATTCGCCAATGGTTATTGGAAAATAATACTCTGGACCTCAAGACTATGTTCGATCAAGCCAGGTCACTGGAATCAGCAGTGCGCAGCTCAGGGTCGTATACGGCAACTCCCCTATCAATGCTGCCGTCATACCAGCAGACAATGTTCTACAAGACTGTTCTACCAGACTGTGACCCGGCTGTCAACCCTTCTACTCTTGCTACAGCGTCTTGTTTTCAAGGACAGAAGTGCTTCTTCTGTGGCTACCAAAGGCATCCTCGCTCCAAGTGCCCTGCTCGCAATGTCACGTGTTCCAAGTGCCCAAAGAAAGGATACTTTCAGAACGTTTGCCGAAGTGTCGCCCCACCCCTGTCTGAAGGGAGGACGTCAGCCACAATGCAGCAACCAATGCTTGCTACCTTCTCTGCTGAGGTGCCCCTGTCACTTGCTAAGTCGACGACCATGGTGAGCGTAGATGGATTAAGCCAAGGACCTGATAGTGGGAGCTTCATTCATCTGGGACTGGTGAAATCGGCAGCTCTTCATGTCTACCCTTCGTCGGAAATGATATCGATGGCTACATCCTCCCTGGCAACGAACGTGAGTGGTTATTGTCTTGTTGGCCTCGTATTTGGGGGTAGAACCTACCCACGGGTACGCCTATCTGTCCTCCCCGAACTGTGTGCTGACCTCATACTAGGTTTGGGACTTCCAGACGCAACGTGAGAGGGTTGTTTTTTAATATGGTGGTCCTAAGTCTTCGCTATCTATCTGTAGTCTAAGCACTTTGAATATTAGCCCACCACAGTTGTTCTCTAATCTAACAGATGACTGTCTCCTGATTGCGACCAAGTCACGCAAGTATAGTCGCGAAGATTCACTATTCATTACCGCGGAAACACGACGGCTCCTGAAAGAAGGGATTAGCAAGTCGCCCTGGAGAGCCCAAGTTGTCATTGCAAAGGGTGGTAACCACAAAAGAAGGATGGTAGTAGACTATTCACAATAGGTTTACACTATTGGATGCTTTCCCTCTTCCCCGCATAAGTGACCAGGTAAACTCCATTGCTCAGTACCGGGTATTCAGCACTATCGACCTACGAAGTGCTTACCACCAAGTTCCGCTTAGGAAGGAAGAACGGCCATATACCGCATTTGAGGCAAGCAATGGCTTATACCAGTTCACACGTGTCCCATTTGGTGTTACTAATGGCGTTGCGGTGTTTTCAACGGGAAATGACCGAATTTGTGCATAACGAACACTTAGCCGGTGTTTTCCCTTATTTGGACAACCTTACCATATGCGGAAAAGACCAAGACGAGCATGATACCAAACTAGAGCTCTTCCTCGCGGCAGCCAAACGGAGAAACATTACCTACAATGATGAAAAGAATGTCTTCTCAACTAGACGCTGCCTCGCCATCCTCGGTTGCATTGTAGAGGGTGAGATCCGCCCGGACCCTGAGCGTTTGAGACCTCTTCGAGAGCTTCCTGTCCCCGACAGTATCAAGTCTCTCAATAGATGTAAAGGGTTATTATCTTACTACTCTCAATGGATTCCTGGGTTTTCAGACAGAATGAGCCCTATAAACAGTTGCAAAACTTTTCCATTGTCTGCTGATGCTATTGCGGCTTTTGAAAGTCTAAAGATAAGTATTGAAGAATCGGTAGTAACGGCCGTGGATGAGGAGTTACCTTTTGAAGTGGAGACCGATGCATCTATAGCTGCAACCTTGAACCAAGCTGGGACGTCCTGTAGCTTTCTTCTCGAGGACACTACAAGGGCCCGAGATCCAACATCCCTCCATCGAGAAAGAAGCCTAGGCCATCATAGAATCTATCCACCATTGGAAACACTACCTAACTGGATGGCATTTCTGCTTGAAGACTGACCAGAAGTCTGTGTCCTATATGTTTGACCAGCGACATAAGGGAAAAATCAAGAATGATAAAATCATGCGTTGGCGGGTAGAGCTGTCCTGCTACAGATATGATAATCTATCGCCCCGGAAAATAGAACATACCACCCGACACTTTCTCCCGCAGTAGTGCTGTCTCCCTAGATGACTCTTTGTGCATCAGTCGCTTTGCCATCCATGTATAACGAGGGTGTTACATTTTGTTCGTAACCGAAACCTACCTTTTTCCATAGAGAGAATGACAAATTCTTGTCAGATCTGCTGTGAATGCAAGCCCAGGTTCCATCGACCTGTCAAAAGTCACCTCATCAAGGCTACTCAACCCTTCGAGAGGTTGAACATCGATTTCAAAGGGCCTCTCCCCACTAATAACAAGAACTCATATTTCCTCAACGTCATTGATGAGTATTCACGTTTTCCCTTCGTTTTCCCTTGTCCTGATATTAATGCCAGTACTGTAATCGAATGCTTATCATTGCTATTCTCTGTCTTCGGGATGCCGGCTTTTGTGCATTCTGATCGTGGGCCCTCTTTAATTAGTCATGAACTGCAGACCTACCTTGCTGGGAAAGGAGTATATAGCAACAAACCGCACCACTCCCTATAATCCTGCAGGCAACAGACAAATAGAGAAGTGCAATGGGACTGTGTGGAGAGCTGTCACAAAGGCCTGCAAATCAGAGAATCTCCCCATCAAGTACTGGCCCTCCCTGATGTCCTCCACTCCATATGCTCACTTCTCTGTACGACTACTAAAGAGACTCCCCATGAGCGTCTCTTCCGTTTCTCCCGACGGTCTACGTCCGGAACCATCCCTACCTGGCTGATTTCTCCTGGGCCTGTCTTCCTCAAGCGTCACGTCCGAAACAGAAAAATGGACCCACTGGTCGATGAGGTGGAGCTTATTGAGGCGAACCCCCATTATGCTCACATCCGATATCAAGACAGCAGGGAAGCGACCGTTTCTACCAAGAACCTAGCCCCATGGTAAACCGGGGGACAACACTCTCCCTCGGATGCCGGCTATGGACGAGGCGCCACCTCTGACATCGCTTCCCCGACCCCCCTCACTCGAGCCAGAGCTCAACTCTCGACCTATGCCTACCTCGATACCCTCCGGGGCGGAACTAACTCCGGCTCAGGTACCACCCAATTCTCTGATTCAAGAAGCTCCCTTACATCGTTCTGAACGCATCCGTTTACCTATCGACCGTCTTGCCTATAGGATTACCTCCTAACAAAGGAGTGAATGTAGTGATCTGGAACTAACTTGAACTTTGTACTATATATAGTTATGTGCATGACACTAGTTCTTATTATTGCCCGTTATATGTCTGTACTGTATTGTAGATTCCTAGACCTCGTGTTTGAGCTAGTTGTATAAAACCTTTCTCTCTACAGTATTTATAAATCGCAACAACTAATAACTAATAAGCTTGCTTGTGCCTTCAGGAAGTTTTCACCGACTAAAATTGACGACAGTTAGGATCATTGGGACACTATTGTCTTTGTGTGTGTGTGTGTGTGTGCGTGCATGTGTGTGTGGAGGATTAGTTTAACTATATTCACTGATGTTACATTCACTGATGCTACATAAGGTTCTCAACCTTTATCCTGTCTGTAAAGACTGCCAAAAAAAATTATGCCAAAAGGCTGAAGAGGGGGGTTGGGTTCTTAGTGCCACAAATGTCATCAATTTCAATTTCATTCCTCTTGATATTTAATAGGTGCTATGATGGAGATCATGCTATCAGTCAAGATTCCGATGTTGTGTAGAAAGACTTCAGAGCTTAACATAAAGCCTTTCCCAGATACTGTTGAACTGTAACGTTATATATAGAAAACGAGGATCACATTGAGCGTGGTATTAGTTATCTTAATTCCATCCTCACACAGTCCACACCTATCTTAAACTGATGATGTGGATAAGCTTTGCAGAGTAATCGGGAGAGGTTGGGAGTTTTTACCACAGGTAACAATTATAATTAATTATGTATTTTCACTTGCTTGCTACTAATCTTTCTAAGAAAGCATGGAAATGGGCAATAGGGACTAGTGTTGCCGAGGAGAATGGGCTCACTGATCTTCACATATCAAAATTATGAAGGCTTAATTTCCAGATGTAGTAGCTTACAGCCTCCTATTTTTGGAGCTTCAAGCACATTGAAGGCCATATTTGCAGATTATGCACACTAATGGTAGCTAACCATTGGATCACAGTTAGGAATTCATGGTTCTTTGGTGAAAGCTAATACAAATTTATGTCACAAAAATATGTTTGATATATAGCTGCTGACAAGAATTACATATTCTTCTTGTGGATTGTATACCATTGGTTCTGGAACACAAGTATATATGTTACGCGCAAACCTGGAATTTGCTCAATCCTAGGATCGCGAAAGCCAATACCTGATCACCAATCAGATCGAAACAAGTTTGCTCCCACGTGGGAAGAGGTTGTGGGAAGGAGAAATGGAAGGAGAGAATGCCTATGATGATTATATTCAGCAAATCTTTCTTTCTGGAAGGAACCTTGGAAGCAAAACCATATCAAGAACAAAGGGACAAGCTGTTGTCAAATTTCTGAAAGGGGAGATGGCGAACAGTGATCCTAAATTTAATTTTTGGGTGAAACAAAAATGTTTTAAACTTTTGGAGTACCCTGCTCTTGGGCTTAAGGATGTGCTTTGTATACCAGCAAAGAAAAAGGTATGATTAAACCCAAATAGCCAGTGATATATTTTGTGAGACATATTTTGTTGTTAGACAGGTCTCCTTATTTTATAAGTTTAAAGCCACAAGTCAAGTATATACCAATCTATTTGAAGGCCTGGATGATAATAACAAAGACAAAACTTTGTTTAATTTATTGAAATCCAGTAGCCATTCGCTTCATGAGCCAGACCCTTTACTGAATCGCAGTTATAAGGGTGTCGTTTTATCTCATCTTTTTTTCATGATGAGAATGACTCCTCCATCCTAGGTCATTATCGGAGCGTGGCTTACATTGAAGAGTTTCATACTATTTTGAATAGAGTGCACTGTGATGTTCAAGGTCATATGGGCTATAAAAAAGCCGAGGTACAGAATGTCTATATAAAAATAGATTCTATGCATGTGATCTTGTGTTTGAAATGTAGCCCATGATGCATGCTCTCATTTTGGCACTCAAATATTGTAGGTAGCTCTACTGGTTGAACACCCAAAGATTGCACCTGAGATTGAAAATTGTGACTGTCAGTTATATAAGCTGTGCATAATATGATAGCTCATGTCAACCATAAAATGTTTTTAATCAAGTGACCATGAATATTTGAATTGAGGTCCTGACATAAGGTTGCTACCTCTAACTTTTATATGGTTTTGGCACATACAATTTGTCCAATCCTATGATATCCAAATTCAATCCTGAGTCCAAGGACAGTGCAGTGCAGCATGAGTAAAACACTACTATTGTAGTAACCTCCAATTCACTTTTAGTGAAAAATTGGAACACACAGCAAGTTACATTTTGGACACAACATAAAACACTCGCTATGAAGTATGTTGTTGTTTGGATGTTATGAATCCTTATGTTGCACCCATTTCCTATTTTATATCTGTTTGACCTACATCCTTCTAATAGTAGCAAAAACATGGGTGTGCATTTAGATTTACATTGTCCATTTCATCCACTAGATACAGCAAGCATCCACCTCTCAGCTTTTTGTGAATATCTAAATACCCATGGGTAATCCTGTTGTTTTAGTATGTGGTAAGCATCCACCTCTCAGCTTTTTGTGAATATCTAAATACCCATGGGTAATCCTGTTGTTTTAGTATGTGGTAAACAACCAGCGACATTTTATAATAGTGATCTGTTTTGGTTATCAATGCAAAATGCTGGTAATTCAATTCTCTGTCTTCACCATACTCCCTCTAGATTTCTTCGAACTATGCGTGTCTACCAAGATCTGTTGTGGAGAAGTACGTTCAATTATGTAGTGTGTGTAACCTTCAGAAGCCACAAACCAACAGTGCCCCACTTAAACCTATCATTTCTTCTGGGTTTATGACTCGAGGACAGGTAATATTATTAGTACCAAATATGTTGGTATTTAGTATTGTCTTATTTAGGTGGATTTGATTGACATGCGACATAGACCAGACGACCGCCATAACTGGATTGGCCACTACATGGATCATTGGTCCAAATTCCATGTACTGTTTGCTCTTGAGCACAAGAGTGCAATTGAGGTGGCTAAAAACTTGTCCAGTCATGTTTTTGCATATTTCGGTGTTCCCAAGGTTTGTGTGACCCTTAATTGATTATTAATGGTTACAGCATGCTTGAGTGTTCCTATGTATAGATATTCCAATCTGATAACGGAAGAGAATTTGTCAATCATATCATAGACAAACTGGTGAAGACCTGGCCGGGGAAAGCCACCATCATAAACGGTCGACCAAGACACCCTCAATCACAGGGTCTAGTGGAACGTGCAAATGCTAAAGTTAAAGAACTTCTTGCATGTCGGTTTGAACAGAATGAATGTGATATGGCATGGTCACATTGGTTACCAGAAATTCGGTGTAAGTTTGATTTTCATAATAGTGATTCATAAACAATAGTGATTCATAAACAACTATAATTGGTGACTGTATGATACTATAAAAGAAGATACCATAAATATGTAATATAGCTGAACTTTTCATGGTAAGTGATTGATAGGTAATGGACGAGTGTTTAGTACAGCCATTGTAGTACTAATATGCCTAATACTGGCATCCTGATGGCAGCATGAACTTCACATACCTGCTTTTTTTTGGTTGTGTGTGTGTATACTAGATCAACTGAATACATGTGTTCATGAAACCATGAAGTGTACTCCATACGAATTGGTGTATGGACAACCACCACGTAGCAGTATAATTATTTCCAGGTATATACTAATCCAGGGTCAGTAATGGAGGAAGATATCGCAGACTTGATCAATGAAACTGAGCCTATGGAACATGTATCAGCAGACAAAAATTCTACTCCTCTACCTCGTTCAGATGATCCAAGCTCTGCAGAACACTCCTCACTATCTGTCCCTCACTGTAGTGAAACAGAGAGTGATATCAGAAGTAAGGAAAGTAAAACAATTTTAGACCTTTTAATATTTCTAATCCAGGGTCAGCAATGGAGAGTAAGCAAATAAACTTTCTAATCCAGGGTCAGTAATGGAGAGTAAAACAATTTTAGACATTCTATCATAATACCAAATAAACATTGCACAGAGCTTTCCTTGTGTTGAGACTTGAGTGAAAACACAAGTAAATTACTTTTTCGCAATCCCATTATATAACATTTTGATGATGTAATAAACATTTTATTTAATAATGCTAAATATTTCATTCAGGTACTCCATTGTCAACAAGCCAAAAGCATAGCAAACGAAGAAAGGAAGCTGATAGAAACTATCGATTGAATGCTGAAAGAATGGTGAAACAATACAGTAAACGGAAACGCCATGCTATTGAATCATTTGCTGTTGGGGATTTAGTCAGCATTCAAATCCCACGAATCAACAGAGCATCAACTGATTTTCGACGGATACCATGTGTAATAGTTGTTGTCTCTGGTACCAAGAGACCTGTGTATCGCCTACGTTGTCAATATGGGGTACTGAAAAACTGTGCTTATGATGGACAACTTGAGCGGTATTCTGGCAAAGTCGAGCTTTCACCAAATGACTGGAAAACGGAATCCTTTTTGTCTCTACGAGAAGCTGCACTGCTCTTTAACCCTAAGAATGCCTATTATGGTAACTCATGTGGTTGCAAAGGTGGATGCAAAAACTCTCATTGCTCTTGTAAGAAAGCCAGAAAGTTGTGCACCAAAAGATGTCATACTGGATTACCTTGCTTTAACAGTGACAAGAAAGGACTCGATGATGGTGTTGTTGTGGGTAGTGCCATCACCAAAGCTACTGGATTACCTGTGGGGGAAAAAGTTGTCAATGATGTCGAACTTGTAGGTAGTTCTGTAAGTGGATGCAAGCCTGATGGTAGTGTTGTGGGTGGTACTGTCAGCAGAGCTACTAAAGACCAAAAAAACGTCCATGATGTTGAACTTCTAGATAGTTCTGTCAGTGATGATAGAAAGCCTGGACTAGTTATTGTTGATTACTATATCCTGATATACCAGTCCCACCAATGTGGATCCCAGACCTAGTGTTGTATAAAGAAGATCGTGACATGATTCTTAATGGAAACTGGTTAGTGGATTCACATATGTATGCCTCTCAGAAACTTCTCAAAAAAGTATTTCTCTCCATCAATGGATTGCAAGCTACTACTGTGGTCTCTAATCTTAGCAGTGACGTTATTCGGAGTCATGCAGTCCAGATTTTGAACAGTCAAAACAACCACTGGATCTGCATTGAGCTGAGCAAGGAAGATAATAGTGAAGTTAAAGTATACGATAGTCTTTACAATCGTTTGCCTCTATCAACTTCTGAACAGATAGCTGCACTTGTATTTTCAAGGAATAAAACGATCACAGCAAGGTTTATGAACATTCAGCAGCAGACCAATGGTAATGACTGTGGAGTTTTTGCTATTGCTTGTGCAGTAGCCCTCTGTTAGGGTGAAGATCCAACCAAAATATGCTGGGATATCTCCAAAATGATATGTCACCTCGTAAATTGTTTCGAGTCACGTAAAATGCTACCTTTTCCTGGTAAAAGTGTTACAAACCACTCTCCGGCAATCGAACCATTTCAAACAATCGAACTGTACTGCGTCTGCCGAATGCCACGGAGCAAAAGTAGGATGGCAGAATGTTCAAAATGTGGGGAGTGGTACCATGACAAGTGCATCAAGATTCCCAGAGTTGTATTTCGATCATAAGATATGGATTGGACATGTATTATTAATTGCTAACTGAATTGGACTACTCGGTTATGAATTTTGTACGAATTTTGTATGTACAAGATTTGGCCTTTATGGAATGCAACTATCTTGCCAGAATGAGCAACTTTTACCTGTTTCTAGAGCTACAAATTCTATGATAAATCCTAGAATTGAGTAACTTTTACTGCTCCTATTAACATTCTTGGTTTTGAGAGTGCAGATTGAGGTTTGAGTTTGACCTAGCGCGATCCAAGGATAGTGTGCGCAAACCTTGGATCCAAGGTTTCTTGCCAGAATGAGCAACTTTTACCTGAGTAGAAATTCTATGATCAATCCTAGATTGAGTAACTTACTGTTATTAACAAATTCTTGGTTTTGAGAGTGCAGATTGGAGGTTTGAGTTTGACCCTGCGCGATCCTAGGATTGAGCAAATTCCAGGTTTGCGCGTAACATATAATACTTGCAAAATGGCCCTGACTAAAGGTTTGTTTCTGCTATAGGTCAGTAACATTGTCAGAATGTACGAATTCCACTTTTCTCCACAAAGAAGGGTGCGAGAGTGATAATTGTATTAAAAAATACTAATTGATCAAAAGCTAATCCCTACATTATTCCATCTTGCCGATATATATATATCATGACCAAAAAAAGATACAGTCAGGGCATTAACATTGGCAAGCTGGAATGATTTCCTTCAGACAAAATGCCAGAGTGGAAAGCCCAGGGAAATATGGTCTACCATTTTAAGTTCCATGAATAGGTACTGCGAAGATATATCAGGTGTATTCATTCCAATTCTTCCTGCAGAGTCTCTGCGACAATTCAGAAAAGTAATGCAGCCTCGATGTTGGGGTCAAAGCAGTCTGATGGACTTCGGGACAATTGGCAATTCCAATAATTATTGTTTGGTGTTTTATATTTATACGAAAATCAGATACATAAAAATACTAAACAAAACAAAAAGAAAAAAAACAAAAAAAAACAATACAGAGTCAATTATGTATTATTAAAACAGGAAAAGTCACAGTTCCACCCACCTCTGCAGGAATGAAAAGATGGCGACTCAGACACAAGAATTGCCTCTCCGCAGAAACATACCATTAATACAATCTATCTCTGCATGAGGTGTGCTCAAAGAGAGACATATCAGCATAACGTCGACTTGGAATTAAAATCAGCTATATACCAAAACCTAAGGTGGTGAAAAGACGACCTGAAATGCCACGGAAAGTTTTTAGAGTTCCTCCGATGTTGAGCTTCAAGCTTTTCTGTTGATGAAGAAGCAGGAGTGGTAGAAAATATTACAGTACAGAGTCTATCGTATCTGTTAGAGCTACATCACCGATTAGGGGAGTCCATACACTCTAATAGACGTGGTGACCCTTCTAATTCTAAAACCAAAAGAGAACGAAGCTCCTGCAGCAACACTCATATTTGTTACTGAGGTTAGAATAGAAAGGTCCATCAACAAACAAAACGCAAAAATAGAAAATACATATCTAACGTCATCCAAGACACATCATTAGAAACCAATCTAATTCACTATAGTGTTGTACTGTATTTCCAATACGGTATCTAGTACATCATCTCCGTCTTTTTTATCATTATAATTGGATTTCAATTGATCATAAAGATATTATAGAAATCTATGTAGCTACAATACTTCCTTCTGTTTATATTCCCCGATATCTTCATTGTCCACAGCAGCATCATTCTCGCTCGTCTTTTTATACATCTTAGATATTCCACAACTAAATGTTCACATAAAGCAACAATAACAATCATTCACTCCACCCACTAATACACTGGTGGTATATACAGGTGACAAAAAGCCTCTTATTGGTCATATTCCACTTATAATTACACCACATCTATATTTTTAGTTACCACGTTAGATATTGCATCTCAATTCTTCACTTTAAGGTGGTGGGGATATAGTGAAGGAGAGGAACACCGGGTTAGGTACTAGTCAGAGCCAACAGAGTACTAATATAAAACCATAGCTGCTTAACAACAACAATCAACCATTTGGATAAGCAACATGAGAGTAGAATGTTGCTGCAGAACATTTTACCATCATATGCCATAAAAGCTGGTTGATTAGCACGCCTCTTCTTCAAGAAATTAACAGTGAATGGGTACTTATCCAAACTATATATGGTGTATTTTTACTTTTTTCATGACATGTAGGAGAAGGTAGTCTCATGAACCAGACAAGAAAGAGTTTCCGAACAACATAGAAAGAACTTGTATATACTTTCATGCACAGAATAGGCCGCTATTTGATAGTAGGATCCTGTAATAATATTATTATCCAAGAATTCACAAGTTTTATACCTCAAATAATAAACAAGGTTCATCCTATGCAGCCATGGCTTGTTGAATAAAGCTTCCATTTCTTCAAGACTAACTCCCTATATTAAAGAGAACAAGAATAAATTTAGGAATATCATATATGCAAAACATAATAAACATGCTACATTTATCATGTAAGTCATTAAGAAAAAATACCTTTGTCTCAGGAAGTCCTAGCAAAGGAATCATGAAACTAAATATATTTATTACCAACAGAATATAAAAAAATCCAGTAATTCCTAAGAAAGAGTTGATAATGAGTGGTACGATTTGTGTTGATAAGAAAGAAAATATCCAGTACACTGATGATGTGATAGCAATAGTAGTGCCTGAGGGGGGAAAATACATAATATTACAAGGCTATTCAATATCTTCAGTAGAAAATAAGAAAAGAAAATAGGAAGCTGAGAGGAAATGAAATTTTCTCAGAATAGCTGCTCTACCTATGAAGAAAAGAGTAGGAAATAACCAGCAAAACAGTGATTTGCTGTTGTTTTAAGTTTGCATAACCATTGATTTCTTTACTACAAAGCTTGAAGCCACCACAAATAGGTAAATGAGGAATGCATAAATCTACAATGATACATGTATTGGCAAATTTCCTACACTGCCAAGAAATTTGACCTAGACACTAAGTTTTCCTCTTTCTGTAGAACATAATAATATGGTTGAATTATGATGTATATCACATACCCCGAGCCTCCACAGAAAAGATTTCACTGCTTATCACCCATGGTATAGTTCTAAAAATAAATACATTAAACAAAACATTATTCCAAATGTCGTTTAGGACTAATCCATAATACTTACACCCATGATAAAGAATAAACCATCGCATACAAGCAGAACAGAGTGACTATTATATAGCCCACTACTTCATTTGTGTCTTCTTCCAAATTAAAAACTTGGGAGAGGGATGAAACTATGATTACCATGAAGATCAAGAGTGGAATGCTCAAAAGTAGTATTAGCTTGCGACCAACCTAAATCGAAAATGTACAATGCAAAAATCAACACTCATTTCAAAAGAATAATGAGCAATCTTCTCTAAAATGAATTGTGGTTTTTAATTGGATTGGTCATTATTAACTGATTTAAGGGAAGTTGCCATCTTATGGTCTCTTTCTGGCCAATTTTACAGTTTCTGTAAGCTTGTCTACAGAAGAAGGCTGCACATACCTAGCAAGGAACATTCTCAGCTCTGAGAAAGGAGATGCTTCTGGATGAATGAAGAGATTTCTTTGCTTGACAAAGTTTTTGTTTGCTTACTTAAATGGAGATGTGGTAACAGTTGGCGGGGTATTTACAACTTATTACCTGTTATGGATTTATGGTAATATAGTGACGTGCATGACTGTTAAGTTAGCACTATGCAAGTAAAAGGTGACTTCATCTCAAGCACAAAGCACAACCCCACACTACATGAGAAAGCTAGGAAAAATAAAGTGTGCATCCTAGCAATAGTGTAGCTAACTCACCTTGTCAATCAAAAAGAAGGATATACAACTACCAATAAGCAAGAAGATGCCAACAATGATACTGGGTAGGCAACCACTGATGTTCAGGCGGCAGAAAAAGGTAGAAGCAAAGTAGCTATGAAGAATATATAGGCACAAAATTATTAGCTATTCAAATGCAGGAAACAATGTACATAACAAGAAACTGTATCATCAAATGTTTACTATGTGAAGTTTCCTATTGGACCAGACACCATAAATAGGAGCAAGGACAGCATGAATCTGTAAAAAATATAAACGAGAAATTTTATTTACACATGAGCCTTAACCACCAAAGAGCAGAGTAGTTATTTTAAAATATGTGATGTTCTTCTTATCTACTATAATGAGAAGAATCATCGTTTATACATCACTGACTCCTAAATGTATCCGATGCCATCATATGGTATTCACTATACAGGTATGCGCAAGTGTAAATTAAAAAAGAACACAATTCTAGCCATGTGTGAAACGGCTGAAAGCTAATATAATCGCTTTATTATTACAAACCTTTGATAGAATTTCCACTGCAACAATATTCTCATTTGTCTGACAAAGTCTGTGAAGTAATTCTGGGAAAGAAAGGTGTTAGTGGTTCCTTTCAATTCTTCCAGCTGCAAGCATGTATCGATGGAATTCTTGTCCAAAGAGGAACTATTAATCCTAGAGAGAACCAAGTGAGCTTCACCATTTCTCTTATTCAGTACCAACCACCTGAAAGAGGGAAGGAAAGGTTCACACTTCTATGTTTTCACTATCATAACGCATTGAAACACACTACACATTGAAACACACTAATATTACTTATTCTTCCCACTCTTATTCTTCCCACTTAAAAAAAAAAGAACTACAACAAATATATAGAACGTATTTTCCCGAATGTAAGACAATCTGTCAACCTCCAAATTTTCAGTCATTTAAAAAAATTCTATTCCTGCATGATAATAAAACTCAAATAAGATCTGCTTTGTAACAATCAAAATTGTCAGTTTCATAGCCAATTTCCTCATCCATAGCCTCAGCAGCCTCTTCTACCCACTATCATCATCCAGGCTATCTCAAGTACCTTCTACATATTCATCATCCTCCCAAAGCTGATCATTTTCTATGCCATACATTACTGATAGCACATTTCTTGAAAGTGTTGATAACCACCTCTAAGAACTTCATCCCATGCTTCCTTGAGCCACTGACACATCAAGGTCATTGTAGGCCTTCTCTGTGACCCACAAACAGTAAGTGTGTGAGTTCCTGTGTGCATCTCCTCAATCCATCTACACTTGCTGCCATGCTTGAATAGCTTGTTCAAGCTGACCTCCAGTGCTTGACAGGTGGAGGTGAGTCAACCAGGATGATGACTGCAATAGTGTTCTTGGCTTGCAACTTCCATTACACTTTCTCACCATTATGCTTTATGTGACTTAAAGACGAGAAAGCTGTTAGCTTTAACAAAGCTCCTGGTCGGTGCTCCCATATGGTCTTTAGCTAATTAAGAATATCAGTTGTATTCATTCATTCCTTTTCATGGATTCTAGTATGACCGCACAGGGGGTGGACCAACAAGTCCTTTTCAAGATCATAACAGGGGGATAACTTTGTGCCATCAGTCAGACAGAGACTTTTCATGTCCTGTAGTCTTGATCATCTTTCACCTTTCCACTCTTTTGCTAACTGAGCGAGTTATGGGCATGTTAAATGCCATCAGAACCTCATCCATAGTAGCATCACTATGCATTGAAATTGCAGCACTCTGTCAGTGTGGTCTTGTGGTAGTTTCTGTGTCATTCTAGTGCAGATTCTTGTGACCAGGTCATTCCTCTTCATGAACAGGCAGCTCCAGTTTGCTGGAGCAGAGAAGTTTATTTCGACATCAAACCAGACATATATATCCTGTGAGTTCACAAGCACTGCAGTTGAGACATGTTTAGTGCAATTTCGGCAATGTTGGACCCAAGCAGCAAGTTCTATTCCAAGGGCAGGGTAAAATGCTCAATAACCACCACCAATCATCCTCTTGCTCTTCACAACACCACTTTCCCTGTGCCTTGGCTTTCTTCCAGCCTCTACTAAATTTCTCAAACATTCTGTGCGTCTTTTGGGGGGCTTCACAATTGCTCTGCATACTTGATAATTTTCTCTTTCTCTCGCAGTGTGTAGCTTCTACACAGTGACATCGTCACATACTGGCTCAGATGCGATCCATACACTTCAACATAAAACAACCTTCCGAAAATTTGAGGTCAAAGTCAGTGTAATAACTATGAAATTATATTCGGGGATTATAATATATAAAGAGCAGAATGTTTGCGTGCAGGAGCCCATGAGACGATCTAGACCAAACATTAGGTGGTTTTTAGGAAACACTCAAGGAAGGTTTTAATTAAGACAACAGAATCTTTGATTTTAATTTTTGGAATGGAGAAAGTATCTCATTTTATGTTATTTATAACCATCGGCTATTTTGTTTAGGGATATATCTCCATTCATAAATCTCCATTCATAAAAGCAACTTAAAGGGGGGGAGGGGGCTTTTCCTTCCTTAAGTGCGCCCAAAAGTTTATGGGGTTGCGAGTTATAAAATGCCACAGAAGGACCAAAAATAATAATAACTCTATTCTCCATGCTAGGGTGGCATCCAGTGGCCTGTAAACATGCTTCAGGGAAATGCTGATTCCTATCAGTACAAGGTACAAATATTTAAATAGGAAAGATTTTCTCAGTGAGTGTGCGTGTGTGTTGTTTGTCCTTATACATCTCCACATTTTTTTAAGCTAAGATGCTCAAACTTTGCACGAAATGTGTACTTTTACACTAGGATGGCTATGCTGTGTTGCATTAACCAAACAGTAGGGGTTTTCTGGAAATGAGGTGCAAACAAACAGTATTACAACTGTCCGCAGTAATGTAAGCAAACATTGTTGCTGCACCCTCGTTCGATCGAGGCTACCAATGCTTCCCAGTAACAATCCCTTCCTGTTCAAACAGCTGCAGTTTCCTGTCTACCACTTCTTCATTGTCTCCATAATTAAATGCAGAGGTCAAACATAGTTTCGCAACGATTTGCATTGCTTTAAATCATTCATAAAGAGTCCAGTGAAACTATTGAGCATGCCATTAATGACAGGGGGGCTGATATCACCGTCACCTCATGGCAATTCTATGTTGGTGCATCTGGCTATGAGATCCAGCAAACATTGCCTCTCAGCAACAGGAGAATTAATGTTGAGAGTTCACTGAAGTAATCAGCAATCATTTCTACATGTTTGCCAACAAATATTAGAGCTGTATTAATAATTCCACTACTCCCACCCATCGGTAGCAACTAAATACTGACAGACATTACAAATATCTAATAACAGCAAATATTACAATAACCTTCTCAATAATCAAATTGAAATTGTATTCTCTCAACGTTTCGACTAGATGCTTTAGCCTTCATCAGGAATAATGAGACGCGGCTAAGACTGGTGTGAGCCTGCTATATACCGGTAGCTAGGTATTCACCACATACTACAAAAACGTAACTCGGCATACACATCCATCATGTGAACCGACACATGCGTCTAAGCACATGAACCGAATGTGGAGAAAAAGTAACCAATTAAATAATAATAATAATAATAATAATAATAATAATAATAATAATAATAATAATAATAATAATAATAATAATAATAATAATAATAATAATAATAATAATAATAATAATAATAATAATAATAATAATAATAATAATAATAAACAAAAAAATTAATTTAAAAATAAATATAATAATAAGAGGAAGAGACCAAATTAAAAAATAATTAATAAATAAGTTAAAATTATATATAATTTTTTAATGAGTAAATAAGAGATAAAATATAAAATAAGAATAATTATATATACTTATGTTTTTATTTATTGTTGTTGTTCTTGATTTTTGTTGTTCTTGATTTATTTGTTTTGTTTGTTTTTTATTTTATTTTATTAATTGTCATATTTTATTATTTTATTATTGTATTTAAATATTATTATTTTTATGTATTTATTTTTTGTTTGTTTATTTACTACTTATTATATATTTTTAATTTTTAATTTGTTATTATTAATATTTTATTATTGTATTTAAATATTATTATTTTTATGTATTTATTTTTTGTTTGTTTATTTACTACTTATTATTATTTTTTAATTTTTAATTTGTTATTATTATCATCATATTATTTTTTTAATTTATTTTATTTTATTATTATTATTTTTTTTTTTAATCACATCCGGTTCACGTGCTGGACGTGTGTGCCGAGGTGTGGTTTTGTAGCACATGGTGAATAACTAGCTACCGGTATATAGCAGGCTCATGCTAGTCTTAGCAGCATCTCTGAAGGTTAGAGCATCTGTCAAAATGTCTAGAGAATACAATTTCAGGTTGACTATTGAGAAGGTTCTTGTAATTTTATTATGTCAACTGAGAATTCATCGAGAACAGCAGTTTGCTATAAAAGTGCTAATTTAATGGTTTGCTATTAAAGCAGCTGCTCCCTCAATAGATCAAGCCTCCATCCTGGGACAGGGAAAAGGATATATTTTCTAACCATAGATTTCCTGAGCTTCTCCTCTAGCCCACCTCCCCACCCCCATACACATCATGCACAATGCCAGGCTTCTCGCTTATAAAATAAGACTACCACAACCAGCTAGACGACCCTTCACCATTGAAAACCTATACACTAATAGTTTAGACCACAGTTTATCATACACCAACCATTAATAACTGCTATGCTAAGAGACGTGAATATGTTTGCCATGAAGTTCTCCAATTTAACATAAAGTAATATATCTCAATTATTCAAGTAACTGAGGAGTTTGGATAGTGAGATATATTCCATTAAACTTACCGAGGTGTTCTTGGCTGAAAAAACATTCCAATTGAAAAAATAAGTCCTATAATAACTTGTATCGCCATATGTATCCTCCATCCAAGACAAAACTTTGTAAATACGCAGTTCAAACCAACTGCCATTAGAATACCCATACAATATATCGGTCCAATAGTTGAAGTTAAGAGTCCTCGAGATTTCTTTGGGGACATTTCTGATATGTAGACTGGCATTACCACGTATATGAGGCTATAGACAAATAGCAATATTTCAAATGTGACACAAAAATTGATATGCATACACTAATAAAAAATAAAGTATGATGTGATAGTTAAAACAGCTGTTTTAACATAGACATAACTGTTTTGAGAGACCTCCCCACAAAAGATTACTTCATTATAGGTTAAAATGCAGTTACTTACCACGACCATCTCTAACACCTAATCTACTAGTGAAATTTAAAAAGCATTTAACAAGTTCTGCAAATCACAAACACTTGGCTTGATGCTGACCAAATATATATCTACATTTCTATGATGCATCAAGTTGAAGTTAAGAGTCCTCGAGATTTCTTTGGGGACATTTCTGATATGTAGACTGGCATTACCACGTATATGAGGCTATAGCAATATTTCAAATGTGACACAAAAATATGCATACACTAATAAAAAATAAAGTATGATGTGATAGTAAAAAAGCATTGTTTTGAGAGACCTCCCCACAAAAGATTACTTCATTATAGGACCAGAATTAAAATGCAGTTACTACACCAACTTACAACGACCATCTCTAATACCTAATCTACTAGTGAAATTTAAAAAGCATTTAACAAGTTCTGCAAATCACAAACACTTGGCTTGATGCTGACCAAATATATATCTACATTTCTACAAGTACTATAGTGCTTGACACCATAACCACCCAATTTGAACAATCTTACTGCGAACATTACTACAACATATCTGCATTACACAATTGTTTCACATTTGGTTTTATTCTTATAGGTGTCTTCTATACCATGTATAAGTTTGGTTTCCATAGCAACAAATTGAGTAGAAAAATGGCATCCATGTGACCCAAGTGACCCAAGGTGTAAAACTTCAAAAAATTCTATTAAAATTCAGTATATTAAAATTCAGTGGCATTGCTCATGATTTTTTTTTTAAGCAAAAATTCAAACACCTGAAAGTGTAGAAGACTTCTGTAAGACAGATTTTCTAAAATTTTAATGCTTAAAAAAATTTATTTAAAATTCTTATTAAAGATTAGAACTTCACAGGAAAAATCAACTAAAATCACAAAAATTACTAACAAGTAAAGCCAAACAACATTGTAACACAATTTTTTATTTGGGGGGGGGGGGGGGGGGGGGGGTGGAACTATAAGAAAGTTACAGGGTGAAATGTGTGGATACTGTTGCCTTCAGGCATCATCTTCAAAAAGTATTCTACAATGAGATTTGTACTTCTTCACTGTGTCCCTCTCTGTAAGCTTTCTCATAGTCGTGCGCTTTCCAAAAATACTTCCTGATA
Source organism: Cladorhizidae sp. MBARI D1340-BT2 (assembly GCA_028752905.1). NCBI lineage: Eukaryota > Metazoa > Porifera > Demospongiae > Poecilosclerida > Cladorhizidae > Cladorhizidae sp. MBARI D1340-BT2. The sequence continues at coordinate 23,119,759 of JAQNBH010000015.1, read as the reverse complement.
TTGTCCAGCAGTCATGGAGTCAATAACTGGTTCGATGATCTTCCTTAGTCCTGCTAGGGTAAAGTTTGTGTATGTGCGTGTGTATCTCTTTGCCTGTACCCAAATCCTCTCTATTGGCTTGATCGGGATGAAGTGCATAGGATGATGACCAGCAAAATACGTCTCAACCATTGTCTTCTCCACTCTGAAATCTTCATGATTAGTGAGAATTATCCTCATGTCAGGAGCCTTCAAGGTGGAAGTGTTGATGCCACACTCCTCCAACACCTGCTTCATTCCCTTGGAAATTCCAATAGTATTGACTAACTTCTGTATCTTGCCCATCCAAATCATATCTCTCATCACAGCTTGAGCACCACCAGGTCTAATGTTCATTCTGTTCACATTCAGACCATCTGGGGCATAGGCCTTGTGGCAGCTGCTCTGGTCGAAGCCACACAAATGTGTGCATTGCAGGATACTTGAACTCTGCGATCTTTGCATCTCTCTCAATCTCATTTCATCAGCTTCTCTCCAGTCCAATATCCTGCTAGTACAGCATCATACACAAACAGCTCCCATGGGAAGTTTGGATCAGAGGCCTGGCAACTTCTAACTCTTCCAGTGAGAGTCGCAAATATCCATCATGTTCATTGTGGGGGCGTAACCCCCAAGGAAGGAACTTAGAGAACCAAATATTATGTGTGAACTATATTTAGAAGTATTAATAGTATTTTTAGCTAGAACTAGGGACTAGAATTAAGTGTCATAACAACTCTACGTGTTAACATCACCTTATTACCACTTGGAAGTGTTACCCAACCTTATTGTAAGTCATGACCTATTCTGATTGGTCGATTCACTTTTCCTTTGTGATCCAGGGCCTTGTCTATAAAAGCCCGGCCCTGGACTTCATTCTTTTATGCGGGTTTTATTGTCATCATTCTGTATCAGTCCTATTACAACTTTAGCGGCCTAACTGTCAATATCGGGAGGGATTGCAGGGTTGGGAAGATTTCAGAGACGGAGACTTACATCTGGTGGCAGCAAATACCAAGAGGGCATAAACAAACCCCCACAACTGGTGGCAGCGGAAAGAGTCGAACTCCACCGCATCGAGATAAAAAAAGTCAAACGGCTACTACTACGAAGACTCAAGAGAAAGATCACAAAGACATCTCTGTTGGGCCAGAACACTTGTGTATTGTGTATCAGAGTTATTATTACGTGTCTTTGTGTGTGTTTTACTGTTGTCTCTTTTATTTGACTACAGGGCTCCAGCGTTTGTGAGTCTGCAATACCGGAAGCTGGTGTATGGCTGGCAAGGGCGAGCGTACACATCTACAGAAAACCCGATACGAGTCAGATTCCTCCTTTCACGTTGCGAGACACCCTTTGGATACACGAGCAGAACCCTACTCGCTAAGACCAATAGAGCTAGGAATGTCAGACGACGACACCGATAAGGAAACCCACCTTCACGAGAAGGATACCAAGAAGAGACGGAGAACAACAACTAAATCACACGAATCCCATGAACAGATGGCAACCTATCAACAGCCTATGAACGAGATGCAACAGATGCTGAGGGCCATTATGGAGATGCAAATAAGTACTGATGCAGCCAGAGAAGAGCGACGTGAACAGGCAGAAATTGCCAGAGAGGCGAGAGACGAGGCCCGATTTGAAGTCCGTCTCACAAGGGAAGCTGAACTTGCAGCCAAGAAGGCGCAAGAGGATGCAGTGTACAGAGCAAAATCAGATGAAACCAAGAAGAATGAATGGAAACTACGGACGATTAAAGCCATCACCCCACAGGATGACCTCGAGGTCTACCTGGAGGGACTTGAGAACATTCTTCTTCGGTGTCATGTAGGTGAGGAGGAGTGGCTCTTCTACCTCACTACTAATCTCCAAGGAAAGTATGCGGCGTTGGTGCAAGGCCTCACAATAGGCACAGGCGAGAAGTACAGACAAGTCAAGGGAAGATTATTGGAAGCTGCCGGTCTGTCTACAATGGAAGCCGGGCAGCAGATCCTGGACTTGAATACATCTGTACTACAAGGGAAGACAGCACTGGACGTGTTCCAGCTGCTCAAGCGTTTGGTACTCAGACTTTTCAAGGAAGCTGAGTCGATCCAGGATTGCGTCTTAGCCCTGTGCAAGCCAATCCTGAGGAAGATCCTGCCAAAGGATGGTGTAGCGTTCCTAGATCAAAAGGGACCTAATTCCATGGACACCTTGCTCGAGACGTTACAGCAGTGGTGGTCCATCAACAAGAGTACTCAGGCAGAGGAGTCCCTGGGAAGACAGACTACCTTCCACCAACAGAGATCTCCAAAACCTCCAACATGTTTCTACTGTGGTAAAGTAGGACATCGAATTGCAGAGTGTCGTTCCAAGCTGAGCAACACCAGTCCATCTACACTCTACCATGGAAGCAACAACAACACAAATGCAGCAGTATCCTCACAAGTGACCTGCTACGTAGGCCACAAGCCAGGACACAAAGCTCCAGCATGCCCTCTGAGGTCATCCAAAGCTAAAGCGACGGGACCACCCTACCAGAAGAGCGTGCAAGTCAAGAGTGAGCCAGTGAAACATCTAGTGGTGAGGGCAAGGAAACCCATGTTGGTAAACGTAATGAAAGGTATGGTAGGGGATAAAGAGCTAGACTTTGTGTTGGATTCGGGTGCTAGCATTTCTATGGTTCCTAGGACTTGTGTGAAAGATGAGGAATTGTTAGAAGAGTGTATTATGGTTGAGGATGCTAATGGTGGGTCGGTTAGGCGCCAGTTAGCAAATGTTGAGCTTAAGTTAAAGGGGTTTATTAGCAAGGGTGAAGTTGTTGTAGCCCCAGAGGAGACTTTGAAAGGTCAGGTTCTGTTTGCTATTGACTACAGTAAACCAGAGCATTTAAAATTGATCACGGAATGTTCTTCAGGGCGACCTGCTCAACCTGTTATGGCAGTGTCGACCCGCGCACAGAGTGAAAGTGTGGCTACGACGGAGGCTGAAGAAGCTGCTCTCATAGCAGTGGAACAGCCAAAGTGCACACCAGTAGCGGATCTTGTTGGTGAGAGTGTTGAACAACAGTCAGTTCAGACAGCTGAGGTAGCAGAGGTTGAAGAGACAGTGGAAGGGAATGAGAGTGAGCCAGCTTCCCTGTGTCCGGAAGTAGAAGGGAATACCGAGAGTAACCCTAGTGTTAGCCAAGGGGAGGATGATCTGGTCTTACCCCCATAGATAAAAGGTTCAGAGAGAGAGAAGTTGTGTTTGGAATCTAAGGCTGACAAGTCGCTAGCGGTTTGGAGAAGTTTAGCTGAAGAAGGTATTAAGGGATTTAAATGGAAGGATGAAGTGATGTTTTTGACAGTGCATGATGCAGCAGGCCAAGCGGTGGAAGCATTGGTACTACCCACTAGCTTTAGGGCGAGAGTTTTGAAGACTGCTCATGATGGCACTGGTCATCTGGGACACAGAAAAGTGCTCCAGATGATTAAGAAAAGTTTTGTGTGGCTGTTGATGTCAAAGGAGGTGGTACATTATTGTCAGTCCTGTAGGGTATGTCAGAGTTGCAGTCGTGCGTCAGTTCGGAAGGCACCCATGGTTGAGCGTCCAGTATACTTACTGAACCCTTTGAGCAGATGGCTTTCGACCTTGTTGGTCCTCTCCCGAAAGCCAAGGGCGGGTATAGGTTCGTGCTGACCTCTGTGTGCATGGCTACTAGATGGCCAGAAGCCATACCTTTAAAGTCGATTACTGCCAGAGCTGTAGCAGAAGGGTTGTTGAACATCTTTAGCCGCACTGCCATTCCTTTACAGCTACTGTCAGACCAGGGAACACAGTTCATGAGTTCTTTGGTCAAGCATTTGTGTCAGTTGTTAGGTATACAACAGCTCAAGACCACGGCTTACCATCCCCAGACGAACGGATCTGTGGAACGGATGCACTCCACGCTTGAGGGCATTCTTACCAAGACTCATCATCAAGGGATTGACTGGGCAGAGCAGGTTCCAGTCGCTCTCTTTGCACTCAGGCAGATGCCTCACCGTGATTCGTTGTTTTCCCCTTTTGAGTTGGTCTATGGACATAACGTCAGGACTCCGCTGGAGATCTTATATGGTGAGTGGTCAGGGAAAGATAGCAGGAAGCTAGATGCAGGCAGTTGGGTGGAGCAGTTTCAGGAAAGACTTGAAATAGTCAGGGAAGCAACTAGGAAAAGAATGTCTAAGGCAGTGTTAGACAGGAAGATTCACTATGACAAAGGTTCTTGTGTGAGGTCATTCCAGGTGGGTAGCGTTGTGTGGAGTCGTATCCCTGGTATGAACCATAAGTTGGCAGATGCATGGTCTGGACCATGGGAAGTGGTTGCTAGACTTAATGCTGTAAATTACTGAGTGAAGAGGTTAGATCAGAAAGGAAACACTAAAGTAGTCCAAATCAATACTTTGAAGGCATGTGTGGACAGAGAAGAGAATGTTTTAAGATTGACTGTAGTGGCTGAAAGTGAAGAGGAAGAAGGGGCAGGGTCTTTGAGTTTGAGGCAGGTATGTAGTGAGTACAACCAGGAAGATGTTGATGTAGTATTGAGTGAGTATCAGGATGTGTTGAGGAATGAACCAGGAAATACTGAGAGTGCAGTTCTATCAATTGATTTGTTGGATGAAGTACCGTTTCAGCTTGTCCCTTACCGAATCCCTGACAGGCTGAAGCCGGGTGTAAGAAAGGAGTTGGATGGATTGCTGGCTGCCAGCATAATCTCACCATCTACTAGTCCCTGGGCATCACCCATCGTCCCAGTCACCAAGCCAGACGGATCAGTACGCATCTGTGTAGATTACAGAAAATTAAATGAGAAAACCAAGGCTGACCCCTTTTACATGCCTACATTAGACGAAATTCTAGAGAGGGTAGGGCAGTGTCAGGTCATTTCTAAGTTGGACCTTAGTAAAGGTTATTACCAGGTGAAGGTAGCAGCTGGGTCGCAGGAAAAAACGGCTTTCATTAGCCCATACGGCAAGTACCAGTTTACCAGAATGCCCTTTGGGTTGAGAAATGCACCAGCTGTATTTCAGAGGCTAATGGATGGAGTTTTGCAGGTGTGCTATGATTGTGCAGCACCGTACTTGGATGATGTGATTGTATATTCGATGAGTTGGAAGGAACATATGGTGGATTTGAGGAAAGTATTAAATGTGTTCAGACAGCATGGGCTTACGGCCAAGCCATCAAAGTGTGTGTGGGGCAGGTCGTACGTTGAGTATTTAGGGCATGTTGTAGGATGTGGGCAGGTAGCAGTACCATCAATGCGTGCAACGGCAATGGCAGAGTTTAAACAACCAGTGACTAAGAAGAACATGAGATCTTTTCTGGGCAGTATCAACTATTACAGGAAGTTTATCAAGAACTACAGCTCATTCTCATCAGTCCTCACGCCAGCCACTTGCCAGTCTGCACCAGCCAAGGTGGAGTGGACAGAGCGGATGTTGGAGTCCTTCGTCCATTTAAGGTCTGTTTTATGTGATATATGTATTTTGACGGTGCCTGGCCCGCAGGATGTTCTTTCTTTACACACAGACGCCTCAGCAGGAGGTGTTGGAGCAGTTTTGAATGTGATCCGTGAAGGGAAGGAGTTACCCGTAGCCTTCTACTCGAAGCAGCTACAGGGAGCAGAAAAGAGATATTCAGCAACGGAACTGGAAGGTTTGGCAGTGTTCAGGACAATTTCGTTTTTTGCTCATTTCTTGTATGGCAGAAGCTTCACAGTGGTGACAGACCACAAGGCACTTCTACCAATGATGCTAGGGAAATCTCTCAATCGCAGGATCCATGGCTGGGCTCTGAAATTACAAGACTACTCCTTCAAGATGATGTACAGGAAAGGATCAGAGAATGGGAATGCGGACGGATTGTCTCGCCAAGCCAGTGCTGAGCAAGATCAAGAAGATGCAACCGAGGGCGGCTGCAAGCTCAGTGCGGGGGGATGTGGGGGCGTAACCCCCAAGGAAGGAACTTAGAGAACCAAATATTATGTGTGAACTATATTTAGAAGTATTAATAGTATTTTTAGCTAGAACTAGGAGAATTAAGTGTCATAACAACTCTACGTGTTAACATCACCTTATTACCACTTGGAAGTGTTACCCAACCTTATTGTAAGTCATGACCTATTCTGATTGGTCGATTCACTTTTCCTTTGTGATCCAGGGCCTTGTCTATAAAAGCCCGGCCCTGGACTTCATTCTTTTATGCGAGTTTTATTCTGTCATCATTCTGTATCAGTCCTATTACAACTTTAGCGGCCTAACTGTCAATATCGGGAGGGATTGCAGGGTTGGGAAGATTTCAGAGACGGAGACTTACATCTGGTGGCAGCAAATACCAAGAGGGCATAAACAACCCCCACATTCATCAATGAAGTCACTGACCATAATCTCACTGCTCTTGGTTTTGGGGAGGATAGCTGGCTTGTCAGCTGAGACCCACATCAATATATGAGCTATTGATCATGATAAATCATGATTAGCTTCTTGTCATTCTGTTCAGATGGTGGCGAGGTCGACGGAGATGGGAAAGGTGGTGGGGGAGTTCATTGCTGCACAGTGGTCTAGGCTGGTGGTTACTTCGATACTCTTCCAACACTTTCAAATATTCCCCACAGTATTTCACCACGTCTTCACGTTCATGACCATCGATGTAGACCCCCCTTCTTGTGGGACATCGGCTTGAAACTCAAGTGATGTAACCAGCGAACTGCAGTGGAAGTGAGATGGAGCGGGGGGAATGTGGCGGCAAGTGATGGCTAGGAAGAAGAGCCAAATTGACATATTCACACAAATCTAACGCAATCAAGTTTGGCTTTCCCTTCTTAAAAGCATTCTCACGATCCAACTTTGTAGCACTTTCTCACAAGTACTAAGAAATGATCCTGCTTCCCTTGCCGACTATCCTTCATTCTAAACTTATTTTCAAAGAACTCTTTCCAATAACCCCGGATAGTTCTTTCATGAAACCCTATATTATATATACCATATTACACACTTCATATACATATATATATATATATATAAATAATTATATCTACTGTGTTAGAGAATGAAAAACACACAGCCAGACTCCCATGCTGCATCCATCTTGTTCATCTTTTGTCTGTTCTGGAAGCTCCCACAGATAGCATCTTATGCTGTTCTAGAGACAGAGTCAGTATCCATTCATCAAATGCTTCTTGGGGTTCAGTATATTCATCTTCCTGTTCTGCATCTCCATCAGGATCCTCCTCTAAGTTTCTGTCTTTATGGTGCTGGTCTTCATCAACACCGGTGGATGGTGGAACTTCTAGTGCAGATTGTACTGGAACTAGTGGTGACTCAGGTTGCTTTATCTGAATAGCCTCTCTGCCTTCTAGCTCTACTGTACAGGTTGTCCTGGTACAGGTTGCTGCCTCTGAAGAGCTTCTCTGGCCTTCATTGCCTTGCTGTTGTTGTTCCTTTGAGCACTTTGCTATTTTTTGGTATCACTTCTCTGCTTCTTTTTCCACCTACTACTAATCTCAGGACAATCACTCATCATAACACAGTTAGAAGAAGTCTCAGAAAGGCGAAAAAATTAAACGTAGAAGCCAATGCGCAAAATGTCGACTCGCACGCGGGCCATAGAAATATAATACCAAAATCTGCACACTTTTCGAAGTGTCTATTTCAGTAGCTATATAATCAAATAGCATGCATTTTTCTGTGTATTTTTATATAAACAATATTAAAATTCAATGCTTTTATGAAAAATTGGGTAGTTGTGATGGCAAGCACAGTACTTATAGAGAATCACTGATAGCTGCTTGTGGACATTGTTGTTGTGTAGATAATTGTGGGTAGTTAACCATTCATTCACCATGTCCATCTGAAAAGAAAATTGCTAACTCCGGTAAAGAAAGTAAGATCTACCATGCTTTTCATTCATCACTATCCAGTATCACACACAGTAATATTATAAATTTGATAACGCCCATTGCTCCACCCATCTCTAATGACAGTTCACCTCCTTTGAGAGGCCATCATGGATTTGAAGGTGGTCTTCAAAAGAGTGATTAAGGTACAATAAAATCTTCACTTACCCCATGCCAATGCCAGATATTATTCGTCCTATTATAAACAACCTATATATAAAAAGGAATAATAATACATACTAATTTTCACAGATATAGTTTGGGTTAACATAGTTTAGAAGGGAAAAAATCTAATGCCAGAAAAAATAGTTGTTGTTATTTAATATGATCAAGAAAATTGTAATTTGTAATAATCAAAAAGCACATGGTTTCTTTTAGGGTGGGAGGAGTAGGAGGTGGGGGAGAGGTAATTCCACCTCTTGGAAACCATTTGTCCCTCACTCCTTGAAAATTAAGTATTTTACATTGCTTGCATGTGGGAAATAATTGAAAAATTTAGCATATTCAACACCAATATACTAGACGTTGGATTGGCACTTCAGAGTAAAATTAGCTGTTGAATATATGTACATATTATATATATTTACATGAATCTGGAATTCTTAATTGTTGATTAAAGTTATGTCAGCTTACTAAGCTATAGAGATGAAATAGGGGGGGGGGGGGGGGGGGGGGGGGACTAATGTCACGCTTACCCTAATATCAGGCAGTGCAAAGAAAGCTAACTCTAGGGAAAAAAGTCCCCTAACACATTCCAGTGAAGAGAATTATACAAAGCTGTGACATTTGCCTATAATTATTATAGTACATGTGATTCCATCTTCTACTGCTATATACTGTTAATGATTTCTTGGGTTAGTAGGTTCTCATTTACACATCCACCACTTGACTACCTGCTGTTTCCTGTGTAGGTCTAAACATAATACCTCTTACACAGCATGGTCCAGCAATGTAATCAACCAGGTTATCTTCAAATGTTAACCACAAGATTGGTCACATTATAAGGCAATTTGTAGAGATGATATTCCAGAAATTATAATGATAAGGATACTTTTATACGGATTATTTAAAACACAATGTATTCTAGATTTAAGGAAAGTATGAAAAACAACAACAACAAAATTTGAAATAAAATGGTGAAGTTATATTGGAAATCATTGACTCACCAGAAGAAATGAGCACCAGTCATAGGCTCCCCACACTATGCCCACCAAGCCCCTCTCCACCTCCCAACCCAATTCCGATTATTATAAGAAACATAACCATTTAAAATCATGTAGCACTTCATTATACAATTTTAAAAAGTAATATACTATCGGTGTACTTGGTACTAAAAGGTAATGGTCGTCTTCTTAACGATAGACCCAAATCAGCTCCCCAGATATGTTTATTAATAATTGTGCTAAGATACGTTATGAAAACAATGTTCACCAAGATAATTCTTCAGCTGCCACATGGCTGAGTTATGAAAATTGTTTTATTTTATTTTAGGCATTCTCCATTTTGAAATGGGTCTGGTGCTAGCACAACCCCAGACAAGTAGTCAGTCAGCCAAACACTAAGAAATAATCACTAATAGCGCCCCAAACACACTCATCAAGCCTTGAATAGGTAAAGTTCATCTTCAGGCTCATATATTCAGGCTCGTATATTCAGGCTCGTATATTCAGGCTCGTATATTCAGGCTCGTATATTCAGGCTCGTATATTCAGGCTCGTATATTCAGGCTCGTATATTCAGGCTCGTATATTCAGGCTCGTATATTCAGGCTCATATATTCAGGCTCATATATTCAGGCTCATATATTCAGGCTCATATATTCAGGCTCATATATTTAGGCTCATATATTCAGGCTCATATATTCAGGCTCATATATTCAGGCTCATATATTCAGGCTCATATATTCAGGCTCATATATTCAGGCTCATATAATTCAGGCTCATATATTCAGACTCATATATTCAGGCTCATTTATTCAGGCTGATATGTTCAGGCTCGTATGTTTATCACAGTTCTGTCCATTCCAAAACTTTTGTACGATACGTCCCTTCTATCAGATGAATCCATTAGGGGGGGGGAGGGAGGGGATTAATAAAGTAAAGTAAAAATCACTGCTCAAAGATGGTCGACTCTATCTAGCTAGCTCATGCGTTTTATTTAAGCAGACCAAGAGATCACTCAATTTTGCAGTTTGGTGTGTACAGTTCTCCTGTGCAACTGTTAATAAGTCCTTCAAGGACACTACAGCAGACCATTACCAAAAGTCTGATTCTAATTTGATAACAGCAACAACAACAACAAGGTAAGAATATGTGTAGTGTATAACAGAAATTAGAGGAGACACAGAAGCTCATGGTTGGACTTTAGAAAACTACGAATTTTTCTGGACTGATGAAGACATGACATTGCGACTACAGAACTAAATAATGTATCTTAACATAGCCAGCCATCTAACCGGTCAAATCGAAACAACTCAAAAACACAAGTAAAGACTAGCAAGAATAAAATGTTACCACTTGCAAAACAATATAATACTGCTTTTAAAAAAAACTGAATAATAATTGGTGTACATGACATGCTTTTAAATGGGTAAAGGAAGTTATAGTCTACATGAGTAGTCTTGAAGTCAATAGTATGAGAACACATGTACTTTCTTTAATGTAACTCCTTGTTTCATCTACACACTCTCCCTAGAAAGGGGTGTGTGTGTTGGGGGGTGGGGGATTTACTATACATAAATGTGTTTCATCTAGTGCTATTTTGGTGTTTGTAGAAAACTTGAAAATTGATTCAACTTTGTTGTATTGACTTCAAGACTACTCATGTAGACTATAACTTCCTTTCTAGGGAGAGTGTGTAGATGAAACAAGGGTTACACTAAAGAAAGTACATGTGTTCTCATACTATGACACTAACATGTGTTCTCGTACTATTACACTAACCATACCTTTCTAGGGAGAGTGTGTAGATGAAACAAGGGGTTACATTAAAGGAAATACATGTGTTCTCGTACTACACTAACCACCCCTTTCTAGGGAGAGTGTGTAGATTAAACAAGGGGTTACCTTAAAGGAAGTACATGTGTTGTCGTACTTTTACACTAACAAAATAAACATCACAGAAAATAGATTAGCATACCATGAGTAAAATCCCAAGCCAGTCAGACCTGCTCCTACAATAAAAAGTCCTCCACTTCCAACCAGTGACATCTTTCTTCCTGTTTTAGTGGATAACCCTGTTGAAAAAAATGTGAATGAATAATTTTACAATCAGAGACTAGTAAGGAAATGGCAAGTTAGAATGCAGTCATAGATATATATACTGCAGTGCTGTGCTACTAACTCATGTATTCACAACTTTCACAGTGCAAATTATCACAATCTCCTTTCACAATACACTCCTAACTTTGTAAACTACTACATTTGTCACAAGTGCAGTGCTCTCCCAAGTGGGGGGGGGCAAATGCCAAAAGACGTGGTTATCACAACCTTGTGGTTACAAATTTTGGACCATAGATTCTGCACACTTCACTGTATGAACTTGATATATAGCTGAAATGATAGATCCCTCTGTCTCTTTTGATATTAAAAAGTTGCATACGTATAACTATACTAAAGTTACATGCAGCCAAAGTGGGGTACCTGAAAACCTGAGTGCCTGAACCGGTTGAGTTTGGTGGTCCTCCAAAGTTGCATACGTATAACTATACTAAAGTTACATGCAGCCAAAGTGGGGTACCTGAAAACCTGAGTGCCTGAACCGGTTGAGTTTGGTGGTCCTCCAGTTGAAATTGTTGTGGCTAGAGAAAAGCTTACTCTACAACTCAACATGTTGATTTAGGCCCTAAAACATAACGAATTAGGCAAGTGGGGGTGGGGGGGTGCTTAAAAAATTAAAACAGCACCCACGCTTTCCTAAGTTATTACGTTTTAGAAACATGTTTTAGAAACATGTTCAGTTGTAGAGTAGGGCTTCCTCTAGCCACAGATAACAAAATTTCAACTGGCTAGCACTTTCCAATCAGGAACCAGCATTTTAACCAATTCAGACCTCGGGTTTTGAAGTAACCCACTTGGCTGCATGTAACTTGAGCATAGTTATACCTATGAAACTTTTTAATACCAAAAGAGAGCACACAGAGAGACCTATCATTTGAGCTAATCAAGTTCATACAGTGAAGTATGCAGAATCTATGGAGCTCCAAAAGTCGTAGCTACAAAGTTATGATACACGTCTTTGGCACTTGTCCCCCCTTGCGTATCGGCCTGATATATCTTCGAAATTGAAGGTTTATTGGCCAATACACTTTACTGTTGTTCTATTTCTTCATTGCAATTATACGTATTGTGTGGTTGGTGAAAAATTGTAGCAGTTCTAGCTCCACAGTAGCTCCAGTTTCACGAGCATCACCGAATCATAGAAGTCCAGACAAGCGTGTTCCTAGCAGAGCTCAAACAGCACAGAAAGGCTGTAATTGTTAAAAAAATGGAAGTAGACTTTCCCTGGATGTCAGAGATGGAAGAATGGCAAGGTGTGGCGTAGCTCTGCTGATAGCATAATAATAGCCTAGAAAGGTCACCTTTGGCCGAGCGACATGAATGAGGTTGCCTCGCATGACTTTAAAAGGCAGAGCTCAGTGAAGAATGCAAAGAGCAAGTGCTAAATCACGGTAGGCTGACTTGGATTTGGGACGATATGTGCCTAGGAGAGATTGTAGCTAAGCCCTCACTTTCCTCCTGAATAGTCTCCTTCTCTCTTGATGTTTTCGGACCCATTTCTTTCAGAATTAGCATTGTAAAAAGTATACAACAGTTACTTAACCCATGATATATAAGAAAATTATATTTACTATTATGATATGAGTATTCAGGCTTCAGTACAGTTTATAAAATATGTATGTCAATCATATTATGTACAGCTTGTAGCATGGTAATGTATTCATAGCTCTTTTACATGTAACAATATTACGTCTAGTTCAGTGTATACCTCTTGCAACCTGTAAATACAGTAATGGATACATGACCAAAAAACACAGACCTCATGGTTTATTACTTCGCTACTCCACCAATGACATGCCAATATTCCTTACAAAAATTCTGGGGAGAACACTGAAATGCAGCATTACCATGAGCTGCCTATGTGGTGTCCGGACAAAAATCGACACACTATAATAGATGCCAGATCTCAATCAGGTGTTTTTAGTGTGTAATTCATCATTTACTAGAGATCTTTTATCTCTCCAAGTCAGATTCATCCCTCATGAAGGAACCATTATGTTCACATATCACTATGTACTTGTGACTGTTACTGGTGATAGTTGCTTTGCACTGGCTGCTCATGTAACTAATCATGTCGTCTTCCAGCCACAACAATGATACAGGGTTTGAAGGACTTTATAGTAACTACTCAGATGGATGTGGTTCCTAAGCTATTCACAACATATATTTTGATTTTCACCATGGAGCTGGTTTCACTTATATTCGAAATATGGCATCATACGCTATGACCTTTACAATTACCCTACTGATTGGAATTAAGAAACAGAGACACATCAAGTTAATGGAAAACTTGGAATCTTCTTGGAGTGAAAAAAGGAACAAAGTTGTGCATGGAAAAGAGTAACTAAATATATAGAACACTTTCACTGATAGATTTACGCAGGACTTTTCAGCATTTTGGTACTAATTTCACAAATAATTTTATATTTTCCCAGCGAAGTGCTGAAGTCCCTAGCAACCATAGTGCAAGAGATAGTCCTTGCTTGTATGAACAGTTTGTGGTTGATTTTGGTTGCTTAGCAACTAACCACAACTTCATGAATATCGTTAAAACTTGGTATCGCTATTTCTAACCATTTTGATGCATTTTTATGTGTATATGATATTATATTTTTTGTATTTTTGTGTTTTGGTTATATAATTTGCTAATACAGAGCTTATACAACATAACAAGACACCATTAGATTGACACTTTATATTTGCTGACCAATTATCATCGGATGTTACCGCACACATCTCCATGTATATCAGCTGCTATATTGTTGTTGTTTTTTACAACAGAACTACATGTAACTAACATAATACAATAATAATCAGCTGTTACCACTGTTACCATCAACAAGCGGAGGCAAAAAATTAATTAGGCCCCAAAAAACACGGAATACATGTATGTGTAATATGCACACTACACAATAAAACAACAGTATACAACCATGTGCAGCAGAAAAGAACAGAAGAGGAAAAAAGAACATAAAAGTTAGTCAGCGGTAGTAGTCCACAAGTTTGTGATACTTGTCAAAACACAAGCGCGTGTCATCCCAGCATAGTGGTACTTGGCAGGTACTGCACATCATGCGTGTGTCATGTCTGTTACCACACTGTGGAAGATTTTTTCGTCTCCTGATCCCTGCACACACAACACAGCGCTTTGGCTTGTCCAGGTGTCGTGGGTAATGATCAAGGTCACGATTCAGCCGAATTAGTTTTGAATGCTCATCACTGCAGGGACGTCCAGGTCGCTTTCTTGAACAAAAGTCGTTTATGAGCTCCTTAGCTAACTCTAAGCGAAAAATGAGGTAGTCTCTCTTGGCTGAACCACGTCTAGCAGGCTCAGCCTGCCTAATATGTGACTCAAGAATGTAGCTATTCAGGATAGCTGACTCCACAATGTAATAAAAAACCCTCTTCCACCACTTTTTGCTACGCCTACCCATGTTATAATATTGCTGCATTTGATCATTCCGATCTACCCCTCTCATGTATTTCTGGTAATCTGGTAGAGGGACAGGACAAGGGACTTCCTCCCGAGTACCAGTACCTGTACGCCTCATCACTGTGTAGATGGTACCAGATGAAGGTTCAGCTACATGCAGGGTAGAAAGTAAATAGATGGACCGCTTGTCCACCCAGACTGAAGCTAGCAGGGGACCACAGGAGCGGTAGTCCATGAAGCCACGATTGGCCTTTGTGGCTTTCGTCTCCAAATCCTTGGGAAAGCCAATCCTGTTTGTACGGCAAGTTCCACAGGCATTGATCCCTTTTTGGTAAAGGTAGCTATAAATAGTGGGTGATGTGTAATACTTTATAGTTATCTGTGTAGAGGTGAAAGCCACTATGCTCCAAGCCAGACATCAAATCAATTACCACCCTACTACACAGACCAATACTTGTGTTGGAATCATCCATAGATTTACCCGTATAAATCTGGAAAGTCTTGATGTAGCCGTTTGTTGCATCTGCCAAGACAAAGACCTTTATCCCCCATTTTGTGGGCTTATCTTTGAGATACTGCTTGAATCCAAGCCGCCCTTTGAAAGGGATCATTGCCTCATCTATAGTACAACTTTGGTGGATAGTGTACTCAGATTCAAAATGTGGTACAATTAAGTCCAAAAGTGACCTTACTTTGAACAAACGATCATGTCCCAGTTGACCATTAGGAATGATCATAGTGTTATCTACAAGATGAAGACACCTAAAGATCTGCTGAAATCTGTTGATAGTCATTATGTCAGCTATTCCATCAACTCTAAGGGGAAATTGCAAAGTCCAGTACAGAAACAGACGTTTCTGAACAGTAATACCCATGTAAATGAGCAAACCTAAGAAAGCCTTCATCTCCTGAAGAGTTACATCTTGCCAGGGACGAGCATGGGGAGTGGCTCCACACACAGTGGCAGCATACCGATTGGTCTCGACCACAATCAAGTTCCAGACACTGTCAGTAAAAAACACAGAAAAAAGCTGAGCAGGAGTACTCTCAGGCGTAACTGAAGAAGAAGTAGGGCCAGGAGTTTTGGAGGACGTAAATCCAAGGCCAGTTGGTTGCTCTCGTACCCAAACACCCTGAAAAGGATCAAGAGTACAGCTTCCAGCAGATAAACCAGCAGTTGACTGACCACCAACAACACCTGAACCACCTCTAGCATTACGACCTCTAGCTGTACGACCTCTAGCTGAACCTCGAGGTCTACCCCTATCTAAATCTACTAGTACCACTAGCACGTCGCCTAGCACCACCCCAACCACGCTTTGGGATAAGGGGTGAAGGATTGGCTTCAATGTCTGAAGAACACTCTGAGGAATCTCGGAAGGTGGGAGTGGGATGAGTTGGTATAGAAGGATGGGATGATATAGATGCAGGGGGAGGAGGGCCAGTATTACTCACCAGGGAAGGTATTTGTGAGGATGAGGATGCCATATCAGTAAGAGATACTCCAGTAACAGAATTGGGTTCTCCAAAATCTTCATAAGAGCCTACAAAAAATTGTAGAAGCAAGTAAACAAACTGGGGAATCACCCGGGGAATCACCCAGGAAAAACCACTCGAAAACAATTTCTATAGCTAGCTATACTGTGTATTTATTGACTCACCTAGAGACAGCTATCCACAAGCTGTAGAAGTACCAGAAAAGTCAAACTGACTAGAAACAAAAGCGCTAGAGCTATGGTTATCTACAAAAGCGCTAGAGCTAGTTATACCAGAGTCAGTAGCGACCACTCTGCTCAGAGCTGCTACTTCATCTGGCTGAATAACTCTTTGTCCTTTGTAGGCATGAAGTTCTTCTGCTTCTTCATCAGAGCTGGATTCGTTCTCTGACAAGCCAAAGTCACTGTCGTAGCACATATCCAGAATATCATCCAACTTATAGCGAACTTCCATCTCTACCGCGATCTGATCGGAAAGATAATCAACGGTTGAAGTTTGAAGTCACAGCTTCCTTAGTTACGTATGCCCTAATGCTTCTATTTTTAGAGTGTTGCTAGAGCAACTGTTTAGGCATGCTCAGTTGCTTTATTAGGCGCTTGAACCAAACGATTGATTTTTTATGAATTAGCGAAGAGGACCGAGTCCGTTTGGCGACACTGTGTCGCGTCTATCCATGAAAGAGTTAAGTTAATTCAAGGTACACTGGTTGATTTTTGGAGACGAGAAAGAAAATAAAACAAGATTTGTGAAGCTAAGAAGCTGCAAAGCAGATCTTTAGCTGAATTTCAGCTTTGTTGTTGTTGTTCGGGGGGGGGGAGGGTTTGAAGAGCCGCCATTCTAAACACAGGTCAAATTAATACAAAGAGTGCTACTGCATATAGTTTGGGAAACTATAATTCTAAAATTGTTGGTGGAAATTAATTTTCACGGTGGCAAATTTTCGTCTCGTCTTTCAGTTTGCCATGAAAAAATTAAGAAATTTCATTTATCTGTGATGCTGAAAATGAGTTATGAATAAGTTTGAAAGGAGCTAACTAACATCATTGCATAACTGGCTAACAGCTAACAAGCTAAACTACAAGCAGAGCAGTGGCATACTAAGAAGGGGGAGGGGGCAGTCTGTGAGTTGGAATACCAATGTTAGCTGTTATTCGGCCCAAATACTTTGATTGTAATAGAAGAAATATATAATTATTACAAATTTGACTCAGATTTTTGAAAAATTCTCTGATGAAGATATCAGTCAAAATTGGGTGACTTCTGAGGCATTTCGAAGCTGCCAAATCGGCATTGAAGGGACGATACCACACTATTATAATAACTTATAGTAGTGACTTTAGAAATCCATAGATTCTGCACACTTCATCCTATATGCGTGACATATAGCTCAAATGATAGCTCTGTCTGTGTGCTCCGTTTTGATAATAAAAACTGTTGCATGGAATAATTATTCCCAAGTTTCACGCAGTCAAATTTGGGCGACCTCAAAACCAGCAACCCCAAATGCCTAAAGGTTACAGCTCCTAATTGGAAAGTGCTAGACAGTTGAAATTAGTACCTGTGATTACAGGAAGCCTCCAGTCTAATTTTCATGGTAATTTCTACCAATGAAAATTATTCAACAAAGAAATAATCACTTAATTGTATATATATTATATATATATATTATCTTGACCGCTTTACTCTGCTTTGCAGTACTAATTGTGTGTAGCAGTAGCCTTTACTAGTTATTGAATTTTAATTATTTGTAAGTCCATATGATATAAATTTAGACAGTGTCAGTGTCAACTTACATCCAGCTAAAAGTGCTCCTAATACAGCTCCAAGGTTAGCAACGGAAATCATTAGTCCCTGTAGTGAAAGCAACGTGACATTGATGAGATGCTGAAAGTATGATTGACATACTACAGTGACTAGATGTTTTCAACATCACCCTGGTTAATACATGGAAATATCAACTAGACTTATGCATTGAAATACCAAGTAGATCTATCCATGCCAGAAGTAGCTATACATGCAAATGTGGCTCAAACACAGACATGATGACATTTACTATATATAAGACAACCAAAAAGACATATCAATTTCATTATAAATTATGTTGTTAGTTCTGCCTAGCCCGCTTTTCATAAACCACCACTTCAGAGAAGTGACCCTGACTCTGACATGGATGTTATGGGCATCAGTAAACCTTTACTGAAAAAAAGAAGACAGTCAAATGAGGAATCTCACACTATTTGCACAATCTAGCCATCTGTATCTTGAAAAGTATATAGTTGTTAAAAAATGATCACTATCTCCTTTTGTTCATAAGTATATATGCCTTAAGATACTCTGTCTTGTGTGATACTTTGTCTTATGTGATACTTTGTCTTAGTGATACTTTGCCATATTTGATACTTTGATACTTTGTCTTATGTGATACTTTGTCTTATGTGATACTTTGTCTTATGTGAACTTTGTCTTATGTGATACTTTGTCTTTTGTGATACTTTGTCTTATGTGATATATAGCGATGCTTTGTCTTACGTGATGCCCTATCTAATGTGATATCTTTGTCTTATGTGATACTTTGTCTTACGTGATACTTTGTCTTATGTGATACTTTGTCTTATGTGATACTTTGTCTTATGTGATAAGTCTGTTTTATGTGATCTTCGTTAGACTTGCAGGATTTTCTGCATGGTACATTCCTAGACATGCAGAATAATTGGTTACTTGAAGCTGCTATTTTATCGTGATTCTTTCTATCTCTGCACCAACAGAAAGCTGTATTCCACTCACACCAGCATGTCCCATGGTATTCCATAAACTAAGAACAAGTAGAACAGGCTGGTAGTCACCTTAATAGTATACCTAAACTCTGGTTGTTTAGCACCCCACTTTGAACCCTAACTGCAAGAAACTGGGTGCTCAGCTGCAAATAGGTTACTAAACACCATTGTTAATGACGTACACTCAAGAATATTTATCTTGCAAGCCAGTCGAAGAAGGAGCTAATTTCTCAAACCAGACTATGAAAGTTATCAAGGCAGGTTATGAAAGAACAAGTATCGAGGTGAACTAAGAAGGGGCTAATGATGGCCTCTTAGGCATACACTTTGCATTTGACTTTACTCCCCGGAGCACATTCGTCCACAGAACAATTTGGATATACTTCATAACGAAAATTAACCAACGGTGAAAACAATTCTTGTGAAGGGCTCACTATTGGCATCCTTCTCGAGTCAGAAGTACAATTGTTATGTATGCCACAAAAGTGTTTTGGAACTCATTTGCCATGGAAGACTTACCTACAACTAGAAGGCTGGCTTGGGAAAGTGGCCTGAAGTACCCCGCAAATAAGCAGTCAGAAGCTTCTCCAGAATTAAGAATTTCTATAGAAAACTGAAGCATGTGCTAGTAAATTCTTCCTCAATGTTTGGTTGAGTCTAAGCAGTGAAGCTAATATACATGTGCATAACCAGTATCATAACCAGTGCACAAAGATACCCACAAGGACACTTAACTAAGATGATTTGTAATGATAACAAAATGGGTACTTAACAACTTTCTTGAGTGCTCAACATCGAGAGGCTTAGCAACCTGAATTTACTAACAATAGGACACAAATTGTCTTCATATACCAACACTAGTTTTTAAAAATAATATATATACTAGCTGAAATACCCATACTCGGTTGCAGGAGTACTTTCAATCTGGTGTGGCATCCAGTGGACACACATGCATAATGTCTGTATATTATATAGTTATCACTTTTTTCTTTCGGGGTTGGGGGGTCAAAACATCTCACAGAATATCCTGTCTTGGTAATAAAAATAAAAATGAAAGATTAAGAGAGATTGATTCCACGAGGATCGAAATGGGGACCTTCAGTACCATGCAAACAAAGGGCGGAAGGGGAGATAAGAAAAAGGAAAAAAGTGCAAAGGATGCCTGGGATTTAACCAGATATGTTTGAATATCAAACTAAGATGAGATACTCCACCCTGTTGTGGGAGTCCAGTTGAGCTGGCGGGGTATCCAAAACACATAAATACACAGATATACATACAAACTATCCATTATGGCTACTGATTTTTTATCTTCTGTCCAACGGAATCTCCCAATGTTGGTAAAAATAATAATTTAAATATGCGGGGAGAAAGAGGAAAAAAGGTTTTAAAAAATGTGAATGATATCGCCCAGGGTCGAACTGGGGGCCTTGAGCTTGAGCAATTAATTAAAATTTAAGGAAAAAAGTGAATAATGATTTTGCCGGGAATCAAACAGGTAATCTTGAGTACTAAAGACAGGCAAACGGATGGGCAACTGGAAAAACCTACAGAATATAGTGTGCGATGGATTGGGGGGGGGGGGTGGTCCAAGGAATGTTTCTCAAAAAAACTCTAGAGGATTGTCAATAAATTTCTCAGAACTCTCTCTTTACAACTTAAAACCTTTTTTTACGTTGTAACTGTAACCTTCATAACCTTTTCTCCAGTCTATTTTGTTTGGTAAAAACTTATTTTTAAGTTTGTGAGAGGTACTGCCATTTTGGAAATGAATATATGGTGGCAACATGATCGGATCTGTATCGTATGGCAATGTCTTTTACTGCTGCCATCTTCGATTTATCTTGGCAAAGCACACCACTTCCCACCATATGCCCCAGTAAATGCAGCTGTCTGCTCAAATTAAGGCCAGCAGAGGATAGTCTTTTGAGTTCAGAGGGTGTAAGTACTTCTCCTAATAGTAACGATGTGATTCAGGTAGGGTGCCACAAATTAAAAGACTGAAACCCTATACATCAGTTGCTGGAGTTACTTCCAAAACCCTATACATCAGGTGTTGGAGGTAGCTAGAGTTACTTCCAAAACCCTATACATCATGTGTTGGAGGTAGCTAGAGTTACTTCCAAAACCCTATACATCAGGTGTTCTAGAGTTACTTCCAAAACCCTATACATCAGGTGTTGGAGGTAGCTAGAGTTACTTCCAAAACCCTATACATCAGGTGTTGGAGGTAGCTAGAGTTACTTCCAAAACCCTATACATCAGGTGTTGTGGGTAGCTCGAGTTACCTGCAATCCAAATCGCATGGCGTTGTACTGAAATAGCCCTAAAGGGGTGGCAAATGCAGTCTTGTGTTTGGATTCTGGAGCTACTGGCATCTGCCAACAACCTCTGGTCAAATCTAATTTTGACAGGAAGACAGCTTTCCTAAATGATCGATTTAATCATTATCAGAGGCATCGGATATGCATCCATCATTTAAACTGCATTTAAACGGTGGCTGTAATGTTCTGGTTCTGTAATGTTCTGGTCCTATAATGTTCTGGTTCTATAATGTTCTGGTTCTATAATGTTCTGGTTCTGTAATGTTATGGTTATGTAATGTTCTGGTCCTATATGTTCTAGTTCTATAATGTTCTGGTTCTGTAAATGTTCTGGTTCTGTAATGTTCTGCTCTCTATAATGTTCTGGTTCTATAATGTTCTGGATGTTCTGGTTCTATAATGTTCTGGTTCTGATGTCCACACACATCCTTAAAGAACAACCTTTCTTTCTCATAAGGAATGAATCCATTCACTCATGGATGTTTCAATAATGCCATTCTGCAGTTTCAAGCAGTCATCTCTCACCTGACCCTTGTAAGTATTGGTTGGGTAAGACTCACAGGCAAGGCATCCGCTGTCTCAATTCTATGTCTCAATTATCTGCTCTTCCCATGTGGTTCTTCCTGGTTCGTTCCAAATCGCCTCTACATACTTAAGAAGACAGTTAAGTTGTCCTTGCTGAGTGGAGAATAATACTGGATATCCTCTGCTGAGTTCATTCTACCCATCTTCACCATCTTCATCATCTGATATGTGATACGATCTGAGAAAAGGGCCCACTTCGCCCAAAAACTGATTTTGCACTAGGGCCTGAAATAGCGACCAAGGTTATGAATCATGATATTTTCATAAATTAACTCAGAGGCATCTTGGTTCATTGCTCTATCTTGCTGCAAAGTTTAAAGGCCAAGAAGTGCTTCCTTCCATCTAAGCGAGCAGTTAGAAAAAGCTTAAAAAATAGTGAAGCCACGCGAAGCACCACGTACACGAAATGGAAATACGGGTCATGGGTTTTCCCTTTGGTTTCTGTAGCAACCTAAATCAACAGCATAGCAATTTAAAACGTGACATCATCAATGTGACACGGAGTTTCACGTAAAACAACACAAGGGGAATTTCAATACGCGTTTTCTCATTTGAGGATGTTGTGAAGAATGGAAGCAAAACTGTGTATAACTTTGGAATGGCATTAGATCAAAGCAATATTCCAGTACCATTCCACTTAGCTATCCTTGCACTTTAACCTCACACCTACAAAGCTTTTTTTTTTTTTTTTGTGAAGTGGGCCCTTTTCTCAGATTCTATCACATATACTGCACTCTTCTGCATGGTGGCCTACTGATTCTGGTGATTGGTACTGTGATCATGTATTAATGTGGAACAATCAACAACTCATGTGGCAATCATAATGTGAATAAGGTTGCAGATATTTCCAATCTTCTTTACCATTTAGTGCAGTTCCTGCCAATAACTTGTTATGGGATATAGGCAGCAACACAAATACTTGATCTTTAAGGGAAGCAACATGTTGTTAAGCATTCTTATCATAACATGTCTTCTGCTTCTTCTGTATTTTCTGTAAATTTGTACACACTAGGTCGGACATTAACTCCACTCCTTTGCTAATGCCAGCACATTGATACAATGCTGTACTCAAGGGAAGAATCTACCATTTAGGTAGGGAGGGTAGACCTTTTTTTGTCCCTCAATTTATTTCCTTTTCCTTCACCATTCTATACCTTCACTAACTGCAGTTCAAGTTTCAACTGATTATTGTCAACCTTTCTTGATGTTATAATACTTTTTAGCCACCCATTTCTTTTTATACCTCTCGAGAAATGAATAAGTGGGTATAATACCAAAGTATTAAAAAAAAATGTAGTTACAACTTTAAAGCTCCATAATTCTGCACACTTCTCTCTATGACCTTGATATATAGCTTAAAAAATAGACCTCTCTATGTGCTCTCTTTTCATACTAAAAACGGTTGCATAGGTACAACCATACCCAAGATACAAACACTCTAAACCAGCCCGTCAAAGTTTTCTGCATTTCTAACTCCTAATTGGAAAGTGCAAGATAGTTAAAATTAGTACCAGTGGCTAGAGGAAGGTCTACTCTACACAATGAGTGTTATCATTAGGCGCTAGAACAAGTGGCGAAGCAGAGGGTGGATAAAAATTATAAAAATCAACTCGTGTGCTTGGCCACATACTTATGTTGATTGTTGCTTACCTGAAGAGGCTCTCTGAGCCAGTAAGAAATTTGCTTTTTCAAGTCATAATCCTTAAGAAGCTGTTGTTAGTATCACCAGCAATAAATGCATCATGCGAAAGTCATTCAGTTCCTTAAAGGCATTAAAGACTTGTCATTATGCCTGATAAAGGCTAGAACATCTAGTCGAAGCATCGAGAGAATAAATTTCATTGCAATTTCTTTGACTGAGAGTTTGTTCTATACATCTTAGTTCTGCAACCACTCAGATACGTCTAAGTGCTATAGACTGGAAATATTAATCTTCATGACAATGAATGCTGCTGGAGAAGAGGTGCTAGGTTTGATACATTTGCTAATTATTTTTTTGTTGTTGTTAAATTTCTGCTTCTATATTAAAGGAGTATATATAAAGGTCACTGCCACCTTCCCACATCCTCCGTTTTACAACTCTATCAGTCAACCCTGTTCCTGGATTTTAAAAAAACCCATTTTTTTCTAATTGTCTTCTGAATCGACCCATGGTGTCCCGACACAGACATACACACAATATTTTGCACTTTACATATTTATATATATACTGGGAGTGTGAAAGGACTCCCTATATTGGTTTAATCCCTATTTTGAAAACACCCACATTAAAATTAAAAAAGCTCCACATATGTTAACTAAAACTCCTTCTTAACCGATTAAACGCCGTAAGCGCCATATGGCGCGAGACCTTACATCCTTCGCCACACAAAAATATATAAAATGAACCGTTACGAGCTAACAGCCCCGGTTGGGTTCTGCACATGCCTAGTAGACTAGAGAACGTCACAAAAATGATTATTTCCGGTTGATGCATCGTGCAACAAAAATCCTGCAGTTGAACGCCATTTTTGTTGGTCGAGCTTTTTTTTTTAACTGCTCAAAGATGCTCTCCTGTGAGGACGTTATTTCTCAACTTTTAGCCGACGATTCTGGCGATTCTGGGTCAGATTCATTTGGGGAAGAAGGTGAAGACATCTATGCATACCGAGGAAACACTCTGGATCCAGTTGCTCTAAGAGAAGAGGCGCGCTTGGATGGACTTCTCGATTGTAAGTTTCTTCTAACCTTAGCGCTTCATAGCGCTTCATAGCCTTTGTTTACCATAGTCAACTGAGAGTGTACTATTGCCAAATACTAGCTTATTCTGTTGGTATTCCAAATTCAGACAGGATAGTTATAGAAAAAAAGTTATAGCTAAGAGTGTAGGTTGGAGTTGTTGAGTTGTTGATGTTGATTTTCATTTGAATTTGAATTTTCAAATGTTGACCACAAACTTGATATATATATATATCTTGTTTTTCCCACCCTCCCCACTACTTTTCCTACAGCATCAGATGATGAGAGTGGAGATGAGGCATCTATGACTCCTTTTGTTACATTGGAGGATGAGGAAGCCTTGCCTGAAGTCTCTACAGGGCGTGGGAACACGACTGGTGCTGGAGTTGTGCGAGGGAGAGGCGGGCGAGGGAGTACTGGCCGAGGGAAAGGCGGGCGAGGGAGTACTGGCCAAGGGGAAGCAGCTCAAGTGGTAGTGGAGTCGTAAGTGTTGCTAGTGGTCCTCCAAAAGGTACTGGTAGTAGGCGGGCCAGAGGTTATAGGCGTGTGCGAGCATCTGGCACTGGTTCTGCCCAAGCATCTGGCACTGGTTCTAGGCTAACTGAGGTCACAGGTAAGTGGGAAATAAAGGAGCCAACTCCTTTGAAATTGGACTATACAGCAACAGCTGGTCCAACTTCTTCATTGCTTGGTGCATCAAGTACATTTTTAGATGCATTTTACCTTTTTTTTACTCTTGAAGTGTGGGAACTCCTAGTAGCAGAGACGAACAGTTACGTTTCTAGGATGGCTAGTCTCTCCAGGCCATGGGTAGATACTAATATAGAGGAAATGAAAGCTTTTGTAGGAATGTTGATAATAATGGGAGTTTCCACACTTCCATACTTAGAATTGTACTGGTCCACTAATCACTCAGATTTGTCTGGATCTTTGGTCTTTGGTTCGTAAAGTAATGCCTAGGACTCGGCTAATGCGTTATGTACATGTAAATTCTATTGATGGTTTGTTGGTTACAAAGGGTAACCTGAATTATGATCGGCTTTATAAGGTAAGGAAGTTATTAGATTTGATTACTCCTAAGTTTGAGAGTGAATATACCTTGCATCAAGAGCTTAGTAGTATTGATGAAGCTATGATTCCCTTTCAAGGTAGGCTTGGCTTCAAACAGTATATGAAGGACAAACCAATAAAATGGGGGATAAAAGTGTTTGTCCTTTGTGATGCTAGGAATGGGTACATTTATCAGTTGCAGATTTATACAGGTAAGAACGTGGAAGTAGCTGATAAAACTGGTTTGTGTAGTAGAGTTGTTTTAGATTTGTTAGAAGGATTAGAACATAAGAACTTCCATGTGTACATGGACAATTATTATACTAGTCCTAATTTATTTCAAACGCTTACAAGTAAAGGCTTTGGTGCATGTGGTACAGCTAGGTATACTAGGAGGAACTTTCCTCCAGATTTAGTAACAAAAGCTTCGATTAGAAATAGAGGTTATTATGATTATAGGTCTAATGGTGCACTCCTGGCTTTAGTTTGGGTAGATAAACGGTCAATCTACATGATAACTAATATACATCCCGCGGAAAATAATTTAGTACCTCCTACTGTAAAAAGGCGCAAAATTGATGGTTCTAGAGAGGATCTGCCATGTCCCCCATGTTTGCCTGATTATCAGTCATTCATGAGAGGTGTGGACAGAGCAGATCAGAGAATAGGCTACTATAATTTGGGTAGAAAGTCTAGGAGATGGTGGAAAAGGGTTTTTTCGTATTTGATAGAAACTTGTTTATTGAATTCATTTATTTTGTTTTCTTCTGTCCGAGCTCCAATATCAGTAAGGAAGGGTAATTATCTAGAAGCTAGGATTGTTCTAGCTAAATCTTTGATTGGTTCTTTCTCTTCTCGGCAGCGTGCAGGTCAACGTTGTAGTCAGGCAAATAGTCAGCTAGATCGCCTCAATTTAAAACTAGGTCATTTCCCACAGTGCTGTGCAAAGAAGCGCTGTGTAGTTTGCATTAGTAAAGGTTACAGGCATGAGGCAAGGTCCCAGTGTTGTTTTTGTAAGGTTCCTTTGTGTGGTGGATCAACAGGCCGTGACTGTTTTCGTAAATACCATACCTTGGTGGACTATCAGTAATGTTTATGCACCCCCTGCTCCTTTCTGTGCTTCTCTCTTGTTCCCTGCTCCTTCGTCTACTTCTCTCTTGTTCCCTGCCCCTTCGTCTACTTCTCTCGTTCCCTGTCCCTTCGTCTACTTCTCTCGTCTCTCCAGTATTCAAGTGTTATTCTTATCCTGGTATCTCATGTTTGTGTAGAATAAAAACATGGTGAAATATCATGCCGGAGACCAAGCAAGCTATACCCAAGACTGAGCAAGTTCTACTCTACCCGTGACAGCAAGACCGGAGCTCTACCCAAGACACTCCCTTACATAATTGTGTTTTATATTATGGTTTTATTCTAGTATGTGTTAGCATTTTCACTCTCTTATAATTTGTTTTTTGTATTATTATGTGTTAGCATTTTGATGGGGAAAACAACCCACTGGCTTTGCAGCTGGTAGAGGGTTTGTAAATAGATGCTCCATCTTGTGTTGGCATTATAATGTGTGTATAATAGTGTGAAAATAGCACCCCCAAGAAGATGACAAGGTTTTATAATGCTGGTTAGTTCTGCCCAGTTGGTAAGGAAGGCTCGATTTTTTTACAGGAAGTAGAGCTATCATGTGGCTGAATATGACCCAAGTTTCATGGGTGGAGTCCCTGCAGAACGGAAGATATAAAAATAATAAGTAAAATACCTCGTTAATTCATGAATAATTTGCCCGCGGCTACTAGGAATACGGCGTGCAATCGGTTAACATCCCAAACCGTGGTTTCAACTGATTTAAGGTTCAACAACACTTCCAGCTTGGAGACCTTCACTAAGGTAGTAAACCAGCAGACCCCAAAATTATAGTAGAATAAGTCCATTCATTTTTACAACCAGAAGACTCCAAACTATACAGCGACTAATGTGTTTCAAAGCACCCAAAAATATATATATACAGTCAATACAATAAGCAACTCATCTGAGCAGTAGATGCACTACTTATTGCATATAAGTGACCATGGTTTAGAGAGAAGTTTACTCTTGTGACAATAGTTAACATTACAGACCTTCAACCAGACCTTCAACCAAACTAAGTATGTATGATTCCTTGTGTAACATTACAGACCTTCAACCAGACCTTCAACCAAACTAAGTATGTATGATTCCTTGTGTACAGTAGGACCTCGGTATTTTTAATAAAACATTTTCTTTTGTCTGCATATAATGTTTAAGCTCACTAAGATGCCATTGGCAGAAGCTCCAGTTCCACCACTGCAACTTTTGGTGGACGAACATCTTCCACATTGAAGGTCTGAAAGGAAAATAACAATAATTATATGCTATAGTCAATGTATTTTTTTCTTTCCACACTTGGGCATATTTGTTAGTATTCCATACTAAATTCACGTAGAGTATATATATCTGGGATAAAATGCTTATGCTAATAATAGCTTATTAAATAGTAGCTGCCATTTCCATCTATGTATGGCTAGTATCACCTCTAGCTATCATCTGATATATAAGAGTGAATGATGGATCAATTGATTATTTCTTCGGCCTTCTACGAGAAACCTTGGTTGAGGACTTACAGGATTCATTGGGGATAACTTTTCACAAAGAAGGTCATGGGTGTGTCAGATTTGGGCTGGGGGTGCCCCTGTAGGGTCCTTCCCTAAGACAGCACAGCACTTGGCTCTGTTATTCAGGCAGCCATCTTGTTTACGGATATACCTGCGCATGTGTTGCTCATGTTCCAGGCAATAGCACAGAAGCATGTGTGTTTTTAACTTCCCTATTATAGCACACAAATACACAACATGACAAAATTATAAAAAATACTCTCAAACTGTCATTATCAAAAACTTATAACCAATAGCTAAGATGGAGTGATCATTATTAACTAAAGGCATGTCATACTAGAGCATTTTAAAGCCCAATCAGATCTACCTCACTAGAGTCGGGGTCTGATCTAGCCTAATTATGTCTGCACTAGCATAATGCCCACTGTTGATTGCCACTTCAATACCTAATTGCCTGAGTACATCATGACCTGGGCTTGTGTGTCTCTTTAGTAGAAGGAAAGAAGAATGAAAAGAATTGAGAGCATTTGAAGAAAAGACAGGAAATGCAAGTGACTTGCTCAAGTTCAAGCAACACATTGAAAACACAAAAATATGTCATCTCTATGTATATCATTGTATCATTGTATAATCATGTGTTGTTGTTGTTGTTGTTTTTGGGGGGTGGGGTTAAGAATAATATTTAGGGAGTTGGTGAAGGTTGACACGAGTATGATGAAGGGGAGGGAAGGGAGAGTTCATTGGAGTAAATGTAGTGGAAGTGAAAGGGGAGACAATACATGGGAACATGGGAAGGTTTGAATAATGATGGTTGCTGGTATTATTGGGACAGATGACCTATTTCTGCTTGTTAGCTTCATCACAATCCCAAATATAGATATTATCTATTTCACTCTCTCCTTCAAATATCTGAGATAGGATTTTCAACCCTAAGAAAGATTCATACTGACCAGAGGCCTAGTTTAATTAAGCCAGCAAACTTTGATTTTATTGATGACAATGAAGTTTGACAGCATAATTATAGTGCTGCTATGAGTCAACTTTCTCAGAGGAACTCCTCACATAGTGCAGCAAAAGCCATAAAAAATAGCAACAATATCTCGTAACCAGTTTTTGTTTTGATGACATCATATTTATCAGTAATGAAGTGTGGTGAGGGGATGTGGACTGTATCCTCAAAGCCAGTATGAAAAAGTTGGCACCTATGGGCTTAGTGTATCACAACTCAGCTTAGCACACAATAACTATTGATGTCTCTTGTCCAAAGAAAGCCAGTCAAAAGCACTGTAAACTGTAAAATTCTGATGTGAAAATATCTTCAACAATGACCTGCTTTTGTTGTATTGATTTGAAGGAAAATTAAATTCCAATGGAATTCTAGGAAAAGGACCCAGTGACAGTTCATCTTCTTGCTTGTATATAGCACTAATGGCAAGACCTATTCTGGTGTATATGTATTATGGCCAGGATTTCAGATTTCATACAGGTATATAGCAGGGAAGGAAGATAACTCTTTTACCAAAATCCACCTGTCCTTCACCAAGCACATTTTTTTTTAACGTGATAAATGGTGACTACGCTACCGTATAGGAATATTTCCCATAAGGAAATATTTTCGTTGGATTATAATTAAAAAATGTGGTAAAAAAAATTCTTGGTTTTATAATTACGATGTTTGATAACTGCACCTCTTTTCAATTTGGACTGGAAAAACAATCTGGCAATGGCGAACTCTTTCAAAGTGGATGTTATGGTTCGATACCAAAGTATTACTTGGTTTCACAACCTTCAATTGAGAAAGTCGGAGGGCAGCTTGTACTTCTTTCAAGGCTTCTGCATTTGGGGGAAAATAGTAGAAAGGTTTGCATGCGTTTCCTATTGTCCCAAAGATTTTCTTGATCTCCAGTACACTAGTCTCAGCTGCTACACTAGCAAGCTGTTATGGCAAGTGCAATGAATGTAATTGACACATGCAGAATGTTCACACATTCTCATCTGCACTCCAGTTTTTGTACCAGAAAACACAGCTGTACCATCACACCCCTGAACAACCAATTTGTGATAGTCATGGTTGTCTGAGCTCGTAAGGACTTCAGCGAAGTTGTGATTATTTCAGCACATCAAACAACAACTTGTATGATGTTAGATAATGCTCTTCAGGTCGGCCATTGAATATCCATCGGCAGCAAACTTCTTCCTGTGTACTAACATCCTCACACTCCTCAGCCAGGATTGCCTTCCCTGCAAGCTGTTAAACAGCTTTTGGTCAACCCTCACGGTAATAGAATGTTACTGGAAATTTGAAAGTGTATGGCCATTTCTAGGGCCCTCTTCAAAGTGCTTCTTAAAAGAGTTGATCTGCATTAGCAACCTGGATAGCTGCATCTTTATGCCACTTGGATTCTTTGTGTAATTTGAGCAATTGTGTGCCATGACTCTAGTCGGATATATACCTCACGATGTCCATGCCCCAAAAGAATTTGCTGCTGATTTTTCGAATTTCTGACAAACTTGGCAAAACATACTAACCTTTACATTACCACTATCCACCCAAGGACATTAGGCTCCCACTGATACCTACATATAAGTAAGCTTAGATCTGTAGACCCTTCTAGCAGCTAGAGACAGCAGGCTGGAGATTGGCTAATTCAGCATCCTCACCTTCCAGGTCATTAGATGGCATCTCTTCTTCTTCATAAGCTCTTTACATGGGCAAGTATTTTCTGATAACCATTTCAGCCTAAAGCACATGACATGCTAACTGAAAATGCCACTTGCACAGTTTACACATGAAACCATGTCAAGGTGCCAGAATCATATATAACCTCAACTAGTGATTTTTTACTGTAAAAGTACTTATTAGTGTGGTGATGATAAAATTGTGCACTGTTAACAGGCCAAGTGTCAGTGTGAAGTTTTAATTTTCAAATTACCAAGTATCAGAAAAACATTAATCTTTCAAGGGATAACAATAATAGCTTCAGAGAAACTATCACATACTGCATACCGAACACAGTCATGTGCTATATAATGCAGTCAGCACATGTAGGCATCATGATAGACACAGACATAGGGACTTGGACTGCCTGAATTTGGCCATGTAACTTGCCAGCTGAGAATGGACCTGATCACACACCATGATGCTGCCTCAACACCTGTGACTACCTTCTTGTCACCTGCCCCTGCTACTTTGACACAGGCCATTGATGCTGCCTCAACACCTGTGACTACCTTCTTGTCACCTGCCCCTGCTACTTGACACAAGCCATTGATGCTGCCTCAACACCTGTGACTACCTTCTTGTCACCTGCCCCTGCTACTTTGACACAAGCCATTGATGCTGCCTCAACACCTGTGACTACCTTCTTGTCACCTGCCCCTGCTACTTGACACAAGCCATTGATGCTGCCTCAACACCTGTGACTACCTTCTTGTCACCTACCCTGCTACTTTGACACAAGCCATTGATGCTGCCTCAACACCTGTGACTTCCTTCTTGTCACCTGCACCTGCTACTTTGACACAAGCCATTGATGCTGCCTCAACACCTGTGACTTACTTCTTGTCACCTGCACCTGCTACTTTGATCTTAGTAATGTCCTGCTGCTCAAGGGTCCAGTTAGATGAGTTTTTAAAGTCCAATTCATCCACATTGATGACCATCTCTAGCATGCACTTGTTGGCTACATTCTCCTCCTCATACATTCTCCTCCTCATGCACGTGACTATAATTTTTTTTACCGAATTTTAATTGTGCGGCTAGCAAATTTGAAAAAATTCACACCAATTTCATTTCTTGTACAAATAAGTACTTTTACAATACGCTAATTAGTTTAAAATGGGTGTGTAAACAGGGTGTAGTATGTAAAAGGGTGTAGTCATCAATTATTTCATTAAACATTTTTCCACCATTTCCAATAAACCCTGTGTGAAACCCATGATGGCTTTCTTTAACTGAAAAGAGTGTCTACCAATGCTAAATACCCTAGTTGGCAACTGTCCCAGAGACAGTTCCCAATCGGCTCTGTCCTGTGTCCCAGCATGGATTACTTCTCGCCTGTTATCACCACTAAGCAGATGTTCCCATACTTCAACAGTTATCAACTATCAAGCAAATACTCCCAGACTCAGAAATAGCAAAAAAAATATTCTTGTAGTCATACAGCAATAGGAAACAATGGCTCCATATTATATTGATAAAACATTCTATAGCGTGTCCAAACCCTTCTCCATCATAATGGGTTCACCCAATAATAAATTATGGATAATCACCGTGAGAGTTCTGGATATTGAAGTACAGGATGTGACGACTAGTTGTAGATATGCCTGTATTAGACATCGATACTGCACAAAGTATGGCCTTTGCATCTGATACAGTAAATATGATGAAGGGGGCAAGGTCGGGGCTCCAAAACCTGGTAAAAAATGAACATCCATTTTTTATGTCAGAGGCATCTGCCACTTTGCAGATCTTGTTCATTTTTGTTCTTGTAATGACATGTTTCAATGACTCCTACTTCACACATTGTCTATATCAATCCTGTAGTATTGTGATAGCTTAGTGGTGCTTTTCATAGATGGATTATTTGGGATCACCCCATATTAGGTTAATATCAGCCCATCAATCGCATATCACATAAATTTAAATGCTATCTAACCACCCCCTTTAACCCCAAACTCACATATCTAGGCAGTTCATGTAACCCATCTTTTACCACTGAAAGGGTATAGACATGAGCAAGAGTGTGTATGGAAACAATTGGTATGCATACAATAATTCGCATGGAAATGATTTTGATATAATAACTCTTGAAAACCTAATATACAACAAAACTTGAACATAGTCTTGTGTTTATCATATCCTGACAGTTGTTACCAGACAACAGTCGACCAGCTCTGATTTGTCAGAGGAAAGGCAGTAAAAGTACATATTCCACTAACTCACTCACAGATATACATGTAACATGCACTACACCTCGCCATGTATATAATTATACCTTAACCGATTATACGCGATATTAAATTTTAGCGTTGTGTCGCGTGAGGCGGAATTGATTTCATGTGATCTGGGTGTGGCGGTCTCTATGGTTGTAACGCTTCTAGCTTAGAACTAGAGGGAAAAACAGTTTGTCCGAGTATTGCCTTAGGCAAAAGCGATGTCTTGACTACCTGATTAGAACCTTTCTAATCTTTCCAGCTTCAAAGTCTGCCACGATCATCTAGGTAATAAGCATTCAAGCGTTCGGTAGCGCTTCGACTTCTTTTACTGTTCTACACTTGTACAAACTCGGACAGATGAATCTAATAGCATTATCTGAGGTAACCTGAAGTTCTTGGCCGATTCATCATAACAAGCGTGATGTAGCTGACAAAACAAAAGTGAGTTATTTCACATGTACGTAATGAAAATTGGTTTGTCAGGTGATTTTTTCCAAGGTGACTAACATCTAGCGTCTATTTGGTTGACCCATGTCCAACCCATTTTTTTCTATTCCTAAGCTTTTGTTTGGTTGATGGGCAGATGATACTTCTTTTTAAAACTAGCTGTGTGCTTGTGGTATGTTTGTGTGTGCTTGTGGTGTGGTTTATGATTGTGGTTTGTATGTGTCCTTCTGATGTGTTTGTGTGTGTGTTTGTCATGTGTTAGTCTGAGTTCTTATGATTTGTTTGTGTGTCCTTCTGATTTGTTTGTGTGTCCTTCTGATTTGTTTGTGTGTGTGTCCTTATGATGTGTTTGTGTGCTTGTGATATATGTTTGTGTGTGTCCTTCTGATGTGTTTGTGTGTGCTTGTGATATGTGTTTGTGTGTGTGTCCTTATATGTTTGTGTGTGTGTGCTTGTCATGTGTTAGTGTGTATGCTTGTGGTCAATTGGTGTGTGCTTGTGGGGTGTACTTGTGTTGTGTTTGCCTGTGTATGTTGCTATGATTACTATGTGGGTCTATACAACTGTGTGTGTGCAGGTTACCTCTGAAAGCAACCTCACTTGTTTCCATTTCTAAGCTATAGCTTGGACTCTGGTGGTTGGTAGATTGGTACTTCTTTTGTAAACAAGTGTAACACTGGGTTACTTGAAGTTGTTCTTGCTGGTTATGACTATATCAAGCAAATAGATACAGTGAAACACTGACACATGAATTTGTAAGTTCTAAAGTTTGGTACAATAGCAATGCATGATAATAGATAAATAAGCCTTATAGTAAGTTTTCCACGCGGCACTTGTGCCAGAGCAGGAAGCAATCATTATGATCTCCTGTATGGCAGAGCCAAATGTTGCACTCTTTACAGAACCACACGGTATCTGACCGCTTTTTCCCACTATCGAGGCAGTGTGCACAGCGACCTCTTCTGTGTTTCTGACAATTTGCCATTGGTATCCTAATTGGATAGTGTTGAATTGCAAGTGGAGCAATTCGGAATGAAATTCTCCCTGGTCTCCTTCGGCTACAATAATCGCCAACCAATTCATTGGCTAAAGCAATACGAAATTCTTTGAGGTTTTTTCTCTGGTTGGTTTCTTTGTAGAGTACGAATGAGTTGGTAATTGCCACATCGATGAGGAAGAAAAAAATGTACTTGTAAAACTTCCTGGACTTGAGCCTATAACGGTAGTAGCCCCTCAACTGGTCTCCCTTGTCCACTCCCCCCATGTGTTTATTATAATTAACCAGAAGTTGAGGGCATGGAAGTGTCTTCCTTGTTCCATCCCTTTGTTTCCTTTGCACCGTTCCCCGAACTTCCGTAGGATCCACATCTGTTGCCATTGCTGTCACGATCTTTCTATCCAGCCAGGCAACTGCCACGACCTTTCCCTGCTGAACCATTTTGTCTTCGCCTCTACATAATTTAATAAGTACATATAATATTAGTAGTGTGTGTTTGTTTCTGTGTGTATGTGTGTACTAATGTCTCTGTGTGCATGTGATAAGTGGTGTGTCAGTCAGTGGCGTTCTGAGTGGGTGTGTACTTGTGTCAGTGTGTGTTTGCTTGTGATAAGTGTTTGTGTTTGTGTCTGTGTGCTTGTGATAACTGTTTGTGTGCATGCATGTTGGTATGTGTCAAGGTCTCTCTTACACTGTGTGTGCGGGTGGTATATAATACCTCTGTGAAAGGGACGGCTTCTTTAGAAGTTCGGGGAATCCTTTCCTGTTGTTACGTACTGTTCCACAACCATAGATACCTTTCTGTTCTAGTTCCACTAATAGTTTGTAAGAAGTAAAGTAGCTGTCAAAGTAGACATGGTAATTTTTTTGTTGGAGTGTCTCGGTAAGGTGTTTTACCACACTTGCTCCCAGGCCTTGTTCTACTCGACCATCCTTTTTTCCAGTATATATTTCGAATTGATTAAAATATCCATTGCAGCTGTCTGCCAGCACCCAAACTTTGATGCCTCTCTTGGTGGGTTTCATTGGTAGGTATTGTTTGAGGGAAGAACGGCCTTGAAATTTGATCATTGCCTCATCTACAGCAACTTCCTTGTGAGGGTTGTACACTTCTCCAAACATTTTTGTGTAGTTGGATATGATGGGTCTAACTTTCCCAAGCCTATCGTAGTGTGGGCTACCTCTTGAGGCTAGTTTGGTGTTGTCAACAAAATGCAGATACCGTGAAATTTCCCTAAATCTATCACGGCTGATTCGGTCTGCGATTGGGGAAAATCGCAAAGCATCAGACCTCCAATAGTCGGATTGTGATGGAAGGTGGTTTATCCCCATCAGAATGCAAAAGCCCAAATATGCTTTGATTTCTTGTTCTGTTATTTGGCTCCATCTTTCGAACTTTTCTCCCATAACCTGCTCTGCATATCTGTTTGTTTCTCTCACTATGACATCCAGCATCTCATCAGTAGAGAAAAGTCCGAAAATTTCAGAGGGTGACTCCGGAATTTCCATGGTTGGTCCCACAGGGGATGAAAATTGCTTGATATCTAATGTTGTGACATTTGTTGTCCAAGAGGCGGGCAGATTTGGCAAACATGTTGATAACACTGCAGGCTCAGAGTTAGATGCTGACAAGGCGGCAGGAAGTGAATGCGTGTCGGGTAGATGGTCATGGAATCCCAAAGATGACACTAAAGTGACATGTGAGTTTTGTACGTAATCTTATATGAACACATTATACATGTAATTCTATCAAATGTATTCTCATTTTCTTTTCACCTTTGGTAGTGCCATTTCCAAAGGATGATGTTGATACATGCTCTGGAGTGGTAATAGAGGCTCGGTGAGAAGGCTCGTTGGATGTACATTTAGGAAGGATTGAAGGTGCTAAAGGTAAACACAATATAATATGACAGTTCATATAAAAAAAATTTTTAGTAAATAATGTTTACCAAGATCACTCTCTTCCTCTTCACTAGTGCTTTTACAAGTTGGACAGAGAAGATCTTCATCATCACTTCCTTCCATGACTGGTTCATTTGGGTCATCAAGCTCATATGAGAAATCTTCTTCATCACTGTCAGTCAAGACCTCATCCATCACTTGTTGTAGACTGTAGCAAATTCTCTTAGCCATGTTGGTTGCAGCTATATAAGTGTATTTCATGTTTGCAGCTATATAAATGTATTTTATGTTATACATCTTGTCATATGCCATATATTCAATGCTCAATAATGGAAGTTTTGTCAATGTTATACACCTTGCTATATGCCATGCTACATATTCACAAAGCAATTAAACTATGCTTAGATTAATAGTGCTACACATACCTGTGGGAAGCTTTATAAACCGTTGAGTTACTTGACTGTTACCGCCAGTTATAAGCAGTTCTCTCTGGTACAATTTTTCAATAAACCGCTGACGCTAAAGTGCGTCTACCGCCATTCGTAGCACATGCGCGGTTGACGCGAATGTGCGTCTATCGCCTATAATCGGTTAATACTGTAAGAATGATTATTATCTCTGGGGACCAGTGGGCTATGTCAAACAACTAGTACAGTTCATGGGATACTAATAGAGGATCTGGGTAACAAATTTAAAGTGGTCGCGAAATTTTATTGCGATAAAATTCCTAGTAAGGATGTGCTATACTCTGGTTATAGTTTTAATGGAAGAAGTCATAGACATTGCCTAAATCCCCTAACACAATATTCCTTCTTCCACCTCCCATCCGCTCTACCTGATGTGGAACAGTTATCTGCGGGAGGAAACAGTTCTTGAAAGGAGTTCTGGAACCCATTCATCTCAAACATCCCATTGAGTGACCTGAACAAGCAAAGAAACAACAAGTATAATGATAAGTCAGTTAGGACTCCCACAAACACACCACAAAAAAATGATCATCTACACTAGTAATGCACAACTCAAATGAAATGCAAAATGCAAAGGTATTAAAGTTGTACTAGCCAATTATCATGGGTAGAGTAAACAGGAGAGCCAGGGGACCATGGACAATTGCCCCTCCCACTTTCCTCCCACCACCACCACCACCACACTGCTATACACATGATCTATTGAAGGCTTAAAGGCAGAGTGCAGTATAAAATTGGGCTAGACTGCAGGGGTTAGATTGGTTGGAAATGACTTCATTAATGAGCAATATGGCGAAAACATGCATTTGAAAACCTACTGCATGTACTGCCTTACTGTATCCACCACCTTGCACTAAAACTATCATAAAGGTTGGAGAAATGGGGAAGGACAATAAAGCACATGCTGGATGAAACAGCTGGGAAAAGTTTGTGATTGATCTATCAAGGAAGTAAGACAGTTTTGATGTAGTGCTTTGGAAGTTTTTGACAGGCCTTCGAACATTTGGACAGGTTAAAGAACTTTCCACTAAGATGGTAAAGAGATTACATTATGTGTTTGCACATGTAGGAACCATCCCTTCGATTCCTAGGTCTGATGACCGATATCTTCAATATGGTAGAAGTTGCTGAGGAACATCCAGGCTTTGATCCTGTAGCTAACACCAGTAAATTAAACATGTTTTTATGATGATGGTACGTTTATTATATATAACTTATAAGCCGAGTAGTTTATTGTAGAGAAGAGCATGCTAGAGAGTTGGTAATAGTTTATGAATTGGTAGTACTTGCAATTTGTGCCACATTACATCTAGCTATTACCATGGTGTGTTGAAGAAAGAGCTTTCTAATTTTTGGTTGATTGAGTAGGGGGCGGCTCCGACGGCTGGCCAGTCCGGCTTTGGCCGGACTACTTTTCCAGAACGTTGGTGTAGCCCTAAATACAAAGTTTTGTGGTAAATCAGCATCACATCTTAGTGGTCACTTTATACATCCCTGAAGTGATTTCAAGTGCACACTTTCAGTCAGGATTTTTGGGGAAGGGACCTTCAGATCACTAGGATAGTGACTACTACAACTCTGAGGTTGATGAAAATTTGGAAAACTCTTGAAATAAGCCAGCCTCTGGTACTAAAATACTTTATAGGGGGCAAAGGACAACAAAGTTACAATATATATCATGCCTCTGCTTTATAAAAAGCGTGGAACAAATATATATATATATATATATATGTCTAGCTACCAACATTCAACACCAAAGGTTGACAATTGTGTCATGATAATTTCCACCAGCTTATCGGTCCGCATTTGAACTTTCTGTGTAGAATTTTTGCATGTATAAACGTAAATACATACAGAGGTTGTGCGATCCTGCCATACCATATTGTCACTGTACTTACGTGGTAACATGGTGACATGATATCCCTCCCATCTTCCCTTACTGTTCTTGTTGTGGGTACTCCTTGTCCCCCCCCCCCCCCAGAGGAAGGATAAGCAGTCACACATATCTTCAGCAGTATAGTTAATTAGTAGGGGGATATGGAACACTCCGGGTGCACATGGCACCAAGCTACTCTGTGTTTTCGATGTCTTATTCCTTGCAGGTGTTCACTGATCAAAGGTGATGTATTTTGCCTTTGACTATTTTGGTTCTACAAAGGTGCGTAGATAGATGAAATGTTGGGATTTTTTGGTTGCCTTGAATCCTCGTGCATCTCAAGGTCAGAGTCTTAACTTCATCTAGACATGTTACCAGCATCTCCTTTTCTATACGGAGCATTTCCATTATGGCCCCTGAATGTTATCATCCTGCCTCTACAACCGAGGCTCCTTTCATGTGCCTTGACCAATTCAGTTATTTTGTATACTTTCTACAAATTTCTTCTGGCAACATTGAGCTCCTACTCATCCCTATATGGAAGTCATTCCTGTTTTGGTGATGGAGGTTACCTGGGGGTTATTGCCTCGTGGCTGGCTCATTTATAGCTGTGATGATGTCACATCTACCTGATCATATATGGGGAGTGACTCCTACTAACTATTATCTGCCTGTCACCTCTCCAGGCCTGTCATGCCAAAAATGCTCCAGGTTAATAGTGATCCATGGGTCAAGGTAACTATATGGATATCTCCTGTAGCTCTTCTCCTACAACTACCAGATGTACAATGTAAGTAATACACTACCCAAATACCACCCACATCACTCCTAGCAGCCCCTCCATCATTCACATCACATATAGAAGGTGGAACAACATTTGGTGACAACTGACTTCGTGCCAAACAATACCTTGGCATCCACATCGTACTTATATACAGCACTTCTCTAACCCACAAATTTCTTCTCCGCCTCAAAATTATCCCATCTTACTTTGCAAACAAGCCCCCAAGCATATTTTTTCCGTCTTCTGAACAATATGGACCAAGGCACATAATAATTCATAAGACGTCACAATTTACCTCCATTACATGTATTCGAAGTCAGGTCACTGTGAAGTCTAGGGCCCTCAAGTTAATATCAAGCCTGAGCTCTAGCACTATCTATCCTTAGCTCTAGTTCTATCTAGCTTGAGCTCTAGACCAAGCTCTATGCCTATTCTAGCCTGACCTGTAGCCCCATCTACCCTGAGCTCTAGCCTTACCTAGCCTGAGCGCTAGACCTATAATTATAGCATTAGCCTTAGCCCAAGGGGTAGGTTTATTTTGAAAGGAGGGGTTTCTTGATAGATGTTTAGTCAGCTATTAATATCCAACTGGCAAGTTCTTAGGATACTGAGTATGCAGCAATGACAATGCATGATTGAAATAGATGAGCTTCCCTCTCTAAGAAAGGGAAGGAAGTGGGGGCCTTACCTCAAAGAACATCTCCTTCTCTTTCTCCTCTCCCCACCCCTGCCTTACTCCCCAACCCTAGCCCTATCCATCTCTTTGGTCACTGTTTATTGCTAGTTTTGTTCAAATTTCCAACCCACACAAACACTGACTGTACACCTCCTGTTAACTCTAATACCACCTTGTACTTTCTACCTATCTTCCCAACGCTACTAACCTTGCCCTATAAATCAGGGATTATGTACCTACCCCACTCTAAGGAATTGACAATAATTTTAACAAGACATACTGCTAGTTACAAAACATACCCGATAAAGAGACCAACCAGTAATGCTCCCATGGATGCAAAGAGAACTGCCTTCCACACATACCAGTTCGCCATCAGCTGTTTTAACTTATAGCGCGGAAAGGCATCACATTAAATGGAAACGTCTCCTGACCGGATTTCCGCTCAGGGGACCCTTTTCCGCTCAGGGGACCCTTTCCCCCTCACCCCTTTCACCCCCCACACGCGGTCAATATTATGGCCACTTCTGGAATGTAGGCGGGGAATTCTCTGTTTGTTCTTGTTCGTAATAAGCTCTGTTTGTTCTTGTTCTGTATTAGTAATAAGCTCTGTTTGTTCTTGTTCTATATATTGATAGGTGTTGCATACCCTCCAACTGGCTCCGGGACGGTCCCGGATTTGCACTTGATAAAATGTGTCCGCACGGATTTGGTGTTTGTCCAGGTGTCCCAGGGAATTTGGCATCCCCGTGCAAAATATCCTAGGGTATTTGGCATCCCCGCGTGGTATCCCTTCAGGGAATTTGGTATCCCCACTTTTACACACGCGGCGTCGGATATGGCTTCGTTTACTGAAGAAGAACGTAAATATGACGAAGTGTACCAGTATCTCCACCAAGGAGTTTACCCTGAAGGAGCCCAGAAAGCTGTTTTTATATAGGCCTAGTTAGGTAGCGTATTTTAATTTTACTTATAACCACAGACAGGTATATGACGAGGACACCACGTTGAAGGGCACTCTTTCTTGGCAGCATCACAAATAACTGCTAGCCCCCCAGTGCTTGTAGCAAGAGCTACAAAGTACGTGCTAGCTGGCGTCGGGATGGGGATACCAAATACCCTAGGGCGCGTGGGATACCAAATTCCCTGAGGGGATGCCAAATACCCTAGGGTATTTGGTGGGGATACCATATTCCCTGGCATGCCAAATACCCTGTGACACCGGTGTCATAACGGATAACGTCCCCTATCGGTATACGTCCTAGGGACGTAATATTTCGTCCGCTAGGACGTTAACCGATGATCCGGGGGCGAGGAATTACGTCCCAGCAGACAAATTTATGTTGTAAAGATGGCAGAAAAATTCTCTTTCTCTGAAGTATTTGAATTTATTCATTCTGGAAACTATCCTATAGATAGCACACACAACTATAAAAGAAGCTTGAGAAGAAAGGCAAATAACTTCAATGTCCATGAAGGTCGGTTATATTATATCGGTAACCAAGCTTGTGGTAGAAACTGCGGAAGAAAAGCAGAGACTATTGAAAGCAATACATGAAGATGGACACCTAGGTTGGTGTAGCTAACTTGTAACAAAGCTATATCCTGTATAATTTTCATAATTGTAATTTTAACATAATTCTATTGTCTTCATATTATATACTAGTCAATTTTAGCTGTGCAGGCAAAAGGACCTCTGAAGAGAAGTGGTAAGCAGTATGCCAACCTACACAAAAAAGTCTGAATGCCATTACATAACAATTTTCCTTCATACAATTGGTAAAGGGATTGAGGAACAAACTGCCATCACAGAAGCATGCGAGAGGTCAGGAGACTGCCACTTCACCCAGCCCAGGAAAAGAAACAAGACCCTAACATTTTCAAAAAGCATTAGGGAAGACCTCAAGAGAGGGAAACAGCTCACTGATGAACATGTGAACCTTGCGCAAAGAATCCTCAAAGAGCAATTTCGATCCCTGGGTGGTTTGCAACATTGTCTTTTTTCACAGAATTATGGATTTGTCAAAACCAAGAATCCATACAGATACATTATGTGGATGGAAACCACTGGTGTGTTACATCATGAAGGGAGATCAAGTCAGGATCTATGACAGCCATAATATGACTGGCCATCTTAGCTCTTCATTGAGTCACCAAATTGCCCAATGTACAACCCAATACCACCATTGTACAACCCAATACCACCATTGTACAACCCAATACCACCATTGTACAACCCAATACCACCATTGTACAACCCAATACCACCATTGTACAACCCAAAACCACCATTGTACAACCCAATACCACCATTGTACGACCCAATACCACCATTGTACAACCCAATACCACCATTGTACAACCCAAAACCACCATTGTACAACCCAATATACCGTCCCTTGGTAGACACTGGTAATGAAGATGAGATGATTGGATATATCTACACTTATAATGGATGCAAAGAAAGTCTATTGGCACTGAAAATGAAAGTCTTGCTGGGCGGACGCTATTCGATAGCTTTCCAACGCGCATTTACTTTATCTGTATACGTCCCCCGACGCTTTTTCTAAATAATAACGTCCGGGTAGGTACTAGGACGCAATTCGATATGACACCAAATGCTGGATTTGTACAATTTACAACTGGCACTGTGAGACTAAAGGCTCCTCCTTAGCTGAGCTGCCAATTTACAACTGGCTACTGCACTGTGAGACTAAAGGGTCCTCCTTAGCAGCTGCTACACCTGGCCAGCGCTTCACTTCACAACTGACGAGGAGGAGGATGCTACCTGACAGTCAGAGCTGCTGCTAGTTTACCTTGGCCTCTCTCTCTCTCTGTTATGGCTGAGCCTGAGGAATCAGTAATACCTCCACGCAAGAAGCCAAAGAAGCAGTGTCACTTTACCTCTACATGGGTAAAAGAATTCCAAGGAATAGGAAAGAGTTATAGAGGTAATAGCAAGCCTGTTAGAACTTATATTGACTGTACTAATGTAGATCAATCATATTTGTTATGACTTTATAGGTGACACATTTGCACACTGATCCTTGTGCTCTTCCGATTTTAGTGTTTCCCATGGGGGGAGAAATGATGTGACTACCCATATTACAGGGAAACATCACAAGGAAATGGCAATGGCTGCTACTACATCCCAATCAGTTTCATCATTTTTTAGACCACAAGCACGAAAGAATGTTACTGAGGCTGAGACGAGGTGGGTACTATTGTTTGTGGCTAAACACAACATA
This sequence comes from Cladorhizidae sp. MBARI D1340-BT2, assembly GCA_028752905.1. Classification (NCBI taxonomy): domain Eukaryota; kingdom Metazoa; phylum Porifera; class Demospongiae; order Poecilosclerida; family Cladorhizidae; species Cladorhizidae sp. MBARI D1340-BT2. The sequence continues at coordinate 23,076,220 of JAQNBH010000015.1, read as the reverse complement.
TCTTTCCAAACTAATCCAAACTAGTGATCATGCCACTAAGCTGTTCAAAGTCGGATTCAGATATTGCCCAAAAAATTGCTACCAAAACAGCAGCCATTGTAACAGAGGCTCTTGCACCTCACTATAAAAAGTCTATAACAGAGAATATGACCAATAAACCGTTTTCCATCATGCTGGACGACTCAAATGATCACACTGATAAGTCTTGTATCATTCTCATAAGAATCTTTGACACTGAAGAGAAGAATGTGTGTACGAGGTTCCTGGATATGCCAGTGGTCAACATTGATACTGCAAGAAACATTTTCCAGGCTCTTTACAGAATCTTTGAAAAAGAATGGTTTGGATATCAACAAGGCCCTAGCTTTCATGTCTGACACTGCCAATGTCATGAAAGGTGCGAGATCTGGAGTACAAAAGCTCATAAAAAATGAGATGCCTCATCTCTATGATGTTGGTTGCATTTGCCACTTGGCTGATCTCATTATCAAAGCTGGCTTACAGACATTACCAGTGAATATAAACCAGCTATTTGTTGAATTTTTTTATTATTTTTATCATAGCAGCAAGAGCAAGGATGTTGCTGAAGTTACTTCAATGTATTCAATATCTATCACAACAAGGCTTAGCTTTTCGGGGGGGGGGGGAAGAAGAGATCGAATCATTTGAAGGTAATTTGTATCAATTGCAGTCAAAAGAGTGCCAAGAGATGAAGTCTTGGCAAAGAATTACATTTCCCCTGAAATAGTCAATGAACTCATACAGACAATGGGTCAGGCTGTGCTCAGGGATATGTTAACTGAAATTTGAGCTGCCAATTAGTTTTCCATTATAGCTGATGAGGCTACTGACATTTCCCACAACGAGCAAATGTCCTTGTCCATTCGTTGGGTGGATAGTTATGGAGCCACTCTTTGTCTTATCCAGCTTCCCAACACTGAACTGACATTATGCCTACCATGGCCACCATGTTCACCTGACATTATCCCTACCATGGCCACCATGTTCACCTGACATTATCCCTACCATGGCCACCATGTTAAAGCAGCAACTATTTTTAATGCAATCAAAGATATCTTAGGGTGCTCTTCACCCATTACCCAATGCCGAGGACAGGCCTATAATGATGCTGCCAACATGAGTGGCATTAGAAACGGTGTCCAAGCCTATGTTAAAACAGTAGCTAACAAAGCATTGTATGTTCATTGTTTAGATCACAGTTTAAATCTATGCCTAAAAGATGTGTCAAATGAGTGTGACCTTCTGAGAAAGGTCATGACTCTGATATATGAATTGGTACAACTAATTAAATTTTCTAGGCTTGCCATTTTTGACAACTTGAATAAGGGTTAATAGTGGAGATGTATCACCGTCATTGAAAATGCTTTGTCCGACTCATTGGACTGTTAAGCACACATCAATCGAGAGCATACTGAAACATTATAAAATCTTGCAGTCTACTTTGGAGGATATTCAAAGGGCATGATGACTATATATGCAGCTAAGGCTAGTGGAATCCTAAACAAGATGGAAAAGTTTGATACCTTCTTTGGTTTGAAACTTGCTTACCGGATTTTTTTCTTCCACAGAACAGCTTTCTCTCAATTTACAACTAAGGATATTACTATTCAAGAGGCTGTAAGAAGCGCTAAAGTTGTCTCCTCCTATTTCATATATCAGAGGACCGAGGGCAAGTTTGATCATTTTTATGGCCAAATTTTCTTTGAATGCATTGCACTGACCGAACCAAGCCTTCCTCGAAGGAGGGAGGCACCAAAAAGGCTATCAAGTCCGCATGAGTACCAAAGTCCCAAAGACATGTATCGCCATATGTACTTTCTAGCAATTGAGTTAGCTGCAGGAGAGGTGGAGAAGAGATTTGACCAGAGGGATATCAGGATTACTGAGAAGATTGAATCGATGTTACTTGATGCTGCTAATGGAAAAAAAACTGAGTTGCTCCCTGAAGATGTACAAACTTTATTGGCAGACAATATTAATCACGACCGGTTGAAGATTCAGTTAACACTGGTCAAAGATATGATACGAATTTCCACACCAAGAATATAAAAAATAACAAGTGTGCGATCAATTGCCAGTACAATGGTTGAAAGTTCTATCTGCAAAGGTATGTTCAGTGAAGTTGACAAACTTCTAAGAATATACCTGACATTTCCAGTTACTTCTGCAACAGCAGAATGATCTTTTTCAGCTCTCCACCGAATTAAAACGTACTTGCTAAGTACAATGACTTACTACAAACTTAACAACCTATTTTTAATATATGTGCACCGATCAAAAAGGATTTTGTGTCTGTTCACTCATGCAGAACTAATTATTTTGGATCTAATCGATACTTGTTATATAACATGATTATTTACATGACAGTTTTTGGTTCATTATTATTTGCTGCTAATTAGACAAAAAATCATATACCTGTAGTGGGGATAAATCCCCATCCGTAATGGTCACGTTGCACACTATTACCAGTTTCTTTCTCCCCTCAACTCTCCCACCTTCACTTTGGGACCACCCTAAGTGAAATCATCTTCCTACGCACCTGCTACTGTCTTGAATTTGGCGAGGCGATTTCCGCAGATTGGTTTATCTGATTCTGAATCACTTGACCGCATTGAAGAGGAATTTAATGACTTTCTTCTTTCCCCAGCTTACATTCCCAAACCAGATACATACCATGTCACCAAAACTGTAGAAAACCCTTGTGCTGGCTCTTTTTGGTGGAAAGTGGGCCAGATCAAAACTTTGGCTGGGGAGTTAAGGTTTAGTTACTTGTTCCGTCTCATGGCTGGTCTGTTGACCATACCCTGCTCCAATGCTGATGCAGAGAGGGGCTTTTACTCAGAAAAGTCCACACGGACCAGACATCCTGTCTAAACCAGGATACCATTGTTTCCTTAATGTCAGTCAAGTTTAACAGCAATTCTCATTCTTGTTGTTTTGATGCTAAACTTTCAGATAAACTCCTTACAAAATGTAAACAAGCCACAACCATTTCTATGCAAAAATGATATATACTCTTCATAACAATTTAATTATATTCATGGTGGGTGGGGTCAGTGTCCCAGATTTCGCTTTTGAAAATTTGGAGGGTCTGGTGTTGGCAGTGGCTCTGAGGAACCCATTCTTCTTTGGTAGGACACATTATGAAGGAGCATTCTCACCATGGCCTCGGCTACTACTTGGAATGTAGCTAGCTAATATTCCTACAAATTTGTTCAGGCTGAAGAGGACTATCACCCATCACCATGATATCACCTATTTATAGCTGGCTAGCTTTAGACCATTTAATCACCAAGAGACCATCAGGGCCATCATAATGCAACACAGAGTAGGGTAGTGGCGTTTTAGTTATATCCCCCTACCAAAATCCATACCCCAAAGCACTTGGCAAAGACAGTATTCTTGTGTGCCATGAGCAAACTCTGATGTATTTCCATGCAGCTAAGAGAGCAGAGTTTTTTTTCTAAGAAATCTCAATAATCCTAGTGAGAGGGGAGTTGCAAGACTGATGAAGGAGGGAGATCAGCAAGTGGATGAGAACAAACACATCTTAACAACAGATTCTCTTAGCAGTCCAATTTTTGGCAAACCAAACTGCCTTTTAGTGGTCATTGTGAATATTAGGTTGTCAATAGATGGAATTTCATTGCAACATTACAGTTCATGACAAAAGAGGATATATATATAGCATTTCACAAAAGCTCTGTATCTGTGTGTTTGAAGTATCCGCATTAAGGAGTGCTTCATGACCTTCATCCATCTAGAAAGAGTCAATACTCACTCTAACTCTGGAAGATTTTGGAAGTCATTTTTGATTCCTTGGAGCCATCTAAAATTTGGAATCTAACATATGATGGAGATTCAGTAATGTCACCAGAGATAGGTGTCCAGGCTTAAGATCAATAGCTTTGTACACACCGTGCTGCTGAATCTCTGGATCATTTTCACTTATTGTTAATTTCTCTCCAACAGCCCAAATGACAAAACATTTTTGAATTAACAGCGAGTGAATTCTTACCTTACTCCAAAGCAAGCAACCTCCTAGGGGTGTGCAAGTCATGATGGCTAGAGAGGCACACTTGTTTTGAAGTCTTTCTGGAAATATATGAGGCTCTTGTTACTTTCTCAGATGCCATCTTGTCCCCTTCTGAGTACCCAAACTTGGCCTCTTCTGATTTTCTTTATTTAGGCTCTAGCTGTTTTTGTCATCACAAAAAAAAGGATGTGCTTTCAGGGGGCATGAGGACAATGAAAGCAATTTCTTGCAGTTGATGAAGCTGAGAAGCCATGACATTTTCCATTTGACCAATAATTGATGCATATAATTTTTCACCTTAGTTGAGGTGCATGAATTAATGTATGTTATATACAAGATGCTACTGAGTAGAAGGGAGATAAGTACACTGTCTGCAGATTCAAAATGAAGTCATTGAATTGATGTCACATACTATTCTCCAGAGAATTGATCAAGGAAGTGCTTATTTCACAATCATGCTTGATGAATGTGTTGATTCATCAGATCACGAACAGGTGGCTGTGTGCATCAGGTATGTGGATACTAATCTAGTTGTCCATGAAGACTGCATTGGACTCTATCAATAGCCTGACACTAAAGCTAATACTATTGTGTATATTGTGAAACTGTATTGTTGTGGCTTAATCTTAACTTGTCTCGATGCTGGGAACAGTCTTATGATGGATTAAATAATATGACGGGGGGAGTTACATGGCAAGTAGTAGAAATGGAATCAAGTCCCAAATATAACAGCAAGAGCCCTCTTTACTTCATGCATTGTTAATGGACATGTACTAAGACATGCTGTTGCATACTTGGTTGAACAGGTCAAACTACTGTAATCTAATATGGGCACAACTTATGAAACTATTCAATATTTTCCTAAAAGGTTTGAAAATATCAAAGCTGATAGCACTATTGGATTTCATACCCATGCTTATCCATTGGACAAACCTGATATGTATCCCATCACTGTTGGATTTCGTACACTATTCCTTACCCGTTGGACAGTGCAAACTGAAACCTATGATGTATTTTTTAAGTGTGAGGTTCAATACTAAGCCAAATTCTGAGACTAGGGCTCGAGTTGGAGCTAGTCAAATGATTACTTCTTTGGCACATCTCTCCTCCATAATATTCTACGGCACACTGACAACTTAAGAAAGACCTTCAACATGAGTGCATCACAAGGACAGAGTATATCCAGATAACCATTAGTTCCCTACAGGTAAAATAATAATTATAGTGACAATTTTGTATTTATAATTATTGTTGTAATTATTACGGCTTTTTAGTCAATGACACGTAAAAAACATTTCAAGCAAAGGTGGGAATGTGTAACTAAGGAAGGTGATAAGAGTGGCATTGAGGAACCAAAATTGCCAAGGAAAAGAAGAACACCAACATGGTTTGATGACCACTGTAACAAGTTGTATCAATGGAAGGTCTGAGCAGAATGGGTAATCAAGTGTACAACAAACTTGAGCAACTCATTGAAAGGCAGTCAAGGGAGTGATAGTGATGATCATCAAAATCTTATGTACGCTCATCATCATTAAATAAGCCTACAATATTTAGGATGGGTATCCTGTTACTATTTATATATGAGTAAACATATGCATATAAGATACAAACATAAACATAGAAGGGTACATATATACACCATTCGCAATACGAAGTTCCCCATCTCACTCCCCTGTGAGGACTTGCTTCACTCGCCAATGAACACGAGACCTATTTTTTAATCAGGAATGGTGAAGAGGCAAAAGAGTAAACAACAGCAGATTGGACACTGGCTGCACAGGAAGTACGCCTTGACCAATTATGCTATATAGCATAATTTTGAGAATAATAGGTAGCCAAAAGAACTGATAGAATAATAGGCTAACAAACATTCAGACCAAAAAAAGAATAATAGGTAGCTATATATATTTTTGGCTGTTCCTCTTGTTTTTTCCTCTCGTTTTCTTGAGTTTGCTCAGCGATTAGGTAAAGGGTCTGGAAATGGTTTTATATTCTTCAAGCATAATAAGAATAATAGGTGAAAGAAAAAGAATAATAGGTGAAAGAAAAAGAATAATAGGTAGTGAAAAAGGAATAATAACAAGAATATAATAGGTAATAATTGGTCAAGAAATGCTAATTGCATTGTCTATGCAGAAGAGAGAAGTAACGCTTATAAAGTAGATAATGAGATTCAAAACAGTATGTTTACTACTGAAGCAAGTATGTATATTCACTAGTATATAGTGAAATCTGGTTATCTGGAAAAAATGTACTATTATAGTGAAGGCAATTGTGGTAACCACATGGAATCCTTCCCAAGTAATGAGTGCATGCTTTCGCCCAGTAGGTTGCCTTGGATGCTCTTAGTTAAACTGAAAATGATGATAAGTGCATTCTGCACAGGCAGAAGGAAAAAATGTGAGCATGTGTAAAAAACATGTACCTTGTATTACCTCTCTTTGTATATTTTATAGTCCTAATGTATAACACTTGAGAGGAGAGCAGGGTAGGCACATGTTATGATCGCATTTGATCATTATTTGTTGTCCCATATCTTAGCTCTTGTTAATCAATGCACCATGTCACATGCCAGTCACAGGCCGGTCCTCCTCCTCTCGTGGACCTGACTTGAGTCACTACTAAGTTTCCCCTCTGTCTCTTTTATGATTCCTTCGTTGTGACCATTGATGTTCTATGTAGATATAACTTAACTAACAACTCGTGAGGTTACAACATTTTGGCGACGAGGATTTCTTTCGATCCACGCGGAGTTATTATTTCAAGATAGCGACCCATGGATCCATGGCTCCATTTAATCAGGAGTCTGAGGACTGGCGAGCCTACATAGAGCATTTGGACCAATACTTTGTGGCTAACCTTGTCGTTGACGCTGATAGGAAGCGTGCAATCTTACTGAGTGTGTGTGGGGCCAGTGCCTAACAACTCATACGTGATCTGGCTTTTCCTGCCAGGCCAGCAGCCTTATCTTACCTGCAAATTGTGGAGTTAGTCACTAACCAATGCAGCCCTAAACCCTCATCGAGATGGAAGTTTAATGCCAGAGCTCAGCTAGAGGGTGAGTAATGTGGCTGCTTTGAGGCAGCTGTCTGAATTCTGTGAATATGGGGACATCCTGGACATTTTCAGAGATAAATGGAGAGCATCTAACAGAGTCTTCCCTTTGTGTGTGCCTACATAGATGTCTACTCATGTAGGGAAAGACAGAGAGCACATATGATAAGAACCTGGCAGAAGTATTGAGATGCCTTGATAAAGTAAGAATTCGAAAGAAGTGCAGCAAGTGTACATTAATTTTTCCTTTGGTGGAGTACGTACGGCATGTATTCACACCACAAGTCCTGCAAGGCAAAGATTGAGGCAGTGATTTATGCTCACTCAGCTAAAATCCTTCCTGGGATTACTATAGGAAATTTTTACCCAGGTTCTCCTCTTTGGCACCACAGTACAAAGGAAGACTAATTTGCTGCCCTCCACTACCAGAAATGCCCACCAGTAATTTCATTAACTGGAGAAACAATTCTGCTAATGGAACTTTTATAGTCATCCCCAGTAAATTTCTGACAGATTCTAGCAGATGTGTTGTATAATCAATTTCTTGAATTTTTGGGGCACAATTAAAGAATTTATGGGCATAGCTTAGTGATGGTGGTGTCCAGAACAGAAGTAGGACTTTACATACAATGACATATTTCATATTTAGTTGGGTAGCAGCATTTCAGATGACAAGACCATTCTTATCTTTCCATGTTTTTATGTCATATATACACATAACAGATAACAAAATCATGCATGATCACTGACTTGTGAGGTTACACTGATGCTAGTACAGCGCTCCACACACACATACACATGCAAGTGAGTCTGATGTGATCTGCGAGTGTGTTTGTGCCTGCAGATTGTAATGCTGATGTGTGTGACTACTAAATGCTAGCTTTTACTATACCTGTGCAGGCGCTTGCAGGAACTTGCAGCCTGCCAGTGGTAATTGAATGATTATACAGCAGGCATGTGCTGGCCTCAGAGCACATGCTATATGTACATGCTAGGGCTTGCATGTATGCAGCTCTTTGATGTTTTAATCTGTATTTGTGGTTGTATTTTGTGCCTGCTCCTCTATGAGAAAGATCACATTATATGGTTGGTTCAGTCTTCCACAAGCCTCTGGTCTATTCAACCCACAGGTAACTATTAGCAATGCTTGCATTGTTAGCATTGTATTGTTAGGTGATGTGTCCTTTGTCAAGAGGACACTGGGTTGCATTACAAAGTCCAGTCAATAGTCTGAAAGTGACCATTGCAATGGCTATATCTCATTAGCAGGCCACTTGCTAGCTTCTATGAACTTGGACACATGCCAATGAGCATTGATACCGCAAGATTGATGATGGGAATGGCATAGAGAAAACATGTGAAGATTTATCCATCACTTGTCAGCACATGATCAAGACATGACAGAGTTGACCTGACAGAGGCTGCATGCTTCCTTTGCAATGAACCAGCTAGCTCTGCTCCCCTCCACAGAGTTTGCACACAGGACTTTGATGTGAAGGTTTGGAAGTGTGCAATGAAACTAGAAGACACTGACCTGCTAGCCAAACTTGCACCTGGGACATGGTTACTCGGGAGGGAAATTGCCACACTAAATGCCATACAAAACTTTACAACAAGAGCTGCTGCAGACAGTACAAGTGCAGATACAGGTCTTGACGCTGGTCTCAGCAGCATTACATTTGTAGAGTTGGTGACATTTATGGAAGACAGCTGCAAGGAAGAAGGCATCGTTCCCACGTTTAAGATGTCTGATGTGGGACGTATGTACAAGACTCAGAACTAGGTGCTTCAGTCAATGTTTGCCTTCATACTTCACGACTGAAAATCACATTAACCAATCTAAAGGCACATTCACAGGGGAGAGATGTACTTCTCACTTTTCACATTGGTAATGCTACTAGGAAAGCTTGTGACAATGGCAGTGACATGATGCAATTAGTAGTGAGCAGGGAAATGTTCAACAAAAAGTATGGGTCATTCAAGCCTGGATGTCAGCAACGTTCAGTACCAAAATCTCTGTTGGCTCTTCTGAACATGCTTCTGAAGGGTCACAATATTGAGCAACAACCTCAGATTGGCACAGGCAGCCCAACAGCAGCTCTCTCTGCTTCTGATATTTAACTGCGTCAAACATGTACAAGCTGCAACTCCCTCCAGTTCAACTTACCACAGCCATGACAGACAAATGCCACTTCCACTCTATACTGCAGTGACAATCCATGCTGTTGCATGAAGCAGAAGCTTCATTGACACGCCATTCAATATTGTGTCTTATGACTGTTTTCTGCAGCTGATGTCTGACATTGGCAGTGGGGTCTGTTAATGGTTTAAAATAGATGGTGTTGTGTGTCTACTAAAGATGCGCCGAGGAGTTTTTACATCAGCGGCAGTTGACGATATTAACTACAACCCTACTTCTGCAGCAGCAAAGAATGCACTTCATGGTACTGGAATTTCACTTATACAACATCTCACTGATCAGTCTGAAGAACATGATCGTGTGGTGTGGTGGTCATCAGTCAATCATCTTCTTCCACCAATCATCTTCTTCCACCAAGTCAATTGCTCTGCCAAGGTCTTATGAAACGGGCCAACTTTACAACTTTCACATGCACTAAAAAGGACTATTGGGGTGGCTTTCAGAAGCATCACGGGCATGCTTTGAATTAATTTGTTGTGGCTGCAAGAAAGGGGGAACTGGGGGGGGGGGGTGCAAATGTTTTAAGAAATTCCTCAGATGCTCTGCACTACTTTGTTTCTGTTCTGGTGATTGCCAGCGATAATATAATTATTATTGATAGTTCTGGTACTATCTGTAGAGGTCAAATTCCTTTCTAAAATATATCTAGAGCTTATAAAGTTTCATTCTGTCAATACAAAATTTTGAACTGTTATTCCAAAGCACGCAGAATGCTTGCTTCAGCTAAATCTGCCCAAATATAGAAAACACCATTGTATGTAAAGCCCTACTTCTGTTCTGGACACCAGCAATAAACTCTGTACTTCACTAAACTCTTACCAACCTGCTAAACATGTGAATGCATAAATTCATGAAAAATATATTAATGCTAATTTTGATGTCTCGAGGTCACCAAGTGTCAAATTAGAGGCAGCTCCATTTCTTAAAATATCTCTTATGATGTATATAAAACATGTACCAAGTTTCATGCCAAACGCATAATTACACTATTTTATCTTCAATTATTATTACATTTCTTTTGTAATGAACAAGGGAACACATTTAATGATAGTGTAAGCTACTGTGCAATGTGTGTTCAGGTGTATGTTTGTTAGAAAAAATTGGGGATTGTTTGTTTTTTTCTTCTTTTCATTAACACCTAATTAACACATGCTAGTTATAAAGAATCAAATTACACGCACAAAAAATTACAATAAGCATGACAAAAACAACAATTTTAATTAAATGTATCTTTTGGCCAGTTTATTATTTTATCACTCTCATTATTATAATATATGTTTTTTATGTGTATGGTCACCAGACTAACAACATCTTGGTCTTTTCTCCTTGATGATGGCCAAGGCAACTAGCTGAAACATTGCTTTAATTTCAAGTAGTTATATAACAAAATGTTTTTGACTAACATATTGATATTATTATTATTATTAAATATATATATAATTATAAATATATACATACATCCTATACTTATATTCTGTGGTGTCTTCCCTGTCCTTAGCATCATTCTCCCTTGTCGTTTTATTAATTTTTTAAATTCCACAACTATATATATATATATATATACAAGAACAAAAATAATAACATACACCCAATCCAGATAAAACTATGGTAATTTATTATGGATTACAGTGTAGGAAAAAAAATTCTCTTGTTAGTCATCAAAGTAGCATATTGAATGTATATTATAAAGAATGCAAAGGCTTGTTAGATCTGAGCCAAAATAATCATATAGAGCTATACTGGTTTAACAATGGTAAGTGATTATTTGACTGAGCAATGTCAACCTGAAGTGGAAAGTTATTTTTTTATCACTATATGCCATAAAAGAATGTCGATTAGTATGTCCATTACTTCATTGATCTGTACATTATTGATGATATCATGATATAATGCTTGGATTGTGATATAGAGAAGTAGCTCACCCTCCCAAATAGATAAACTCCTCTCCCATTTTGTCACTGCATTCTAATAGTAGCCTTACTCTCCTTATTTAGTAGCCATGGCTTCCAACCAAGTAGCTAGAGTATGATGCTGGATTGGTTATAGTAGAAAATATCATACACTTTTATATAATTATTCTCTACATTCTCGGAAACTAAGAAGTCAAGTTTCAATTTGAAAGATTTCTCTATTTTTTTAATTTGCAGAGAAAATGTGTTTTAAAATGTAATTCAGTTACAATGTACAATCACATACCATGAGCTTCCACAGGAAATATTTCACTGCCAATCACCCAAGGTATGGTTTTAAAAATTAAAAATAAATACAGTAAAAATATTCTTCAAAATGTCACTTAAGGCTCAATCCATAATACTTACTTCCATGACATGGAAAAAATCTGTGCATATAATGAGACTATTACATGCCCACAGCGGCATTGTTATCTTCATCCAAATGAAAGACTTGGGACTGGGCAGAAAGCATGCATGAACTGTGACATTACTGCAAAATGAAGACATATTTCAAAAGTATAGTAAGGTACAGCTGTGAATTATATCTATAACCTTCTCTCACGCACTCCAGTGCTGTGTTGAAAGAGAATTGTGTATTTAAGGTGACTAATCAGAGTCTTGTGTTTGTTTTGTCATAGCTATATAACTAGTGTAGACATCCAGCAGCAGACTTATCTAGAAATATCAAAGGCTGTTTAGTTTTGGTACATAATATCTATTAGAAAACTATATGCATAGATAAATAGTTTAATAAGGCATTAGATATAGAAGCTAGCTAAAGCTTCAAAACTAAAAGCTTTTACTGGTAGACTACACAGTAAGAGTTTTTGCCAAGCATTCCTCTTCATTTCTGTTGTAGATTTTGCTACTTTGTAGTTGTAGCTTTTAGAACCGTTTATTTTTTTAAATAGTGGTGGTGGCAGTAGATGGGATTTACTTTGATTCCTGCTCTAGGGTTAACCTTTAAGGGATCTTCTGTTTCAAAATCATCTTCATGAAAAGAAGTGAAAAGCAATTGGCAAAGAATATGGTCTTCCTTGAATTGTTTGGTGCATTCCTCTGCTTGCACTTCTCTTGGCCTTCTTGTATCAAGGGGCTGAATCTCCCATATCTTTGTTTATGCTTTTAACCGTCTGAATGATGGAGGTTTCAGCAACTAAATTTGCCTGCACAGGTAGATGAGAATGGGCTGCATGGTTAATTGGCTCATCAACATGCTTTAGCTGTTTTCTTCGCTCGCCACTCAAACCTTGCATTCATTACCAGTATCATTGTCATTGTGTATGTGTGTATGTTTTCACTTAATGTCACTTCAGTTAAAGTTGCCTTTTCAGGAACCTAACCACAACATTAATTTTGGAGTTTGTGTGTATGTAACTATACAGTGATACCCAATTAGTTGTCACCTAAATCCACAACTGCCAGGAGAAAAATCTGGAGCTACACACTTCAATGCTGCACAAAATATATAACTACAAACTCACAGCTATACTTACTGTAGGTCTAGAGTTGCGATTGTAGTAGTTATGAGAGTACCCCTACAAACCTCTCATTTCCATAAAAAGAATTCATTCCTTTCTTGTGACTATGGAAAATTATTCTCTCTAATGGGCAAAACAGAGTATGTTCCTAGATATTATATGTATATGAGTTGATCACTCGAAAGCGTTCTCCCTAAAAGAAATGAACAAGTTTTTATATCCGCCAAAACTCACTTCTTTGAAGTGTTTCAACCATAACTAGGTCCAGAAACAAACCAGTGTGCCACTCTTATCTCCTCCAAGCTCCTACTGCAGCCATAGTGAGGGAGAAGTTCTATTTAATGCATGCTCTCCTAAATATTTTAATGCGCACATTTACTGCTCTAAAATTGCGTCATAATGTGCATCAGATCCAATCGCCTCAAGCGGTGATTTGAAATTCAAACTACTTCAGAATTCAAATTCAGTATGGATGCGACTAATTGAGTGTGTAGTGTGGACTGGCCTTAATATTTACAGCAAAGTTGATGTGCATGAATTAACTTCATAGTGTTGGAGTAGATGTGTTCATGTCTTTATTCATTTTCTCATCCCCACCCCCCCACCCCCCTTCTTTTCTATAGGGTCATCTACTAAAATAGAAAGAAAGGTGTCACTTGTTCTAGGTGGAGTACTTTTTACTGTAGAAGCATCTATATCTGGCTTGGCATTTTACTTAATCTATAAATTGTTGCATGATTTGGTCTGATTATGACAATACTATCTTGTAGTACAATTACCTTCAAAGCATGTATTAATTTAAATGCAACCCCTTGTTCTATCTCCCATTCTCCCTAGAAAGGGGATGGTGCATGGATTAAATATTTCGCTGATTCATCTATTATTATATATTTTCAACTAAGAAATACATCTCGAGTACTTATTCAATTTTCTTGCAAGAAATAAACATGTTATGACTGCATCCATGAAGAGTTGGATAACCTTTATCTTTGTACTCTACTCATAAGAAGAAATTTATAATGGTATATACACATTATATGAAAGGGTCAGCCAACTAGTTGTAGTTTGCATAGATACAATCTTTGCTTTGATTTTTTTTAATTTTTTTATTGTTCTTTGCCTTCTTGATTTATATGTTTGTCCTAAGATTTTTATTATATATTTTAAGTGGTATATAGTAGTATATATCTGCAAACTCTATAAATATATATTTGCAAGACAAAAAATGTTTGATTTAAATAAATATAATTATTTCAAACACTTGTATTGATGTACTTATCTTACTTTCTTCATTTAGATGTATCTACAGACAAAAATACATTGGTCAAAAAAGGAAGTAACAAGATTTTACCAATGTAGACCACAAACACCGTTTATTTAATATATAATCAAAATAATATATTATTATAATATTGGGTTTTTTTATAGTATATAAAGAGACCTGTAAATGTTGGTTGTCACAATGGTAAATTCTTGTTTCATTAAAAAAAAAAATTTTTTAAACATGATTTATCATTTTTCTAAAAAAATTAAGTTAATCTAGATAACACTAGAACTAACCATGTAATCATTTACCATAAATTAGACACGCATGCCTGTGTATTCTATAGACACATGCATCATAAGTAGTTACCTGGTTTTGTTGAAGGATTATGCTGTTAACTACAGTAAAACCTCAGTTATCCATAAGGCTTGGACTAACCACCTTATGGATAACACATTAACGGATAACTTATAATATTCATAAGGTCTGCTATGAGTTTTTAATTTTAAAAAACAATGTATACTGTACATAATTAAAATATCATGATTTTGTGTGCAGTCAAGAATACCATTTACACATGTATAGTACACTATTTCTGAGATGGCAGTTTGTTGTTTTTATGAGGAAGAGGTAATACATAAGAAATTATTATTGTTGTCATTGCACAATAGTGGTCATAAATATAGCACCTACATGAAAACACTCATATAGCTTTCTTTCACCACTGGTACTAATTTTAAAGGTTCCAATTAGGAGCTAGAACTGTTGGGAATTCAGGCATGCAGGTTTTGAGATCCCCAACTTTTGACTGCTTGTAACTTGAGCATGGTTATACCTATACAACAGTTTTAGTATCAAAACAGAGCACACAGAGAGAACTATCTTTTGAGATAAGTTCATAGAGTTAAGTATGCAGAATTTATGGATCTCCAAAAGTTGGAACCACAATTTTACTTTGTAAAAATTGGCCCTTCACAACATGTAGCTATGCGTGAATGTCACTCATTGCCAGTCAAAATATCAGACATAGACCATTTGCCTTTGCCTTTGATGAATTAATCAGTTGGGCAGGCCAGGTTTTAACATCTTTATTTGATGTGGCCTCCCTTGCGTGATAATTACCTGAAGTTCACTAATAATGTTAAATGCCGGTTCACAATATGATGCAAAATAATCCGCATTCCGAACCGGTAATGCAACGGACTATGGATGTAACAGATCTGAATAGATGTGTACTACAAGAGTAAGATTTGATTCCACTCTTGTATACTACGTTTGACCAATCGGAGTCCTAGAACATATCATGTGTTGAACTTTATACTCTTTCAATGATGACTCTAGATTGTGAGAACTCTGACAAGCCTTGCAAATGCTATAAAAGACCTCAGGGTGGCTGAATTATTCTGGAAGTCATTTCATGTAGTACTCCCCCTAAGAAAGAGATGATCGTATACATATCTTCTTTTTCCTTTCTTGTACATACACATATGTTCAATGCATAGGACTGGGTGGGCTAGTAGCAACGTCATGTTAGGTGATAGAGAGAACAAACAAAAGTAAAGGAGGCAGTAAAAATACTAATAGTAATAAAATAAGATGGTAGTAAATATAAGAGAGAAAAAGTGAGACAGCGAACATTTAAAACTTAATTAGTACGAGCAGTAGACTATTCCACAGATAACCAAATCAATAGAAAAGCACAACCAGAGTAGGCACCAAAACATGTTCCGGTTCCATACCCATTCCAATGGCACTTCTACGATCAAGTGGAGAAAAAAGAAATGCAAAATCAATGTATGAAGAATGATTGATCATCGGATAAGTAATGGAAACTTTATGCCGTGCAGACGGGGTTTGTGAATTTTATCTTAGTGACGCGATTATCTTAGCAAGGCTATTATCTTAGTGAGGCCATTATCTTAGCGAGGCCATTATCTTAGCGAGGCCATCATCTTAGAGAGGCCATCATCTTAGAGAGGCTTTAGAGAGGCCATTATCTTAGCGAGGCCAGAGAGGCCATTATCTTATTATCTTAGGCCATTATCTTAGTATCTTAGCGAGGCTGCATGCCTAGTTGAACATGTGTAAGCACATGTACAGAGTGTGCCACTAAATTTCACAGTTTTGAGGGGGGGGGGTGAACTGCTGTTTGAGAGGATGAGTTTCAGAGCTACATTGAAGAAATAAATTGTTGACAGAAGTAAGTACCAGTTATACTCTTTCCTGTCGACCACTGTTTGGTGTATTAGGCCTGTATGGTATTCAGCTAGGATATATGTTTGTTGGCAATGTACTATAGTTTTCATAGCATTTTATACTTTGGTTGCTTGGCAAGGCTTCGTTTGCTAATCGTGAATATTCTGATTGTATTTTGCTTACAAGCCTTACTTCTGCTCTAAGCTTTAGCAAATTGAGTTTCTTTAATATTGTTCCTGCTAAACTTGAGCAATTTTAATCTAAAGTAAGCTCGCACCTAACTCTAAAGCTTGAGTATATCCATGTATTTATGTTCCAGCTAAGCTTTGCTATAACAGACTTTCCCATTAATCTTCTAGGAAGCTAAGCTAACTTCTAGATAAGCTAAATATAACTAAGCAGGTCTTGCCAAACTAAAGTTTTAGCTAATATTTACTGTCTAGAAAACTATAGGAAAAGCCTTGCCCAACATTACTTTATTAAGCTCTATTCAGATTTAGAACAGGAGACTCTCTGCCTAGGCAAATCTACCATGTGATAAGCTTTAGAATGCAGATTTTGTCTCACTTAACAATTCCAACCTCTGGTAAAAACACTGTTTTCATAAACTGGAGCGAAATTTTGGTAATTGACAATTTATTTTGCAGATTATGTTCTGCCCAAGGAAACTCCGTTTCTGTTGTGGCTTGTACCCATTTATTGGAAGGGGAAGCAGTAGAAACATAGAGTTAGAGCATGGAGGTTGGAGTAATAAATGCAATCAGTAAGCACTTCCTTGATGAATTGTGGTTCATGTTGTAAATATACAGGGAGTCAATCGGCCATGAACGATTTAGAAGATGATCCTGCATAAACCTGTGATGATCTGGAAACACAGTTCTTATGTAGGGTAGAAGTGTCTTATTGTCTCCACATACAGAGGAGCTTTCATAATACCTTCAAATATGCACATGGCTGTGGCACCCACATAGGCTTATGCTGGCCCACACATGCACTTTTACTGGACTTGGCCCTGTAATAATACAACAAAATAGGGGGGAAAGTAAAGAAAGTGCAAGTCGAATGTAGTCCGAATAGGAGCACCTTTTGTCATCCTTAATAAGCCCCAGCAGATGAAATTATCATTTCTCATCCAGGAAGTAATTAAAAATCAATCACAAGGGACACCAGCATGTAAAGAATGAAACCCATCCAATAATCGGATGTGCTTTTTTTTTTTACCCCTGTAGAAATTGTATTTTGATTTGTTAAAATTCTATGAGGGAAACAAAAGCTATCTGATGTGTAGAGCTAGGTTTTGTCATTTCCTTGGTTTATTTTTATTGGCCTTGGATTTTTTATGACCTAACTCCAGAGTAGTTTTTTTTTCACCCATCAAAAGTGAAGAGCTGTAACCTAGTTGAATTTTTTAGCCCCATTTATAAATATTAAACGTATTCATCACCCAAATCAGAAAGCCTTGTGTATTAACAGAATCACAAATGCGGAAGTTGAACTGTGCATTCGTTGGTCAAAATAATATCCTTGAACCCACAAGGTGCCTGTCAGTTTTCCACTCTCTACACAACTTCTTTAGCTTGAGTAGTGGGAACAACTGCGACGCCCTAATATAACTATGAACTTACTGTCACAATTACTACTAGAGCCAAAATCAGACTACCCTTCCTGGTAGCTGTTTCCCCCTCCCTAGCCCGACTAGTAGGGAATAGCGCCTTGCTATTGAATGGGTTAAAGTTTATTAAGAAACTGGAAAACTATCCAAGCCTCTTTAACTGCAATATAAACATAAACTTCCAACAACACTCAGTTGTACTATATAGTATCCCTAACTTAAATCTCAACTAGAAAATAATTTTAAACAAGCTGGCTTCAACTGATTTTAGTAGGTATGGGTGTCAAGATTTACCCCAAAAAAGTAAGGTGGGGTAGGGGGTGGGGAAAACTTTTTCTGGGGTTAAAGGTCATTTATCCCCGGCCTAAATCACTTAAACTTGTATCTCGGTAACAAAACAAGGTCATGTGGTTGATCCTGGTGTCAAACTGCACAGAATTATGCAAGAAGGCCCCCCCAAATTTTTTTGGACCCTTAGTTACCAAACCTTGACCTCCAAATGTGAGGTCAAAGGTCAAAAAGTGTCATTGACATGGCATAATATTATTATGTATCATATAATTTTGAAGCTGCATGGTGTCAAACAATGCATCAAAGAATCAAGTGCAAAGAATCAAGTAGTAAACAAATAATTGAAATACTGATTACAGCATAGCTATAACATATTTAGTCATTTTCCTCTTCATCGCTACCAAGTTCCTCTACATCTGCTCCATTAGAACAGTGTCCACAGCACACACCACATGCAGAAACACATGACATGCCAGCTCTCATGCAGCTGCATTTCATGGTTTGGCACTGCCTCTCCCCTTCCTTGCAGTTGCAGCAAATTCCTTTCAGAAGGTTGTCTGGGGCAATAGGAATGGACAGCATCTTCGGTCTGAGTTTTCCATTGCTATCTAACTCCCATCCTCTTCCAATTGGCTTAAGAACAGTGGTGTTTAGATGCTTCCATACCACAACTTGAAGATGTACACGAAGGGAATGCTGTGCTGTTGCATTTTCCGTTGGAGGTAAGCGATCGGGGTCGATTTTACCCTTTGATGCTTGCTTCTGGAACTTCAGATAGCGAGCCTTTTCAAGATGAGTATCCCCACAGCCGTATGTGATCTGCATTGCTTTTAATCCAGCTGTTCGAATAGTGGATTCAGTTGAAGTCATACTTGTAAATGCAGTGATGACACTGGCAGGGAATTTGCATTTGTAGAGAGCACATTTGGTATGTCCATGAATGCATGAAACAGTGTCGTTTCCAGACCAGCCGTACTTGAAGAGGAACTCTTCCTGGTCAACAACGTCTATAGTAGAGATGTCATAAAGACCATCAACATCTGATTGCAAGTACAAATTAGAACAGTTGCTTGGCCGGTGATAACAGAGCAAAACCAATATATCAGTGTCTTGTGCGACAACGACAACTGGGGTATTCACACTTGTGACCAAGTCCAATGCAGTCTTTACAATGAGCGTGTCACCATCATCTTTTGCTTGACGTACAACAATATTGTGGTTTGCCATCTCTGTAGACAGTATCATGATTAGAGCTCCTTTGTTCTTCTCATTTGCCAGGAAAACTTCTCTGTCACATGATATAGTCAATTCTGGTGTAACCCTTAAGTCCCGAGAAACCTTCTTCCCAGCCATCCGCCGCATATGTTCATGATCTTTCGATGATGCTTCTTCCCCATAGCCATCAAAGACTACAGTAGAATCCTTGAATTTGGCTGTAACATACCTGGCATAGGTAGTAACTATGGTCTTGATGGTTGCACCGCTGGCCCACTTTACCTGATGAAGTAGCCATCCTCCATCAACAACATGCATTTTGTTGTTCATGTCCAAGTCAAGTTTTGTTGTTGTTTCCTTGAGCATCCTTCCAAACTCATGCTTTGGGGGTTTCCTCATCATACGATCCATAGTGAAGAGAGACGCCGGGACAGGTGTCAGTTCAAAGCGGAATATCTCTTCAATCCCTTCATCTCTCTCTGCCATGATGATCAACCTATTAAAGAGATCAACCTATTAAAGAGTAGGGTCTTTTCGATGTACACCTTCTTGTCTCCTATTCTTACTTTCTTCTGAAGGGCAGCCAGATTTTTGCATTTGTTTGATGTCTTCATGCTTTTAACAGGTGACTCATCATCAAGATCCTTCTGCATTTCTTTCCCTATCCTCACTGCATCTTCGCAGTTGACAGCTGACTTGTCGGTGGTAGTCCCTCCACTAGACAGTGAAGCAATGGTCATGGGATTATGTACCTGAAATGACATACATAGATGCAATCGTTGTGTGATAACTTTGAAATGTCAATTGAAATCTAGAATGATGTCTGCACAACTATCAGTGCATGAAACACATACATACTAACCTTTGTGAAGGGGTTGTGGGTCGAAAACCATTCAGAAATGAACTTGACGCATTGTCTGTCGTTTTCCATATGCTTAGCTCCAAGGTCTTTGTGTGTCCTCTTACTCCGCTTCCCACCAATCATTTCCTCCATCAGGTCCCCTAGAAGCTTGAGATGTGAAAATGTGCCAGCCCATACTTTCACAGAATTCTCGTTACGCATCCTTCCTCTTGTTAAGCCACCATTTGATTTTGCTTTTCGCATAAGGGTTTCTTCGATTGTCTGGTCAGAAAACTGTCCAGACAATTGCTCATTGGAGTAACGGGTTGTGTGATTTCCTTCCATGAATGCTTCATTAACCTGGAAAAGAAAAACAAAAAAATATCCTATACATTTTACCAGATAAGTGCATGCTTGCATATTAGTGTTTTTTTGGTGCTAACCTGAGGATATTGTTCTGGAAGTCTCAGCATCTCCTGTAAGTACATCCGTCCAAATTTGGCGTACTGGCCATGCCCAGCTGCTGCAAATATGCCAAGCATCTTAGCAACCGCATTCAGATGTCCATGCCAATCATGGAGCCTTTCTGCTAAGATGAACTCTTGCACTGTTCTTACAAGTTGGTGGTAAAGAACCCACAGCTTTGCCGTTCTTGATGTTTCTTCCAAGTCCTTGAGTGTCTCATCAAGACTAGAGCTGTTATTTGCACCCATCATGTGTTTGACCAGAGCGGCATCTGCCAAGAAGTGTGCTCTCAGGGCCTTTGAGTATGCTGCACCTTTCAGGATGTACTTGACTGTGTTCGGTCCATAGACGACTCTCATAGCTTCTGCCAAACCACTGCCTTCCATGATGTACCCACAGCCAAGGAAACTTTTCAGAAAGTGGAATCCTCCAAGCCGCACAACAACTTCTAACTTCTGCTCCTTAACAATTTGAGATGCCTTGATGAACAGAGGAAGGTCGAATGTTATGATTGCTGGGGATTCATGCGTTCCTTTGATAGCTCTCATGATTGTGGTGTATATTGTCTGCATGTCATTCGGATTTGCATTGATGATGCGCAGAAACTCAATGGAAGATTTCAATGTTAGTCCATTGTATTTCTGATGCATAAACCCCATGAAATTTGGATGAAGGGATCTTCCTTCTACCCATCCAATGTACCAGTCTTTAACAGCTACATCTATTGGAATGGATCTTTCTTGCAGAAGTTCTTCATACTTTATTCGCTTAGTTTCCAGTAGAGCATTTGTTGGTTGGTACACATAATGTTGCAAACCTTCCATATTTGAAAGAGTTTCATTCTTTACAATTGGTTTTCGCTGCATCTTCCTATTCTCATCAATTTCAAGTTGATTGGCATTTTCTGGTGTGGTGACTTTGATAAGTCCCATGGCATGAAACCCTGACTTTCCATCTAAGGTTATCAAATCATGGTCCATGTTGTCACCAATGTGCTGCTCAATCTGCTTCTCCAGTACTGCCATTGATGCTGCATGTGTGTTATTAGTCGAGTCAATGTATGTGTACTTGTAGTCCGTACCCTCTTTTGGACTTTCACATATGCCAATGCTGTGCATGATGTTAATCAGCTGATCTGAACCGAACTTATGATCAAGGTATAAGCTCATGCCGAGCTGGAAAGGCATCTTGGATGATCTTGGGCGTTGTGAAGATATAATATTTTGCCCTGCAACATTTCTCCTGACTGATGAATGCGGCATTAAACATGTTAACAACAGTTCAAGAGATTCTGGTAGCTCATAATGGGATGTCATTTCTATAAGCGAGGGAAATTCCTCTTTGCTGAAGTTAAGACACTTTATGTCATTCATAATGAGCAAAGCAGCCATTTTAATGATGGCTTTCTTTTTCTCGTCTTCATTACCTGTTTCCATCTTCTTGTGGTAGTCTCTGGTGATATCTGCCATGCAGTTCCTAAAGCAGACAACATCCTTCCTATGTTTTTGATTTGTAATGAATATACTATTACCATAGTGCCTCTCGAGTGCTTGTTTCAAATATTTCTCATGATACACTGGAAGGTCATCATCACCTACTAATATCTTCATTTGCTCTTGCAATTGGCTTACAGTGTAAACACCACTCTCCATTTCACTGTCAAACCACCCGCAGAGCTTGTAGAAGGCATTTTCCTTAGAACCATCCACAGGCCTTCCAGATTTCTGAAAATAAAGTTTTTTTGGAATAACTAATTATGGTATACATACTCTAGCAATTTTACTAACATTACGTCGACCTGGTACATCATACAGGGTGCAGTAGCATTTGCAATGATAGACAGCCTCTTCTGCTACAAGATCTGCAATGCCTTCCAAGCGTCCTTGGACAGCCATTCCAAGACTATCTTTTCTTGCACTTGCTATTCTCAGAAGTGATGTCTTAAGTGTGATAGTTGATGCCCGACGTATGGTCTGCTGTCTGGCAGGATGTCTTTCGTCAAAATGGATGTCCTCATTGCAGATGATACATCTTTCACTGTACGGAAATCGTGTAGGACCCCGGTCTGAAATTATTATCTGGACTAAGTTAGCCAAATCAACAGTATATTGTATGCATGTTATGTAGGGGATTGCAATAAGATTATGGGAAATTCAAGTGACTCTTACCATTATCGTCATTTACAGATTGTGACACTTTTTGACGTTTAGGGCGTGGTTCATGCTCCTGTTCTTCAACATCAGGCTCCTTTTGCATGAAAAGGGCTCTGCATCTTTGATGGACGGTCATAGGAATGTTGCTAGTCCATTTTCTTTCCAATCGCTCTAACAAGGAAGAGTCGCTGATATGTCTACAATGCTCAATTAGGTTCTCATAGCCCTTAGTGTACAACTTCTGTAGCTTTCCTGCTTCTGATGAGTCCTCAGTACAAATCTCACACCTCCTTTCCATTTTGCTCGAATGGAGTAAGATACCAACCTTATGCCAATGTCTAGTCCTTTTATAGACAAACGCAGCACACATAATGTTCTTGGAGAATCCTGCACAAACCACCAACTCCCATCAAAGGGTGCAAGCTGGGCAGGATCATGCAGGTTTTGTGCAAGATCCTGCAGGTTTCTAAGCAAACCTGACCACAAGCCACAACTACTCCCATCAAAGGGTGCAAGCTGGGCAGGATCATGCAGGTTTTGTGCAAGATCCTGCAGGTTTCTAAGCAAACCTGACCACAAGCCACAACTACTCTCAATACAGATAACACCCACAAACATCTCTCAAGAGTTGGTCCTAAAGGATCCCAGATTTTTTGTGCATCATCATGGTACAATTCTGAGCATTTTGACACCAAGATAAAAATGTTGGGTATTTAGTTGTCGAGATACAATGTTTTACAATTTTGGGGCGATCGATGACCTTTTGACCCCCCAAAAGTTTTCCCCACCCCCTACCCCACCTTCCTTTTTTTTGGTAAGTCTTGACACCCATACTTACCAAAATCAGTTGAAACCAGCTTGTTTAAAATTATTTCTTAGATTGGATCTAAATATGGCTAATTTTAGGATACTAATAGTCAGTTTTTTAAACTAAAACAATCCCGCGTCTCTAAACAGCCGTTAGCTGATGACGTCACTGTTCGTCATCACCACTCCGTAAATAAACCACCGTCTCGTAGCCGTCCGCTGGCCTTCCGTTGCGAAGATTCCCTTTGTGAGCTTTGTTGGCAACCACACATCCTTTTGGAGAGCTTTCCTTTTGATAGCTTCGTTGTCGATTATTTCTTTGTGGCTTTGTTAATTGCTCATTACTGTTCTTATTCGTTTGTAGGTGCTGTACTGTCTCATACTTGTCTAGTGCTGGGCACTCTGTAGTCAGGGTTGAGATCCCTGACAGTGCCTCCTCAAGACAATGCTGAGCTTTTTCCAATATTTTCATCTGGAAAGTATGAGAGGATATATTGTAATATTACATTGATTTCCAAACTATATATAGCCTTTGGAAATCAATGCTTCATAAGGTAAGCCCTCTAAACAGCAAGCTAAGAACCCAAAACTAACCTAATATAGCCACTGCTAGAATAGTACTTCAAGTCAAGTTAAATTCAAACACAAGCCTCAGCCCATCAAATCTATGCTCTTATTTAAAGCTGGCTCTTCAGAGTTAGAATAAGCTGAGCTTCTATAAGCTCGACTAGCTTTAGTTCAAACAGTTAGCTTATACCAGCTAAACGAAGCATTCAAGCAAAAGACTTAGCTTGTAGATTCTCCTTCTTCATGATCCTGGAGATAGCAAGAGCCTAGCAGCCTTGTCGTAGTATCCTCTGCTTCTTGCATGTACTGTAAACCATCAGTACAGAAGATTAACAAGAACCACGATGAAAGAGGGAGACTGATGAAGGATTGAAGGAACCTGAGGTGCCAATAAACACAAAAACAAGTTGTCAGAAAGGCTGTTCTGAAAATAACGAGAGGGGCCAAATGTAGACAAAAAGAAGTTGGACAAACAACTGATCTGAAAAGAATGAGACTGACAGAAGATGCATTAGTAGAAGCACAAAGCTGATAAACACTTAGCCGATTGAACCGGTAGCACGAAGCTGGTAGAAGTATGAGGCTGACGCACGGCACAAGTGCAAGGGAATTGGAAAGCAACGAGATTGACATGCGAAAAGATAAAGTTTCTTTGCTGTTGGTACGAGTTGGATTCCAACATAACGGGATGGAACCAGAACTTTTTGGGGGCGCCTGCTGTAATGTAGAGGTGTTCAAACCAAGGGAGAAAATAAATTAAGGGAATGCTGAGGTTGAGGTGAAAAGGGAGGAGTATCATCAACTTCTACGAGAACCCTGTTAACTAAAGGGTATAGTTGATTCTCACTACCAGACCAGTTCATAGAGCACATACTTGCTGTAAAAGAGTAAACTGCTTTCAATATCATCTTGTTATTCCTAGAGCATATATCTGACACGTTGAGTCAAGTTGATATTGAAAAATGCTCCCAATATTCTTTTGAGTGTGACAGTAGAATTATCTGAGATTGGACAACAGTACTCCTATAATAATGTTATAGGTCTAAGAAGACAGAAGCTTCATGATAACCAATAAATAACTCTTCACTTCTAGCACTGCTATATATCCATTGCTGTTCGGTCAAAGGTTCAGACACAGTGGATTCAGCAGATTCAACGCAATATTGTGAACGATGCAGTGCAATGGAATGGATTTCACAATGCAAGCAGTGGAATGGATTTACCAGAACGGGTTGCCATCCATTATATTTTTAACTGGCCTTTATGCAAGATTATCATAGCAAGTCCTGTACTTGTATACTGTAAACAAAACCTCTCATTTTCTAGCGCACATGAAGCTTCTGCCCATTTCATTCTTTTTGCAAACAGTTTTTTTAGGTGTTCTTATGATATTTCGGTGGCAAGCGCTGATATCTATGTCTTTGTAAATATTACCAATTATTCGCATGCGTAATTATCAGACCGCCTAGGCAGCAAACTTCAAAAGATATTTAGGCAAGAGCATTAGCCAGCAAGTCTATTATTGGTTTCAGTCATCTATAGTTGTTTGTAATATTCTGACTAGCTTTTTGTTGCTAATTTACAGGGAACTATAGTCCTTTTTCCAGTCTTCCAGTAGCGCAAGTAACTCCTACACAGCCTATGAAGTTCCAAATCACTCTCCAATATACCCAGTGATTGTACTTTTGGCTTGTGAAGCTTTCCAACAATGAGCCTGTTGCAAGAATTGTTCTCATCATTGCTAAAAGAAGCTGCACTATGTAGGATGTATATATAATAGTTTAGTATCAAAATCCAAAGTCAGACACTCAATGACCATCGCTAGTTCCTTCTTAGTTCATTTTGAGACAGAGACTGGGTCTTTCTTAGTCTGGTTTGAGAAATTAGCTTCCTCAAGTGCCTATTCTCAGTTACGCACCCTTTTTTGGGGGCAAATTGTGTTTGAGGCTGGCAATAAACAACCACAATAAGTACACAACAACTTTCAATAAACCAGTTGCAACACCTTGTAGTTCAACTATCCTAGGATGAACATTCATTAAGAGTTATATATATATATATATATATATTCAACGTTTTGGCTGGAAATAGTTTACCAAAATCTTGCCATCCATTCACGAACAATCCTTTGTTTTTGGTTTCACCTCCCTTTACACGCCAGGGAGTTTCAATTGGGATTGGATCTGGGAATTTAGGTGATATCTTCGACCAATTCTCATTGTTTAAGTCCAACAAGCTCATCATAAGCCAGGAGGTATGTTTCAGATCACTGGCTTGCATAAAATGATGTGGAGAGGAGGAACTCTCCTTAGATAGGAAGAAGTGTTCTGTCTGTCAAGGATCTCTACAAAGAGAGGAGCTCTCATTATTCCTTAAATATTCACACAGCTGTACACACCATATACCTTTTCACCACTTTCATTGGAAGTTTGGTCCTGTAATTAAACAATACAGAGAAAATGTGAACTTGTAAATGTTAGAATGTACAAGTTAATGTCATCGGTCATTAATGCTAGTTGTCGTAGTGTAAACTGGAAGTTTATTCTCAACCCTTTTCAATCTAAACAACTAAGAAAAATGTGCTTAAATTGTGAATTCAAATCCCATCTAAAATGGCATCTTAAATAAATGCTCTACAATCCTAGTTAATTCCAGGAAGTAATTTTGCTCAACTATTGACTTACAAGGGTCAGAGACTACTTAAATTATAGTCACCCCATACCTATTACCACATCACATAAAAATCCGTAAGCTCAATTATTGGCACTGTGTGATACATATGTTTTTAGCAGGACCCTAACAGATCAATAATACATAGTATATAATCGCTTGTAACTTTTACACAGTGAGACCATGTTCATACCAGATGTGAACATGACAAATTTGGTACCAAAACAATGCAATTTTATATTAAGAGAAATTACAGATACATCAATAGATATAAACTTAACATAATACACAAATGGAAAATAACTCTCTCTTCCATCAGTGTCATAGATTAGAGATTCAATATATAATATGTGCAACAAATGACAGCAGGCAAACATCACCCACGCATAGCTGAATATGCCCAGGTTTGTGTATTACTTCCAGTATCAAATCATCTGAAATCATCTCTTCTTGAGAACTCTTTTCTCCCTGGAAAAATTCTGCTGTGCTTTTATCTATGTTATACTTTTGCCAATCCGATCTTTCCAAATACCTGGATGAATCCACCAAGTTCAGTCTCCTCAGTTGCAGTTAAGTAAGTCCATGGTCCTGGCTTCATGCCATGAGTAACCTATCCAAGATATCTGTGAAACTCGTGTTCAATGACTGCATGCTCGACAGGTCAACCATCTATAACTGCTGCTGTATTATGGATCTGTTAAGATCCTGCTAAAAACATAGGCATCACTCATCTGATCATTGCTTTCTTTCCTTGCTTCTGTCTGAATCTGGTCAACAAAACCGGAGAAGATTACAATCTTGACCTTCTTCCTACACAGTGGCAGCCTAAAAAGATATGTAACTAACTTGCTGGCAATCAGCCAGTTCCATGAAATTGGCAATCATTATGGCTCTAGTCAGCACAACTTCGACAGCAATCTAACCAGAAATGAGTGCTAAGACAAACTTATCTAGAAAGTGCAATAAACTTGGCCAACAAAATAAGCAACGACGAACAGAAAAAGAAGCTACTGCCGGAAATATTCCTGGTGACGGAAGTATGCTGATAATTGGTGCCACCACACACTGCCGATAATTAAGCAATGCCGATAATTGGCAGCTTACGCTAATAATCTTCTTGAAGCTTTTTACATTTTCTTTGTGGTTTATGTCTAGGACCTTAACTTGGTAAGATGTCTCC
This sequence comes from Cladorhizidae sp. MBARI D1340-BT2, assembly GCA_028752905.1. Taxonomy (NCBI): domain Eukaryota; kingdom Metazoa; phylum Porifera; class Demospongiae; order Poecilosclerida; family Cladorhizidae; species Cladorhizidae sp. MBARI D1340-BT2. The sequence continues at coordinate 23,048,212 of JAQNBH010000015.1, read as the reverse complement.
TTTGAATCTGAGGCTGTATTAAACCTGTTAGTGAGGTTTAGTTCTGTAATGGTTGGAAGTCAGAGAAAGTTTGTGTCTCAATCCCTTACCACAAATATGGATTGCTGCACTGATTGGTCTTTTTAGCTCCATAAAGCCTTTTTTTCTGCTGCTCCATTGAGCACAACTGCTGTTTAAAGTCGAGGTTGTTTCTGAGATTTTATTCAGGACTGTAGTGTTGAGATAGATGGCTTTCACTTGAAAATTTCTGCAACTATTTTAGAGAACCATTGTGCTCTGTAATGTTCCAGCATTGACAAATCGGATCTTTGGCTGGGCATTTTTCACCAGGGTGTTGTTCTCTCCATAGTGTGTCTGCTGATTATAGTTCTTGGATATGTGTTTCAGCTCCTTTGTCGACATTGCTTGGGCCAGTGGAGTTTTTGTTAGTTCCAAACATAAAGTCCTGTACTCATAACTTTCTGCCAGCTTGTAAACTTCCAAGCTAAATTGTTCAGCTGACTCATTGTTAGTTCAGTTGAAGCGGGATCGCTCAAAAAAATGACATTTTTGTAGAAGTCATCAAATTTTGACAGCACTGTTTTGTAGAGTTTGTTTTAATCTACAATGGATTTAATAGAAACCAAACCTGTCTCTGCTTCCATGCCCAACAATAGAGTATGATGCAGTACTCCCTTGCTTAGTGACTGTTTAATCTGCTAGTTCTTACAACTAATCTGAACTGTTCATCACTTCTTCCTGTGAGGTCAATTACCAGGATCCTTCAAGTTGAAGGGGGAAGGGGGTTCAAGCAGATTTTGGCCATATCAGATGCTCGTACATAGCTGGCTAGTTTACCACTGTAAGATGGTTTCAAGTTTCAGAATATATCATTATGAATTTATCTCTTGACAGCCAATCTCACATGCTAGACATATATTAAAGTAAATCAATTTCTATGATTGGAGCTGATGAAAACAACTTCAGTTATCGTATGTTGAATATGTTTTTTACAGATGGACAAGCAGACAAGACAGAAATGCAGAATTAAAGATGAAGTAGATCGCCTAATTAAACGTAGAGCTATAGATGTAGCTAGCAGTACATAACAAAAGCCCACGAACCAGACATTTAAAAACTTTATGGTGCTTTCCAACGAGCCCCTGTAAGATATTAATAAGCTGTAATACTGACAATGAAAATAAACCAACAGCTTGTGAACTTGCTATCACAATATTCACAAGACTACCGTGTTAGTGGGAGGGCCTGTGGCAATCCATTTTGTGTTTTGTAGTATGTACGTGAGCAAAACAACACAAGTCAAGTTGAAACAGATGACCCAAGAAATGTTTTGAAATATTTTCACTTTTTCTGCAGAGAGCGTATTTGACTGACAATGTACACATCTGTTGATGTATGAGCACATGCTATATTGGGTTGAAACATTTCAACATAAAACATCAATAACCAGAGCTCCACCTCGGATGTGTGATAAAGTGATAAAATCTTGGTATACATAATTTTAACCTGTACACTGGGTCATCTTTGTTGTATACACACAAAGTTTCTTGTCTTTTTGACACACAAGGTTTTTTGTCTTGTCTTTCATTTTGATGGGGAGATATATAGATAGGGTATGGGAGTGGGTAAGGGAAGATTATCTGTGACTAACCAGTCTACATCTCTGAAATCTCTCCAACAAAATCTCGCGGATTCTTGACTTCTATTATTGGACTGGTATATGCTGTGGGTCTTCTAATTTCAGTTAGTTTGAATTGTGTATTTGAAAAGTTTTGTCTTGGATGGAAGATGATACAAGTCATTATTGGACTTCAACTGGAATAATGTTTCTTCCAAGAATCCCTAGGTAAGCAAAATGGAATGTATCATATCTCACTTATCCAAAACACCTGAGTTATTTGAATAACAATTCTGAAATTACAACACTAATGTCAAACATTTTGTGGCAAGCTAGAGAAGCTTCATGGCGAATGCTGTATTTACAACATACATTAGCACAATTAATGGTAAACATTAGTGGGTTAGCTTACATAATTAGCCTACAGAATAACCAGTAGTGCGTTAATTAAGACCTTTCCAGATATGGCATTGTTGTTGTGTGTGTTTGGCTTATCTCTAGTTTGGTTGGAAGTTATAGTGTGGGAGAAGGCTGAGGATGTGTTTCTTGGAATTGTCTGAGTAAGTTCACTCCACGATGCAGTGAAATTGTATGAATAAAAGTTCAGCATCTTTGATGGAATATGATAATTGTTTCTTACCTTACCATGCTCCATTATATCCATTTATTTCACAAATCCCCTTAATGACTTCTTTGCACCGTGAAACCTTGCGATTAAAGCATTGGTAAGGAATAAATATTCAAACTCCGTAAACTATCTAGGTGCCATGTTACACATTACACATTACATAATGACTTATTTTGCTGAGTTAGTGGAGACTCCATTCTTTGATCATCTCTTCATGCCTTAGCAGAGAGGATGCTACTATGAAATATAATTCCTACAAAACCTACTTTGGAGCTCCTTATATTCTGCACACTTCACTTGAGCTCGAAAGATAGATCTCTCTGCATGCTCTCTATTGATATTAAAAATATTGCGTAGTGTAAGTAACCATACCGAAGTAACATGGAGTAAAAGTTGGGGACTTCTGTCACTTCAAAAGAGTTGCTTGGATAACTCGGCTTTGGCTTACAAAATTTTACTTCAATCCTAAAATGAGCTATATTATTTCATGTAAAAACATTACATGTATTTATTTATGCTGTGATTAAAAAAATGAATGCATATCTCCTTTACTTGACAAAATTATGAAGAAACCAGAAAGACACTGCTATAGTTAAGTGTTTATAGGAAATTCTGCTAACCATGATGCATGTTATATTTGAATGTTATATAATGCACTTTTGCTTTATTCTTGCTCAAACAAAGCCGAGATCAGTTAATTTGAACATCAAATCTAAAAGATTATAGAAATAATGTTGTAAAGAATTTTTCCATTTAATCCCACTGCATGAATAGCCCTTCCCTATGAATGTCCTGGTCTTGCTCTTTCCTTACCATTTAAAATATTATTATGCTTTTATACATATATATAATGATGATGGTAAATGGTCATGCAGCGTAATATCTGTGTAAGTTATGTGGTATGGTTCTAGTTTTTTTCTATTTTCACAAGTTCATTATAGACCTTCAATTTGCTTGCTTCCCCCCTCCTGTTGGAATCTGCTAATTATTGCTAGATCAAATTTGTTGCTTGTGTCAAGTAACAATTTGTTGTTTAACGTATAAATTACATCAGAATTTGCACTTGAAGACACTTTCGGAAAAGTAGTGCATTTTATTCCGTTTGAATTAGTGAGGACTTAGAAATGAGAACCACACTTTTCTCTTCTTCAGGTGGTTGATATTAAACAAGAGAAATGGAGAAGCTCACTTGGTTCTCTCTAGGATCAATGGTTCTTTTTTGGACAAGGATTCTCTCAATACATGCTTGCAGCTTGAAGAATTAAAGGTTAACACATTTCATTCCCAGCAGTACTTTGTAAATTTTGCCAGACATATGAAAGAAATGGTACAGTGGAAATACTATAAAAGGTACTATGCTTTTATAATTTTTAGTTAATGTAAATATATGAATGTTTCTGTGTTACACGCATGGATAGTTTACTTTATACATACAGTAGATGTATGACATACGATGGCCAAAGCTATCCTTGGGGAATCATTGATCTATATTTTGTGGAATTATGGGAAATAATCTAGAAGTTTAGATACTAAAATAAAATAGATTTAACACAATAACTCTTGGTAAAATTAGTACCTGCAAAATTATAGCACACGTAATTGTAAAGAATAACTACCTTCTAAATATTATAAGGTCCACTTTAGCATATTTCCCTTATAAATTGATGTCTAATCTTGTGGATGAGAGCATAGTAATATAACTTTCCTGTTAACTCATAGAAGTAAACTACTCTTGTACTGGAATATGACATCTCAATATTTGAATGAACTATTCACTATCCTTCACAACAAATTGATGAGGTGAATCACAGCATTGCTGCTCCATTCTGGAAAACCATACTCTGAATGCATGACGAAGAGCTTATACAACATCATGCTGTTATTGGTAAGGTTGATCCCTCTATCACCTCCCAATTATCCTTTCTGGGTACCTCTTATTTAAGTTCTCCAGGTTAAATGTTAATTTATCATAAGAGTTTGTGTTGTTTAGAATTAGCTAAGCTTAGTGTGGATATAATCGGATTTTTTTCCATTTAATTATTGCCTCCTCTCCTAGTATCATTGTTAGTGTTTTTTTGCTGATTGGTGGCTGTATAGCTTGCATTTTCATTGATCTGGTGAGTTAATTGCAATATTACTAGGAGGTATTATCTATTTTTACCTAACTTTACTATGTGATGTGATGGATGGACCCACTATTTTAAACAGACCAGTTTTATTGGATGTAGATGTAGACTGTCATAGTGTAACTATAATTATCAGACTGTCATGTGAAATGTTATGCTACCGTATATCCTCTAATAAGAAAACTGTCCCCCAACTATAATCACAAAGTTTAGCCTTAACTCTTTTATATTATATGACGTCCACTCTTCAAAAAAAAATTATCGTTGGAGTTTTATACGAACTATGCAAATCTAAATTAAACTAAATGCTTCCCCTGTACATGTGCAAAACAATTAAATGGATGGGTTGAATACCAGTAACCAAAGAAACTTTTGAGAAGAATCTTAACCGCTCACTCTAAACCATCCATTTGCGGTGTCAGTCAGATTAAATTTGGATGAAGTTTTTTTGTGAGTGCTGGACAACAACTTTGGTTTGGCTGTGTGAAGTGAGAAAAAAGAAGGGATCTCTTCATAGTTAGAGGTATCACCATCCAAACACAGTCCTATTAATGGGTAGAATTGTTGCATTCTCTCTAATTTTATCTACCGTGGGTGAAGAGGATATCAGTGGGAGAAAGCTCTGACAGTAGTATAGTCTTGTTAGCTAAAAAAATGGCAATGTAATATAAATTATACCAGCTACTTCTTCACAGGTAGTTGGTAGACTGCATAATACATGTATAAATTCTTCCCGGGATGGTTGACTGATATAATTATCATGGTCAAGTATGCAGTGGCATTCTCTGGCATACTCCCACTTTGTTCTCCAAACTGTAGTTAGGTTGAACAGGTGTAGGACATCCTAATTATCTTGTATAGCCATACTTATGTAATTTATGTTATAGTCAGTGGAGGTAGCATTGCGGTTAGCTTGCATGGCAACCAAACTGTACTAAAATGTGCATCTAACGTAGTACAAGTTTTAGGTTGGATTAGTGTTAGCGACTAACTACTGGACTCAGAATTGACTTAGGTTAACTTGTAATTACCACAGTCAAATGACAATTACCACAGTCAAATGACTGACTTGGGCAGCCAGGTTACCTCCTCCCCCCCCCCCCCCCTCCCCCCACCCCACACACACACACTCCCATCCCCACACACACATAAAGCACCATACAAGGTAATAACAATACTGTTCACACTTATAACACAACAATTATCATGAGATCTCACACCCACTACATGTTAAATTCATTGATTAGTTGACTTTCACAACTCTTGTCAGGGAGCCAAGGGAGTCAGCAGGTTGAGCTCCTTGACACTCCATTATTCCTCTGCTTCACTGAAACATAAATCCTCCCACCGAGCCAGATGCAGCTCGATGCTCCAATGTGAACCAGTCGGGCTAAAGGCCAATGATCATCTTGTCAGTCTGCTTCTGTCATTATTCACTCTATCCAGGCAACGCAAACATTGGAGGCAGGTCTGAACTGTAAATGGCACTCCATTCAAGTATACTTTAAAGTGGCTCACTCCATTTACTACAGCGAGACACTCTTTTTCAGTGGCATAATTCTTCTCTCTTGCTAACAACTTTCTGGAGTGTTATGCCACCAGGTACTCTTCACCATTCAAATTGAATAGACTAAGTACAGCTTCCACACCTGAATGGCCTTTCAAAGTCCAGACCTCCCAGCACTACGTTCGACATCAAATCTGCTTTCAGCTGCACAAATGCTTGTCCTCTTTCTTACCCCACTTCACTACATCTGGTTCTGTCTTTCTTGTGAGTTTGGTCAATGAGGCAGCCAATCGTCGAGAATCCTGGGATGCACCTATGGTAATATCCCACCAGCCCCGGAACGACCTCACATCTTTCTTCTTTCTCGGTATCACAAATATCTTGATTGCTTTCACTTTAGCTTCCTCTGGCAACACTCTTCACTTCCCTATGACATGACCGAGGTAGGTGCACTGCTTCCTGCCAAACTGGCATTTGCTCCTTTTTACTGTCTATCTTGCCTTGTCTAATCTATACAACACCATCTTACATTTGCCAGGATGGTATTCATGAGGCGCTGGAAGACTGCCATTTGGCATCACTTTAAATTGGTATCTGCTGAGCTGCATCACAGATACAGTCTTGGATCAGGATGTCGTCACCCAGCATCTGCCAATACCGTTCCATTCAAGCGATCATCAGTCAGGGCTTTAGGTAGGGGTCTTGTTTCATTATCTAGGTGAGTCAACAGTAGTCCACACAGATCTGTATGCTTCTGTCCTTCTTTCAGAAAAGCTCACTGGCTGTAAGATGGTTCAATCAGGCCTCCCTCCAGCATTACCTTCACCTCTTCCTGGACAGCAGCATATCTCGCTCTCGGTAGCCGGTCATGGCAAGCACAGGTGCGGCCTCCCCTATGTCTATGGAGGTGGCCATCAACCTGGTCCTTCTGGGCGTGTTTTTGAACAATTTGCCAAACTTGTCCAACACAGCTGTCTCCTTTTTCTGATGTAAACCAGACAACTACAGGTCCCACTTCTCATTCCTCTCTTCTTCCTGCCAAGTGGGTATGGATTCTTACCAGTCTTCCTGTCCTTCCTCTTCTTCTTCCATCTGCCTCACTGTCAAGAGTGATGTAGTTGGAGTGGTCCACAGTGCCAACATGTTTATGTGACAAGTCCTCTCTTTCTTTATCTTGTCTGCTGCCTTCAGCCGATGCATGCTCGGAAAGCTAGCCTATGATGGGGTAGGGTCCTAGCCATTCTTGGTTCATTTTGTGGGCTGTTGCACCCTCACCATGTCACCCACCTCTAAGGACATCTGCCTGGTTGTCCCATCATACCACACTTTCATGTCATTTTTGGTCTTCACATCATTGTCATGTGCTATCTCCCTCATGTGATACAGCCTCTCTTGCACATTCATCATGTACGACACCATGTTCTCTGGCAGTGGGCATCTCCCCTTCCAGCTCTCTTTCATGACATCCTATGATCTCCTCATCTGTCTACCGAACCTCATTTCTGCCGATAAGAATCCTGCTGCAGCATTATGTACTCCACTGTAGCCAACAATGCAAATGGCAGGGCCGTGTCCAACTGGTTGTCAAATTACAACACCACTTTCTTCAGTATGGATGGGAGGTCCTGTTGAACCGCTCTACTATTCCATCTGTATGGGGATGGTAGGGTGATATCTTAATTTGAACAATCACTCTCTTCTCTATTGCCGGCAGGTTGGTCCCTGCAATAGCTTTGTAGCCCAGGTTCCTCATCATCCCAACCAGCAACATCATTTTTCCCCCCAAAAGAGTCAATGTCATCTCCAGTTGCAACTTCTGTCTGTGACCACCCATCCACTATACTTCCATCACTCCTCCTCTAGTAGCTGTCCTCGACACCCACTTCTCTCATCTACACCGAGACTCCTGCTCCAATGTTGATCACTATCTTATCCATGTTACCTATCAGCCTCTCTTGGAATTTGGCCTTCCCCCTAGTCTTCACCAACCTCACAGTTGGCTTTGGGTAAACACACAGCCTCTATGTGTCCGTAAGTATTCCACTTGAAACATCTTGGTTGTCCTGCATTGTCAAACTTGGGTAGGCTCATGGGCTGATGGTTCTCCTTTGGTCATTTGGTGGTCGTTTCCCCTCCAGCCACATCATGGCTGGACAGTTTTCAGCCTACTCTGGCTAGAGGTCGGCTCATCTTGTCCTTCTCCTATGGTCTGCTCTTTATGTAATTCTCTCCTAGTGCTGCTGCTTCTTGGGATGTTGCTGGCTTCTGCTCCCTCACCCAGGCCTGTACTTGGTATGGCATCGTCCTGATGATGTCCTCCGTGGCACATGCATCTGTCAATTTTGTGGCCATGTCACAGCCCCTGTTCCACTTTGTCAGCAGCATAGTGGTGTTGTTCTGCATGCCAATGTACTCACCATCCGTCTGTTTCAGTGCCTTGTAGTAGGCTCTTCTTTGCATCTCAGTAGATGGATAGTATATCTGCTTCACCCCATCATAGCAATTTACCGTCTCTTGCAGTATCCCTGTCATAAACTGGTGGATCCTTTCACTCAGTAGTGGCAGCATGTTGAAGATCCAGTACTCCAGTGCTACTTTGTAATTTTTTATATGCCTCTCAAAGGTGGACAAAAAGGTGTCAACATTGCTTCCACCCTTCAAATGGGAACATGGATTCCCAACTCCAGTCATTTTCCCTTTGTTCATCCTTTGTGGTCACTATTTCTGCTGTCTGAGTATTATTCCTTTTCTCTGACCTTTTCTCTAGACCATGTCATAATCTGTCCCTCACGTGGGATGTTGGATGGTGTCACTGATGATTGTGTTCCGTATCTGTCAGTCCACCTCGTTATCCATCCCATTGGCCCCTGGGTGGGTCTGGTCCTGTCTTGTAACTGCCTGAATGCCATCAAGTCTGTGCTAGTAGGTAAAGTGGTTCTGCTGCTATATTTGTGTAGGTTCAGTTGTAGTGTGACTGCTTTCTGCTAATATTACAATACTAGCTCTACTGTTTCCACTATTTGCAGTATAATTACTGCTTACTACTGCTGTTGGGCTAACTCTACTGCTGTAACTGTGGTAGCTAAGGTTCAGGTCTGAATCAGCTGCCATTAATTGTTAGGAACTAATAGTTTTATTCCACCATCCAAAGTCACTAAACTGCTGGGGTTAAACTTGTCATTGAATGGTCAATTCACTGACTTGGGCAACCAGGTAAGCCCCATCCCACCCCCCAACTGCCCCATAGAGTATACTATACAAGGTAATAACAACACTGTTCACACTTCTAACCTAAAATTCACTCTCAGATGCTGATTAGTTTATTCAGTCCACATAACTCTTGTCAGGAACCACCTCAAAGGGAGTCATCAGGTTGAGCTCCCTGACAATCATTTATAATATTCTTCTAAGTCAAGGCATGAAAGCTATCCCACAGGTATCTAGTATACTATACGAAATGCTGTACTGAGATTTATAATGTAATAATCCTCTAGATCCAATTCTTATGTGCACAATGCTGCTACTTTTGTTAGTTTGAAGGAGAAGCTTAGCTTATGCTGGTCAAATAGCAGCTGCTAGTCAATGATTTTGCTTTAAGTCTTGTGAGGAAGTAATGAGTCGTGGAAAAATATCTTGTGATCACCAACATAGAGGGATATAATTGGTAAGGTCGGACAGAGGTTATTTGGTTTTTAGTGAATACTTTTCGAATTTCGAGTATTATGCTGACAGTGTCAGGGTTTCATCTAGTGGGGGGGGCGGGGGGGAAGCTTCCCCCCCAAATACTCCAGCTTCCCCCCCCAAACACTCCAGCTTCCCCCTCCCCAAAATAATCATGACTTTTACAATAAAATTTTTTTAATTATATTAAAGTAAGATTTATAAATTAAGTTTACGTTGTTTCTGTTCTTTCCAGTGATCTATAATCACTTCCAGTTCTTCATCACTCAAACGTTCAGGACCCTCGATACACACTTGCATAGCTTGGTCTAAAGTGTCCTCACCAAGTCTGCTTCTCAGCCTCGTTTTTATTAGTTTCATATCACTGAAGCTTCTTTCAACTGTAGCTGTAGTGATAGGCAGGACCAAGGAGATTGAAGCAAGACGTTGGAAAGCCTGCTTTTAGAGTGTCATTTGTTAAAAGGCTAGTAAGAACATCAGAATTAGAAGCATTACGAAAATTCGTGAACAAGATGCGCCGAAAGATTTTCCACTCAGCCTCAGTTTGTTGTGTGTCTACATCAGGTATTGAGAATCTTGTCTGCCCCTGAAATGTAAGTTGTTGTGGACTGCCGTAGAAGTTGGTCAGTTTTTGTAGCTTTTCTTCACCATATGAAGACAGGGAATCTTCTTTTGGGGATAAATGAGATGGATTAAACACTGAAAATCCTGAGTATAAACATCAGAGGAGCTTAACCTACTAGTAATATGGTCAATTACACTCTGAATGTAGGGACGATAAATCTTTGAGATAAAGAATTCTTTATCGGTATTATGAACAATGATGTTTCGCTCACCAAGTGCTGCCTCATCTGAAAATACCACTGTGTGGTCTTTAAACCAGGTAGTTGTTAGTGGGCACTCTTTAAACTCAGATAGTCTGTCAACATGCTTTTAACCATCACAGGAACGATAGCAAGATCAAGATTCTTAGCTTGAAGGCTTCCTTGAAGTTTAGCAATTGTATGGAGTACATCACAAAGCATGTACAAACAAGCCACAAATTTATATGTGCACATTAGCCATATGCCTCAGCATCTCCATTCTCCTCATAAATGTGTTCAAAGGTGCCAACCAATGCTGGCAATGATTGTCTCACAGCACGAACACATCGCTCTTGTGCCAACCAACGTGTGTCACTTGGTTTGTGCATTTTCATCACAGGGGTATTGAGAATTTCTGCTAGTCTCTCAGCCTTTTTAGGTGAATAATGGAAAGCTTGCCACACAGAGAGAAGAGTCCCCAATACTCTCTTGACTTCATTGTGTTCACTTGAAGCATGAACAGCTGCACAACTGTAGTCTGTGACAACAGCAGTGAACAAATAAAACACTAGGAGAATGATATCGCATCCGCACTTGCACCCCACTTTTCTTTCCAGACATCGTGCTTGCTCCATCAAATCCTAACCCACGCAACTTACTAACAGGAATTCCTTTGTCGCTAACAAACTGGAGCAGATAGTGTGTGAGAGCCTCAGCGTTAACTTTACAGGCATGGACAATCCCTAAGAAATGCTCTACTGCCTTGCCACTCTCCAACCACCTTGCACATATTGATAATTCTGTTTGGGAGGACACATCAGTACTTTCATCGGCCAATAGAGAAATGTACTGACTAGAATTCAAGCGACCAAGGAGTTGCTTTTCAAAGCAATGGCTAATGCTTTTAAGAAGTTCAGCTGTGGTGGCTTTGGAGAGGTAAGTTGCATTGGCTGGACATATGTTTTGGTGTACTTTGAGTTGTTTATTTCCATTGTCAATTTGAAGTGAAATCAGGCTTTCAAAAGTTGTTGTATGTGGAATACGATGCCGAACCAAAAAGTAGACAGACCTAATTACTTGCTTTATAAATTCACGATTTTTTCTCCTCTCTTCATTAGAAGCACTAACCATCTGTTCGATGACACCCCCATGTGCTATTGAACTCTCAATCATTGCTTGTCTTTCGACAGATGCTAGATGCCATTCAGACTTTTCATGCTTGCCAAGTAGATCAGTTGCTTTGACTCAGTTATTTATAGGAGATGTAGGGCTAGGGCTAGGGCTAGGGCTAGGGCTAGGGCTAGGGCTAGACGTGTAACCCATGCACCACATGCTTGCACTGGGGGCTTGCCATATTTCTGGCAAAAAGTGCAAAACATGCCACCTTCCTGTTCCTTAAACACCATCCACTTCCATTTAACTCTCCAATCGGGATTGTACTTCAGGTTCTTTTTGTAAGATTTTATTCTTCCACAAGCACTGCTTACTTTATCTGTTGATCCACCTGAGAGACGAGGTTGCTTAGGAATAGGTAGTTGATCATCTGAGGCTTCACCAGAGTCACCACTACCAGTTAGTCTACTTGGCCTTCTAATCAAAAATCTGTCCATAATCTGTCCATAATGCCACATGTACTGTGCACTATTTGGAAACAACCAACTGCTGTGGTTAGTTAGACAATGACTATCCACAACTAACAGCAAAACAAAGAGACAGAAATAACAAAGAGACAGAAACTGTTGATAATTACAGCAAAATAAAAGTAAAGTTAAAAGTCCACTAGGTAAAGGGTCAACAAATTATTGTACTGCACAACTATGCATAACTTCCCAAGCCTATAATAGGCCTGAGACTATGCTGCTTATTCTTTTAGAACTAAAGAGATCGACATGCTGAAATAGAGAAAAAATATTTTTGTTGTTTTTGTTCCATATACGTATCTGCAGGTTGAGTTTCTAGTTCTAGATCAAGAAAAGACTTCTCAAGTTATAGATTTTTATACATGTTTTCATTTTGTGCACATGATCTCTTGAACACTTCAGCCTGTAGTTCACATATAAAAGCATGATTGTATGGCTAATAGAGCATACCTAATAGAAAGCATATTGAATGGGCTACATTGGACATGGTGATTATATCATGTGTGGTTATGGAATTATTAGATTTTATATTCGCTAATTAATTTTTGAGCAAGTCAATACCATTAGAAAGCATATTGAATGACACTTTGGTATATTAATATTGATTATATCTTGTGTGGTTATGGAGTTATTAGATTTGATATTTGCTAATTAATTTTTCAGCAAGTCAATCTCCTTATTATGCCCATTTCTTATTCTGAATAATAGGGAATAATATTGCAATGGGCATAATTGGAGCATAATAGCCTCCCCCACCCATTAAAAAAAAATTGGAATTGTCCATATATATATATAATCTGTCTTTGAAGGTTGAAGCAAGCGCTGCAGGCTGCAGCTAACAACTTGAGGTTGTGCATTCAACATATCATTTCATTTTGAAAGCACAAGTACTTTTTTATGTTGTTTTGAGGTGTATTGATTTTTGAAGCAGAATTATTCCAAAATAATAGAAAATTTTGGGGGAATTAGAGCATAGCATAAATGGTTATATTTTTTTTTAACACGCACAATAGTCTCAGCCTACCAAAGCCAAGCTCTACTGGATTTTATCAGTCCAATGAGGATCTGAGCAGTAAAAAGTGGGCATTGCCAGTAAAAGTGGGCATGGTGAGGTGACAGAAGGGTTCAAAGGTCACGATGTGGTTTCTTCCTCCCCAAATACAAAATCCTAGATGAAACCCTGAGTGTGTGGTAATATGTGATAGGTCCTTTAATTGTTTATAGGAAACTCTCCTCCAATTGTAACCACATCAAATTATTTTTTCATTTTTGAAGATTGGAATGCAAATTCAAATAAGCTAAATCTTTTATAAGTTTTAATTAAAAGCTAAGGAAACTTTGACAAACATGAATTCATCCAGGATTGCCTCCTTCAGCTACTTCTTCAGTGTAAGAGCTTCCAAAAACTACAAAATAGGCCAGAGAGAAACTATAAAAGATGTCAGCAGTATCTTCGGCTATTTCTAATAAAATTATCACACACTCCTAATTACCATTCCAGTAGTTATTGCAGCTAAAATTGACTGAACTGATTATCAATCTTGATTCATATCGAGAGTATATAGTAGTTTACTATTCTTTTGAAATATGTCTTCATTTTGCACAGTTCATGCATGTTTCAACCTAGGTTGGCCACAAGGTGTCAGGAGCCACTGGACCGACATGAGAGAGGTGAGGAGAGAGAAGGAGGAGAGACCTAGAGAGAGAGACTGAGAAGAGCCAAGACAAAGAGAATTTACACATACCGTATAAACCACGTGCGTGTTTCAGTACATATTCACCTGTTCCCTTTATTCATAACAACACTATCATAATCCTTACTGTAAGCTTAGGTGGACTGATCCAATTGGTCATATATTACAACATCACATGTGATATGGTAAAGGCAGAACCAAAGGGGGACAGACTATTTAAAGCCACCCCCTGAGTAGTGATGCAGATATCCTATTTTCTTGACATAAGATAGTTGTTGAATCTCTAACCGAATCTTGGGTAGACTAATCCCTACCTTGTCTTGAGGATATCTCTGGTGGCAGCTTATTAGCTGGTGGATCGGAGACCTAATCCAGTCCCGGCCCCGACACATGGTGGCAGCGGTAAACTACATCTTCTAGCCATCGAATTATTGCATAGCTACTGAACTACTTTATTGGTTACAGTTATTTCCGCTTTCTGAGTTAACCATCAGACAAGCAACCTTCCCAAACCCGACAGTCCCAAATAACAGACCTCCTAACCCAGCTGGTTCTCTCCCAGACAGCCAACAGGAGTTTGCAGAAAGAGGAAAGACTGATCCAACTACAGGAGTCCGACATAGCTAAGGAGCAGAAACAGCAGGAACTAATGATCGAAGTCGAAAAGGAGAGAAGGAAACTAGAGTGGGAGCGACAAAAATGGGAGGATGAACGATTTGAAAAACAAATGGAGTGGGAGGATAGGAGACAAGAGATATCAAAGCGGAGTAGACTTGCTGACAGGATGACTCCCTGGACAGACATGGAGCATCCTACGGCATACCTGAGCAGGTTTGAGCATGTAATGCAGGATGCTGGAATTAGTGTAGAGCAGTGGCCCAGTAGGTTAATACCCCTGTTGGCTGGGAAGGCTCTAGATGCTTATACCCATAATGTACCCCGACGAGCAGCAGCTACCTACTCCTCCCTCAAAGAAGAACTCCTCAAAGCGATGGGGATGTCTATAGAGAGATGCCAGAGAGAATTCTGGACTCTCCAAAAAAAAGTACACAGATACTTGGCAGCAGACGGCACGCCTGGTGGAAACTATGGTAGACCGTATGACAGATGATTGCACCACGGTGCAAGAGGTAAAGAATATGATTTCAATGTCTAAATTTCTTTTTCTATTTCACCCATGTCTCTGGAAACCAATCTCAATATTGGATGCAGCCAATGAGGTAAAAGGAACTACACCAGACCTAGCCAGAGCTGGCAGCAACAGAACTACGGTCGGAAATCGGACAGGAAAGGCGAGCAGCGAACTGAACACCACGACAGACCCCCACCTTCAGGAGTAACACCACCATCACCACGCGAGGATCCCTGGGTCCCAACATGCTACAGCTGCGGGAAGAAGGGCCACAAGAAACCGGACTGTCCAGCTAATGTGGCATTAATCCTAAGTAAAGAGGGTAGGTCCAATGTGTACATTACCTTGTGTCATGAAGTACGATACTGGGGCAGAGATCACTCTTGTGAGAGAGGATATCGTACTCCCACATGAGTATACCTGTGACTATAAGCTCCTGGTAGTGGCAGATCAGAGAGTTATCTCTAGGCCCCTAGCTTGGGTTTGGATTACTGTAGGACAGTATCAGATGAAACGATTGGTAGCAGTTTTGGAAGGAGGTCTTGATAGAGTACTATTAGGTGCTGACCTCAATTTATTCCACTATATTGCCAAGCTCCATAAAGAGCAGCAGGAAGAACATTCCTGCCAGGTTTTGTTGACAAGAGCAGAGAATAAACAAAAGAAGGAAGGAAGGGACGAGCAAGATGAGAGAGCTGACCTTATGTCATGTGCAGACCAAACCTCCTTGAGTAACATTTTTGAATTTGACGACGATCTATTCTCTAATGACCCTGTACCGAAGGTAGTACAGAGTATCCCGGACGGGCCAGGTGACCTTTTATCACTCCCAGTCCCAACCCCAACAAAAGCTCACATGCAGAGACACGATAACGTGAAAGCCAAGGTACGCACATTCAAGGAAGGAGACATGGTGCTGATCAGAGCACCGGACCTCCGTGGGAAGCTTGAGGATGTCTGGGACGGTCCATACGAAGTCACCAGACACATCTCAGATGTCACTCTAGAAGTAGCTCTGCCATCCAGATGGAACAGAAAACAGGTTGTTCACATCAACAGGATTAAGTCCTGGATCGCTCCAGAGGCCGCAGTTTTACGGGTGACTGTGGCCCAAGAGGAGGAGGGGCTTGGGGATGAAAAGGAAGTGACCCAGAAGCTAGGAGCAGAGTTGACTGCTCTCACATTCCTACACACAGCCAAACACCTGAATCCTCGCTTCACTAGATGGTGCCTCCGTCTACAACACGATGACTTCGAGATACGGTACCGGCCTGGGAGTAAGAATACTAACGTGGATGCCCTATCTAGACAAGACTGGGTGGTCGTGGAGGACCACTGCAATCTCGCGAGGGGGAGATGTCAGGACCCACTGGACCGACATGAGAGAGGGGAGGAGAGAGAAGGAGGAGAGACCTAGAGAGAGAGACAGAGAAGAGCGAAGACAAAGAGAATTTACACATACCGTATAAACCACGTGCATGTTTCAGTACATATTCACCTGTTCCCTTTATTCATAACAACACTATCATAATCCTTACTGTAAGCTTAGGTGGACTGATCCAATTGGTCATATATTTCAACATCACATGTGATATGGTAATGGTAGAACCAAAGGGGGACAGACTATTTAAAGCCACCCCCTGAGTAGTGATGCAGATATCCTATTTTCTTGACATAAGATAAGTTGTTGAATCTCTAACCGAGTCTTGGGTAGACTAATCCCTACCTTGTCTTGAGGATATCTCTGGTGGCAGCTTATTAACTGGTGGATCGGAGACCTAATCCAGTCCCGGCCCCGACACAAGGTAACACTACTTGTGAGCACTCCACTCTTGACCATCTTGCTAATACTTGTTTCTGCCCTATCCCAAGTCTTTCATTTGGATGAAGATAACAATGCCTCTGTGGGCTCTCTCTAATCTGCTTATATGCACAGATTTTTTCCATCTCATGGAAGTAAGCATTATGGATTGTGCCTTAAGTGACCTTGAAGAATGTTTTTACTGTATATTTATTTTTAGAATCGTACCTTGGGTGATGGCAGTAAAATATTTCCTGTGGAAGTTCGTGATATGTGATATACATTGTAACTGAATTAACACATTTTCTCAGTAATAGAGAAATCTGATAGGTCAAATTGAGACTTGACTTCTTAAGTTTCCGAGAATGTAGTGAATATAAAAGTGTATGATATTTTCTACTATAACCAATCCAGCATCATACTTTAGCTACTTGTTTGGAAGCCATGGCTACTAAATATTTCAGCCTCAAGGAGAGTAAGGCTACTATTAGAATGCGGAAACAAAATGGGAGGGGAGTTTATCTATTTGGGAGGGTGAGCACAGGTGTATCACATGGCAAAATAAACAACGATACGGCAACAATTGACTCCGAGCCCCTCGCAGGGCAAACGAGACAGCAAGAACTTTTAGAGAGCTACTAGTAGTCATTTTCTAGAACGACTATATTTTGTTAAAAATTCTGAAGGAACGGGTAGCTATGAGGTATTTATTACTATGGACTGAATGAAACTATTGTGCAAGTTATGAGCATGTGCTTAAAATGTAGAGATTGCATTGGTCAGGGTATGTGACAGCAGCCAATGCAGGAAGCTATAGTTTCATGAGCAGCCACTACTTCACTCAGCAAGGGAAAGTGGGGGCCACTGTTAGAGAACGGTGACTAAATGATAGCGACCTCTGATCGAGTGAATATAGTACTTTCACTTAGTTGTGGTGTCAACGAGTATAATTTATTGCGACGGATTTTGCAGTAATTTCCTCCACTTTCATTCGCAGTTGATTATAATCTTGCACTATATATATTTTTTACCCTCTGAATATTGAATATTCTTTTTTCACTCAGGCACTATTGTTGCTGTTAGCAAGTTTCTGGATATGTAGTTACTTATCAACACTATTCGTACCTCTCATATCATCAACTCTGTTTTTGGTGTCATAGGATTCTTATATATTATAATTGTACTAAATATCTTTAGTTTCGTGATTCTGCTGCTAGGACTTCCCGAGACAAAGGTAATTTTCTAAATGACCAAACTCTAACAAATGTAGCTGTGTTGTTGTTTTGTGGTCATGATAGTCCTAAACAGTTCTTTTTCCTACTTTAATGTGTAGGGTGTTAGTCTTGAAGAAATGGACATTTTATTCGACAAACCATGGTTGCAAAGGATAAATCCTGTTTATTATTTAAGGTATGACCATTTGAGAATTTATTATTACTAGTAAAGAATGCAATGCATTGTTTCATTAATGGAAGTGTGGTGGAGAGTAATTTTTGCTCTGGCCAGAGGGACAACATGCTAGTGGTGTTGGCTTTCCTTTGCTGCCAGAAGAGAACACTCTCCTCACATTCAGCTGCACTTTTTCATCACTCTTCCTACTTAATCCTAATCATCCATCTTTCTTCTCTTCCTCACTCTCTGAGGCACACATCACTCTTTTCCAATAGTTCTTATGCATTCTATTTATTGTTTTCATGAAAACTATTACTTAGCGATATGTGGCGGAGTATGCGCATTATTCAGTATACACTGTACCACCTCTTAGTCCTAGTATTATCGGTCCACATAGTATAACGGGAAATCTTGTTTTGGATCATATAATATATATATTGTACAAAAATCTCAATTGACATGATTAGAGAATAGGCTTGCTACACTTGCTGAATTATGGGATCCCACTATCAAATGGTGTTTATGCTGCCTAATCTTATGCTAAAAGGATGCACAAATTCTTTCATTTATTAGCAAATGAAGCTAGCCATCACTGGGAGTTAAAAGGAAAACTTGGTATTGCCGTATGGTGTATTTATGTATATTCACCATACATTCACCCTTAACAAAATGTATGCATCATCGGGGTCAGTTTGTGACTCTCGTGGATAATTAATGAGACAAACAAATCACTCCATCCTGCTGGGCTCTATAAATTTAATGTTGGTGCCATAATGTGGCTCTTAAATAAAATGAGATTATGTACATCAGGAATGACTCTCATAATGAAGAGACAGATTTAAAAAATGGCGGCTACACAAGCAAGTGAGAATTGGTTGCATGGTTAATTGATTTTGGTGCCATAATGTGGCTCTTAAATAAAATGAGCTTATGTACGTACATCAGGAATGACTCTCATAGTGAAGAGACATTTAAAAAATGGCAGCTACACAAGCAAGTGAGAATTGGTTGCATGGTTAATAGCTGACAGAAAATGGTGTTAGAGTTTTATTCTGATAGATCTACTCAATTCATGAGCATGCTCCAATTATGGAGGTGAGATACACTATTTTTATCATGAAGCATATCAATCTTGGTATAGTAAACACATATTGCTGCTCTCTATGGACAGAGAGAACTGGCTACATAGTTGACATGTATAGGAAGGACATATCTTCAGTGTAGGAGAGATGTACAAATGGAGAGCATTCTGAACACAATAAACAATGTCAAGAGTGAAAACTATCACTTTATCAAGGTCTTGTCAGATTCTGGGTTGACTTCCCTTTAGTACACTTAGAATTCCCAGAAAGCACTGCTTGATGGGCTCACTCTAAGTGAACTTCCCAGCTTCATGAAGTGACTTTCAAGGTATATACTCCCACTTTAGCTCCAGTAACTTGGGCATAGTGAAAAATGTTTTAGTATTAAAAGAGAGCACACAGAGAGACCTATCTTTTGAGCAAGTCTATAACATGAAGCTTGAGGAATCTATGGAGCTATAAAGTGTGACCACAAGTTTTTAAACACACTACTAAAATGGTTTCCCACCCGTACGATCTTTTAAAGCTAGCACATTATAATTATAACCACACACACAAAATAGTTCGCGAATTAAGGTAGTTGCGTGGATTGAAACTACTAACACCAGGTGGTTAGCAGTTTCAATCCACGTAACTACTGCGTATCCCTTAATTCGCGAACTATTTTGTACTTCAACCCCAATTGTAGCATAAACAATAATGCTGATGGTGCAGAAAATAGGTTAACTCTAGCTGGTCCATTTCCTACTTAAAGGCTAGCCACGCTGGGAGCTAGAGACTGAACTGAAATTAGGTGAAATTAGGTGAGTTGGTAGGTATGTTATGTTTAATTTTTGTTAATGCTTTTTAGAGATGAAAAAAAATATGGTTTAATTTTGCATGGTGCTGTCGTGCAGTGTATTTTGCTGAATGGCCACTGTCCCTAAGGGTAGTGTGCCCATCCCTCCTGGTAAGGTGGGCTATGATTCTCTGAGGGATTGCCATAAGAAAGCTTATGCTTACCTCACAGAGGCACTGAGGATTGATGAAAGTGACACAGGTTGGTGGTTTGCTTTGTGTGACATTCGTACTGTGTGAGCATTCGTACTGTGTGAGTCACCCCCACAAAGAACTTGCCCCTCTCAAAGAGTGGAATGTTTAGGTGCATGTGGTCTTGCCAGCTGGTCCCTTACCAAATCATGACTCCTGGAAAAGGTAGTTGGTTCAAGCTGGTAAAAGGTGGTCTTTAACTGTACGCTTGGACGAAGAAGAATGTGTGTGTGTGGTAATGGACAGCTAGACAAAACAGCATGTCAAATGATAAGTGGCTACTTAACTATAATGCCTCACACAATTATAGTAATACAAATTATGATATGAACTGTTTACTTGAGGAAACAATAAGCCGCGAATTCAATTTACATCCATCCCCTGCTCCCAGAGCCAGTGCAGGAGACTATAAGGCACTTTCCTATTGTTAAGGGTCACCTGACGAGCCTAGCAGGGGAGTAGCAGGGCATTAACACTACTTTAGATTTGACTGTGTAGTTGCTTAGTGGTGTGCTGACTGCATCTTAATGGAATACAAACTAGTTGCTTGTGAGTGCTCGTAGTTGTCCCACAAAGCCTGGTTCACACTAAATTTAACATCTTAACCCTAAACCAGGCTGTCTTAATTCACCTGAATATTGGCACAGATCTCCTAAGTTACAATGATCTCCCCATGCCCATCCAAGACATAAATATATACTTTAGTTTGCCAAGCACACAAGTGAGTGGTCATATTGTGAAGTGTTCAATATACATGTAAGCAATAGTTGTAGCCATACACTGGAATGTTTAGTGTGTGGGATGGGAGGGAGGGAGGGGGGGGGGGATCTGAAGGCAACTGGATGGCATCAAACAGGAATTATACTGTACATCCCAACTCACAACGGACAAGAATATATTTTGTTTTTCACATTAAACCAGAGACAACCTGTTACATAACACATGACACCTGTACTGCAGGTCAGTCATCATGTTTCTAGATTTACCCAGAACATGTGGATGGTTACTGCCATACAACTGGTTTTATTGCAGGAGACAAGAGTGCAGCAATTGACTATTACTCAAATGGTATCTCAGAACTGGAGAAGGGAATTGCATTGAAGATCCATGCTCAAGGTTTGTTGTTATTGTTGTTGTTGTTGTTGTTGTCAAGGGTGGTAAGTACATACACCTACCACATACAATTCATGTCGTTCTATACCCAATATGAAAATGATTTTAGCCCGCCCACAGCAATGGTATGGTTTTCAACCTGTCATTTATTAGTTTTGTGGTTTTGTGGTTTTGTGGTTGCTGTTTTGTGTGTGTGTGTGTGTTAGTAAAATAACCCCAAAACAGTTCTATGGATCTTTATGGCAGGTATATAGTGCAAGGAACAGTTTTGAAAAATTCAATGGGAAGGGTCTGTGTCATTACAAACCGTTAATTGTGTGTTAAGATTATGAGAACTTCTTTGGGGTGGTCTGGTGTAGCTATTGCTGCATATTGTACTGGCCACATGCTCCGCAACTTGTTTTTTTTTAGTGTGCATCGTATTTTTGTTGTTGCTGCTGGAATGTGTACAACAGCAGCAACAATAACAACAGCAACAACAGCAACAATAGAAGCAACTACAACAATAAACAGTAACAACAACATTTATCAGCAACAACAACAATAGAAGCAACAACAACAATAAACAGCAACAACAACATATATCAGCAACAACAATAATAAACAACAACAACAATAAACACTCGGAAGAACTCTCAGTTGACATAATGAAATTATGATGACCTCAATAATCAATTTGAAATTTACTCTCGACGTTTTGACTAGATGTTAAGACTCAAGTTAGCTTGATATATACTGATAGCTAGCTGACCATATGATACAAACCACACCCTAGCAGACGCGTCCAGCACGGGAACTGGATGTGGCAATAATAGCAAAACAATAAATAAAAATTGAAATATAAAAGACATAGTTTACTGCTACTAAAACATTAACAAAGAAAAACATTAACAAAGAATGATAAATAAGTAACTCAGAGAAATTATGGTGGGCATGGTTTCAGTTCAGGCTCTTGAGATAGCCACCCAGCGGCCAGGTAAATTCATTCCACAATCTTGAATCCATTCCACAATCTCGATTGAACTGCTCACACTCTGGTACTGGGCTGATGTGCAATGCCTCCTTCACTATATAGCAGTTCCTTCTGTCTTCTAGCCTGGTCTAAGATGGTGGCTTCCTCCCATAAAATTGATGTCCATTATCCCATGCATGTTCAGCAATTGCAGATTTCTCTTTAGTACACTTTTTACAGACATCTTGATGTTCTTTGATTCAGGTATCCAGTGTTTTCCAACCCGAGATTGCCTGTATCGGTATACTTGTAACAATAGAACAATGACAATCAATAGCAACAAAACAACAACAACAACAATGACAATAATAAACAGCAAACAACAAATGACATCATTTCCCATTGTGCTCTTTGTCATGCTTATTTAGGATCTCTGTGTGTGTGTGGGGGGGGGGGGGGGGTGTGTTTCTTGCTTTGCCACTCAAGAGAAAGAAATGTTAAGTTATGTTGTTTTATGGCATCTATCTTCATGCCTGGGGTGAATGAAATCCTCCCATGCTGTTGGCACAGTGTTTGGAACTGACCTGAGTGGCCGAGACAGATTTGCTCAATAAGAGGTTGCTCTCCTTTAGTAGCCTCTCTCTAATAGCTGCCACTCGTGACCTTGTTAATTCATTGAACTTTGCACCCACCTATAATACTTGGAGATGCAAAGAGATCCATTGTCTTCAGGAAAATGGAGTAGCTGCTGCCGCTAGACCATGTATACTTTGCCAAACCCCCACCCCTCACCCCGAGTCAATTGTTGCCGAATCAGCGTTTACTTTGCCACGTGGTGCACCTGTGCTCACCTCCCTCAGTTTAGCGCCGCTCTCTAATAGAAGCATCCCCTCTGAACTGTTTAGTAGCCTTGGCTTCCCATCAGGCAAATACGGACCTGTGTGTGTGTGTGTGTGTGTTCTATGTTATATTTATAGGCATGTACAGTACTAGTGCAGGCTTACCTTGGACAACAAAAGAGATGTGATGCAAGCACCAGTGATCACAGTTGATTCCATAATGCAAAATCCAATATCATGACGGTACATAATACAAGGTGAATCTGACTGCATGGTGGCAAAAATGCCCTCAAAATGACAAACTGAGCTATTTCCTCCATTTAAAAAAAAACTCACCTGTAACAGTACCTGTTACCTTCTGCTTGTGTCTGGTGTGTCTAGGTTAGGAAATCCAACTTATAGGGTGGCCAAAATGCTGTAAGAAGTTCCAAACATGAGCTACTTCTCCATTACAAAAACACAAAATCAACAAAATGGTTGGCTTAAGCCTTTTTGGGGTAGTCCTTAAAGTTTTGTTCATACCGGTGGGTTTTGGTCCCGCGTAACCTTATCTTACCCTAAGCTAGAAGTTAGGTTGACTTTTAATTAGCAGTGACTGTACAACACAACAAAACTAAGTCTGACTAAATCAAAAAGTGAGATCAATTTCATCACCTCATCCAGACCTCTTTTAAATAGATTAGCCCAGTAGAGGTTTTACAATGACAAAATAAGAGCAGGATCATGCAACAAACAACAATGAGATTATAGTAAAGTTCTATCCAATGAAACATACAAAGATGTATCTTTTGTGGCTTGTCACATTAACACGTGTGCATGATTATCTGTTCAGTCGATCCGCGTTGATAGGTGCTAGTTCTGTTAGGCTGATTAACACGTGTGCATGATTATCTGTTCAGTCAATCAGCGTTGATAGGTGACAGTACTGTTAAGGCTGGTTGACGCTAGCCCAGCATTTCGTTTCTTCTCCGTCTAGCGTTTCGTTTCGTCCTGTTCACAAATTAGCGTTTCACCGTTTCGTTCCGTCAACTGCAAGCCAAATTTTGCCAATTGAGGTTCGACCCTTTACCTTGCCACACCCTCGACTACGGCTGGCTAGCTATGACTCGAAGTTCGGCAGTGAAGCAGGCTATTATTTTGATTCTTTTGCTCAGGAGGTTCTTTTGCTCAGGAGGCGGAGGAGGAGGAATAGGAGAAGGCAGAACAGAGTGTGGGTACGTCCAATATTTAGAATGCGAAGACAGCAAGGCGAGTATCACAACCTGTTCAGGAGATGCGTCTGTCAGATCCAGAAAGCCATTTCAGGTATCTGCGGATGTCTGATAATGAAGATGGTAGTAGAAACATGATTGATGGTGGGTGGAGAGGAGATGAAGAACCAAAATACGGGAATGACATCAATTGGTCATGTTGGCATCAACAGGTTTGCCATAATTTATCTATATAGTTAGTTGCACATGCGTTGTTTATTTCTTTTTATTAACAGTCTGCTGTGGAGATCAGGGAAGGTTTCAAAGAATACTTCTGTACTCCTGCTGGAGAAGTTGATTGGCAGTACAGCTATGTTCGCAGAACTCAACTAATTATTTATATCATTCATTCACTGAACAAAATGCGATGTAATATAATGCACTAGTTCAATAGTTGTAATAATCCATAGAATCATGGGAATGAGGGAGGGGTAGTGGGGTGAAAGGTTTCTGAAGAGGGATCAATATTCAACCTCACTACATACTTCTTGTGCTCACTGGACACCACAACAGGCCCAGCATCTCCAGACTTCTTCTTCTTGGTCTTTTTCAGTTCCCTCACAAATTTGTCCCTCAAAATCCTCCACCTCTTGATTCATCCAACCGCTGTGTAGCCTTCTCCAACCTAAACAATATTATGAATATTATGGGAATATGACGACTACTAAGATAATTTAATTCAGTAGCTACGTAGTTTACCTTGCTAGCAACCTCTTTCCACGCATTTACGCATTCTCTTTAGCTCGTAGATCCTTGTAAGAGCTTGATCCTACCTTCCAAAGACATACAAAGCTTCGCACAGCCTCAACTAACTCCATTTTCGACTGACAAATTGGCATTAATTAGAACTACGATATGACACGTGAAAATATGAAGCAATCTGATTGGTCAAGCTAGCGTCAACAGACGCTAGAATAGAACTCGAGTCTAATCTAGCGGTTCTCTCCGTTTCTTCTTTTCTTCAAAACGGAGCATGTTCACAAATTGACGGTATGACGCTAGGTAACGGAACGGAACGAAACGGTGGGCTAGCGTCACATTGTGAACCAGCCTTTAGGCTGTCTGACCTAACACTGCCTTTCCCCCTGTCGGAGTTCGAAGTCGAAGGGTGAAGATCTGTCATCAGGTGTTTCTGTCACAGCCCAGGCCTGTCTGGATAGGCTATCTGCACAGTTCCAAGGCGATAAGAAATGGTGAAGTCATAATCCTGTAGTGCTAATGACCATCTCATCAAGCGATGGTTAGTACCTTTCATCTTGCTCAAGTATCAGTAGTGCACTAATATCTGTCGGAATGCTCGTCCTAGGTGATATGCTTCGAAGTATTTCAAAGCCGAGACAACTGCTGGGCATTCTTTCTCAACTGTGGAATAACGTGTCTCCCTAAGAAGCTTCTTTGAGAAATATGCTATGGGCTTGTCAGACCTGTTCATCTTGCTGGCTCTGTATAGCGCCAATTCCTCTGCCTGAGGCATTTGTCCGCAGTACAAAGTCTTTGCTGTAATCTGGTGTGGACAATACTGGTGCACTTTGTTAAACTGTCCTCGAACTGCTGGAAGGCCTGCTGGTAATCAATAGTCCATTTCACCTTTGCTGGAGCCGTCTTCTTTGTGAGATTTGTGAGTACTGCTGCTGTAGAGCTGAAAGCCGGTATGAATCTGCGATAGTAGCCGGCTAGGCTCAGGAAAGCTCTGACATGTTTCTTGGTGACTGGCTGTTGAAAGGTTCGTACTGCTTCCACTTTTGCCATCTGTAGAGCGATTTGTCCTTTGCCAACGGTGTGTCCAAGATAAGAACAAGTGCTCGTGCCAATCTGACATTTATTACACATCAAGGTCAGGTCGTGATCTTTTAATCGAGTTATGATTTGGGGAAGATGCTGCAAATGTTCTTCCCAAATGTCACTGAAAATGACAATGTCATAAAGGTACACACTACCAAATTCAGGCATGTCTGAGAGGATGTCGTCCATTAGCCATTGGAAACTGGACGGAGCACCCTTGAGTCCAAAGGGCATGCGTAGAAACCGATACTTCCCTTTCCTAGACATAGAGGCCGTCTTGTCTCTGTCGTTGGGAGCTCATGGGACTTGATAGTAACCCTTGGACATGTCGAGGGTGTAGATGAAGTTAGCCTTTCCAAGTGATTCTAGTAGCTCTTCTATCCGTGGCATCGGGTAAGGGTCAGGTTGGGTAAACTTATTGACTTGGCGGTAGTCAAATCATACTCTAATAGTCCCATCCTTTTTCGCCACTGGGACAATAGCTGACGTCCAAGGGCTATAGCATCGTTTTATTATGCCTCCATAAAGTCTGTATCTCCTGGTCGACCTTTTCTTGCCAGGCCTTGGGGACAGTCCGCAGGTTAGTGCATGTCGGCAGGGAAGTACCAGTGTCGGTATGCAACTGTGTTGCTTGTGTAAGGCCAGGTATGTTAGTAAACACCTCGGGGTGTAGGCCAATGAGGTCAGATACCTCTCGCTTCTGGTCAGTGGTCAGATCAGGTCCTAGCATCAGCTCAGTGTCTGCCTCCAGGAGGGTGGTGAAGGAGTGTTTATCCAGGCCAGGGTCCCCTACTGGTTTTTCTGAAGTGAAGAATACTGCTGCTGCTGGCGTATGCTGCAGCTTCATCATGTTGATGTGTACGGTGCGGGTTTTCTTCCACTTATCTGGCATCCCGACGCTGTACGTCACAGGAGAGAGTTTGTTCTCAACTAAGTACAGACCAGTCCATTGAGCATTCAATTTGATGGAGTTCACTGGCATACATTGTACAAGGACTTGATAGCCCACGTCAAAGTGTCGTTGCTTAGTATGTTGATCATATCTAGTTTTGGTTTCTGCTTGCACCACCGTCTGGGTCTGAATGGCGATGTCCGTCATCTGGTCAAGCCTAGATCACAATTCTAGCATCCATTCAAGGGTTGTCATTTGTGGAGCATCATTGTCAGTCCAGTTACTCTTCAATACATCTAGTGCCCCCTCACATGTCACCCAAACATGAGGTTGAACGGCGAAAAGACAGTGCTTCGGTTTGGAACTTCCCTGTAGGCAGATAGTAGGTAGGGAAGGAGGTGTCCCAACCTCTTTGGTCTTGCTCATATTTCTTTAGCATAGCCTTGGGAGTGCCATGGAACTGTTCAACAGCTCCATTTGTCTGGGGGTGAGAAGGTGAGGTTCTTTTTGGCTTGACTCCCAAGAGCTTGTAAATGTCTTGCATCAAATGAAATTCGCCCCCTGGTCGGAGAGGATTTCTGCTGGAACTCCCAATCGAGAGAATATACCCACCAGGCCAGTAGCCACTGTTTGTGAGTCTGTGTTCTTCAGTGGTACTGCTTCTGGGTAGCGGCTGCCATAATCCATCAATGTCAGGATGTATTTGTTGTCTGCTTTAGTTCTTGTCAACAGCCCAACCATATCAATAGCTATCCTGGCGAACATGATCGGAAGGGTGATCAGTGGTGCCTTGCTGCTGGGTCTTCTCGCAGCCTTCTGCCATTGTGATGCCTCCCTGACATCTCTAGAGAGTGTGGGCCAGTAGAAGTGTTGGAGTAAGCGGTACTTAGTGCGTTCGAAACCCAGGTACCCTGCCATTGGCACAGTGTGGGCCACTCAGATGGTTGGGTTCCTTCTTGCTTGTGGTAGAAGTATCGGCAGAGCATCGTTCTTTAACTGGTCGGTACAGTGTCTGTACAAGACTCCATTGTGGTAGACAAAGCTGGTGTCTCCCCTCCCTCTGCTTCTTGTCTAGCTGACTGCAGAGTCGGGTCTTGCAGCTGTTCTTGGATGAGCTTACTTACATCCGTGTATGCATGCAACGGGTTGAAAGTATCCCTGTTTGATGAGTCGGCATCCTCATCCATGGCTGTGTTCTGTTTAAGGTCATCACCTACATCTGCCTGCTGAGTGTTTGCTCGTCTGTGAGCTTCTTGCCTCTTCTGAGATTGAGACATCTTGATCTTGTGCTTGGCCAAACTACCACATCAGTGTCAAGTCCAACAAGCTGGTGCCAGGGAATGATAATCGCATCTGACTGAGCAGGTGGTCGTCATCAGCTATCTGCTGTTGCTGCTTGACTGTTCCCTTCCTTGTCCTCACCGAGCAGATAGGAACTTCCATCTTGCTCCTTTCATCCACCAAGGCCTTGAGTAGCTGATTTATGAAGGGAGTGTCTTTCCCAGGCAATGCATCCGTGCCCATGTCATCAGTAGCAGCAACTGTAATGTCAGCTTGAGTTCCATCCATGTCTATACTGACTTTTGCCAGGTCAAATTCTACTGGTGGGCCCTTAACCCATACCAGGGAGATCTTTTCTCCTGTCAATACTTCCTTGGAGATAGCGGAGAGAGAGACGAGTGAGTGTGATGCAGCTGTGTCGAGCTTGAACTGGTGGGTTTGTCAACTTCTGAGGGCATGGTCGGTCTCTTGCCATCCACGTATGATGGCTGTTGGTAAGGCGGCCACCTTTTCTGCTTCCTGATGATGCTATAGTCGAGATTGCAGTCTTGCAGGTACTGATCTGTTAGTTTGCTAACTTGTTTTAGAGTCTGAGGTTTCTGTGTCCGCACCCACAGCACTACGCTACATTGCTGAGTAGCATCTGGAGGGTGTGTTCTGTGGCAAACCTCTCACCAGCTTTTTCCATGGGTGTGGTACAGTCTGTCTCGCAGTAACTTGTTAGATCCTATAAGCGTGCCGTCCACTGGGTAGCTGTCTTGTTAGGTTTGATGGTAACCTCCCACCAACACTTTTGCTGGGTCTCTGCTGTTATTCCCATTCTTTCGAGTAGGGCTGCCTTGATAGTGTCATAGGGCATCGGCTTCCACAGCTGTGAGAGCTAAGAAAGCTGCCAGTGCATCGGCGTCGAGTAGCTGTGTTGCCCATTCATCCTTCCGGACATTATAGGTGGTCATGTGCTGCTCAAATCTGGTGAGGCAGGAGTTGATTCTGTCTCCTCCTCGGATGGCTTTGAGTTTAGGAGGTTTGAGTTGTGGCTGGCTAAGCTGTTCGCTGATCCTGGTGAAAAACTCTGTCATATGACTCATCTCTGCTTGGTGCTGTGCAGTGGCCGGCTCCAACTGTTCCCTGTGTCTCTTCTCTCTGTCTGCTTCCATTTGTTGTTGTCGGCAAGCATGTGGGGCAGCTCAGTTGTGGGGATGGGGTGGGCGTAGGCTTCTGTAGGA
The DNA here is from genome assembly GCA_028752905.1 of Cladorhizidae sp. MBARI D1340-BT2. Classification (NCBI taxonomy): domain Eukaryota; kingdom Metazoa; phylum Porifera; class Demospongiae; order Poecilosclerida; family Cladorhizidae; species Cladorhizidae sp. MBARI D1340-BT2. The sequence continues at coordinate 23,018,744 of JAQNBH010000015.1, read as the reverse complement.
ACTTTAACTTCAGGGTAACAGATGTCTGTAGTTCGTGCCTCTGTCCATGGCTTCGAGTCTGCATGGACATGATGGTCTTCTGGTTGATCTCGAATCATTTATGTCTTAATAATAATTTTGCACACAATCACTCTTCACACTATCACCCATCACTAACACAGAGATGGCTTAAGTCCAATAGTGTAGGCGAGTGTAATATATTTATCTCTGATGAGGAGTTGCTGCTGATTAGAGAGTTCAATAGCACTAGCCTGAGGCTTTTTGGGAGGGCAATTTTGGGGGCATATTCATCACCTTCAAATAGTATTCACCTCACATCATCAGCCCTTACTATACAAGTCTAATAGCTGCTGGTCTGAGGAGTCTAATCAATGGCTGAGTATGATCGTAGTAGGCTGCCACCATAATAATGTTGGGTTTTGGTCCCTGTGTAACCTTATCTTACCTGCCTAAGCTAGAAGTTAGGTCGACTTTTAATCATTATAATTAGCAGTGACAACAACACAACATAACTATGTAAGTCTGACTAAATCAAAACTTGAGATCAACTTTAATAACCTCCTGCCAGACCTTTTTTTAAATAGATTAGCCCAGCAGAGGTTTTACAATGACAAAATAAGGGCTGATCATGCAACAAGCAGCCAATGAGATTACAGTAAAGTTCTATCCAATGAAACAACTACAAGTAAGATGTAACTAGTGTGGCCCGGCACATTTCATTAACATGTGTGCATGATTGTCTGTTCAGTCAATCAGCGCCTAACAACCCGTCCCCCCCCCCCCCCTGGTGCTTCCCATACCAAAAAAAAAGGGAATACGACAAGTTTAGATAGCAGATTAGAAACTGTTGTTAAAGGTAGTCTTTCTGGATGCAACACATAGCAGGGTTATCTGGCAAGTATTGATCATAGTTGAATTCCAAAATTCAAAATCCAACCTTGGGGTACCTGATGATGTGAGGTGAATACTATTTGAAGGTGATGAATATGCCCCCAAAATTGCCCTCCCAAAGGCCTAACACGAGCTATTTTCTCCATAGACAGTAGCTTCACTCCCCAATGTTCTACCAAGGCACCAATAGCTGGGCTCCTCGTGAAGAAGGGCCTAAGCACCCAATAGCTGTGCTCCACATAATGTGTAGTAATGATTCTCCTCTGGCTGTGTGCAGCTTCTCCTGGTGCTGCCCTATGTTGCTGACTCGACTATTATGTAGCTGTACCATTACTCGTCTAGGATCTCGCAATGAAGGGAATTCTACTTTACTTATCCTCTTGCTGTGAGCAGAGCACCCCCACCCTATGTTGCTGTCTTTACTATTCTGTGGCTAGTCGTCAAGGACGACGGAGCACTACACAATCTTGGTTTTGGGTTTTTTATCATATGCAGGGGATTTATTTATTATTATTTATTTATTTTGAAGAGTTTAGTCTCTGGAGGTTTGTGAGCTGCAGCAGTAAAAAAAAAAACATAAAAAAATAGACAATACTTCTTTATCAGCGAACTCTCAGTTGACATAATGAAATTACAATGACCTTCTCAATAATCAACTTGACATTTACTCTCTCAGCATTTCGACTAGATGCTCTAGCCTTCCCACACTCCATGGCTGGATTGTTTCCATGCGGCTTCATAGCCAACCATCCGGTTGCATTTTTGGGTTGCAAACAGTTTGGTATGGGATGTGCCTGATGCGATGTGTGAGAGAGGATTATTTGCTGGTTGCTATCAGAATTTCAAGTAACTCACAACATTAACAGTCTTCTTGCTCAGAGCCTTTTTTTTTGCTGGATCTGACAACGAGATGCACAAATTTGGAGGGTTGTCGTGGGGCAAAGCTCAGCGGTGCCAGCCTTCCTCTCATGTTTTGCATTCCTAATAATCTCGTGGGCCAGCCTCTTTAGCGATTGTTTGCAGCAGCACGAATTGATCAATAGTGTAAGTTCGCAAGGTTGTGTGTACCTCGATCTTTGTTTCTTTATGGAGAGACGGAAGATATGGTGGACAGGAGACTACAACTTCTTGAACTGGACGTGGCAATGGCTGGGAAACATTGGCAGCCTCAATCACCTGAGGGTGCACCAACAAACTTGGCGTATATGTCCAACAAAATGGCGGATGGTCGCAATTGCTTTTTTTGGACGTCTCTTCAGGGGAAGATTCTGCTGCTTCTTGGCTAATACAACAAGTAAAAAATCCACCTTAGTGCTGGGGACCTTAAGTACCAAAGTGAGTGGAAGTGAAATCCACAGAATTTCCCCCTTGCATCTCTGTTGTGAGTGCTTTCAAGCTGGTGTGGCAGAAGGGGGGACAGTTGCATTTTTTTAATACTTATGGTTACCACTTTAGAGCTCCGTAGATTCTGTAAACTTCATGGTATGGACTTGATATATAGCTCAAAAGATAGGTCTCTCTGTGTGCTCTCTTTTGATACTAAAATATAGGTATAACTATAGCCAAGTTACTAGACCTAAAGTGGAGGGAACTTCAAAACCTGAATGGCCGCATAAATATCTCAGATTGCAAAGTGCTAAAGATTTGAAATTAGCACCAGTGGCTAGAGGAAGCTCTACTCTATTCAGTGACTGTTTTCATTAGGCGCTAAAACGAAGTATGTGGTCAGCATGTGGGTGGAAAATGACTTTTATGGATGATTAACAAAAATCAATGATTCCATTTTCCACCCGCGCGCTTGACCACGTAGTACATTTTAGCGCCTAATGAAGACACTCATTGAATAGAGTAGAGCTTCCTCTAGCCACTGGTGCTAATTTCAACTCTCTAGCACTTGGCAATCTGGAGATATTTATGCGGGCATTCAGGTTTTTGATTCCCTCCACTTGTAGCTCCCGTAATTTGGCTATAGTTATACTTATGGAAAATATTTTAGTATCAACAGAGAGCACAAAGAGATACATATCTTTTGAGCTATATATCAAGTCCATACCATGAAGTTTACGGAATCTATGGAGTTATAAAGTGGTAACCACACACACACCCAAAAAACACCAAAAAAACATGTGGATCACTCTCCCCCCAAAAATGCAACTGTCACCCCTTCACACACATACACTTAGAGCATTTACAGCCAGCCATAAGCTACCATTATGGCTACTCACAGAGCAGGTACTGACAGCATAAGCTACCATTATGGCTACTCATAGAGCAGTTACAGACAGCCATAAGCTACCATTATGGCTACTCATAGAGCAGTTACAGACAGCCATAAGCTACCATTATGGCTACTCATAGAGCAGTTACAGACAGCCATAAGCTACCATTATGGCTACTCATAGAGCAGTTACAGACGGCCATAAGCTACCATTATGGCTACTCATAGAGCAGTTACAGACAGCCATAAGCTACCATTATGGCTACTCATAGAGCAGTTACAGACAGCATAAGCTACCATTATGGCTACTCATAGAGCAGTTACAGACAGCATAAGCTACCATTATGGCTACTCATAGAGCAGTTACAGACAGCCATAAGCTACCATTATGGCTACTCATAGAGCAGTTACAGACAGCATAAGCTACCATTATGGCTACTCATAGAGCAGTTACAGACAGCCATAAGCTACCATTATGGCTACTCATAGAGCAGTTACAGACAGCCATAAGCTACCATTATGGCTACTCATAGAGCAGTTACAGACAGCCATAAGCTACCATTATGGCTACTCATAGAGCAGTTACAGACAGCATAAGCTACCATTATGGCTACTCATAGAGCAGTTACAGACAGCCATAAGCTACCATTATGGCTACTCATCTAGAGCAGTTACAGACAGCCATAAGCTACCATTATGGCTACTCATAGAGCAGTTACAGACAGCCATAAGCTACCATTATGGCTACTGATTTTTTCTCCTTTTCCTTTGTCTTGTTGAAGCCATGCCACAGAATTGCTGATGTTGGTAGGGGGGGGGGGGGATTTAGTGAATGTTTCTACCCAAGAGTGAACTAGGAACCTGGTATAGGGGAGAAAATTGGAAAGGAAAAAAATTGATTCCTCCCAGTATTGAACTGGGAACATTGAAGTACTACACATGTCCATGAAATTATCCCCCCAACTTCCCATTGTTGGTAGGGGTGAAGGTGGTGGGGGAGGGAGGGGAAGGGGGACGGGGGGAGGGGAGGGGAGGGGGGGAGATAAAGCAAACCCTGCAGAATTTCCCTTTGATTTAGATATTGGCACATGTAGGTGTGTGTATATACATGTACATGTAGGTGTGTAAATACATGTACATGTAGGTGTGTGTAAATACATGTACATGTAGGTGTGTGTATGTACGTGTACATGTAGGTGTGTGTATATACATGCATGCACATGTTATGCAGCGTTTAGAATTGTGTGATTGGGGCTCTCTAATTACACTAAATATTTAAGTTATGAAAAAGGAGTGCGGCAAAAGGTAAACCATACAGTACCTCCATACAGGTACGCACAGCTCTGTAGGTGGGTAGCGTGCTGTACCCTCCTCCCACCTCCTTCCTCGGTTTTTAAGACTGTATTTTTCTGCGTAATTAGGAGCGGAAGAGCTCTCCAAAGCTGAGAGTGTCCGGAGAAAAATGGTGAAGAACTTGGAGATGGCTAGAGAAAGGGTCATTAAGCTGTGTAAGGATCCCCTAATGTGCATGAGTATTCCTATATATTCCACTTACCTTCCCTTTCATGCCCCCCCCCCCCCCCCCCCCCCCCCCCCCCCCGAAATCTTGAATGCTTCATATTTCTGGGACCCCTTGGGCCAATCTCTTTGCTCTTGAGTCCTTTTGACCATGCAGAATTAATTGCAGAAATAATTAGGTAAAAAAATTATGATGTCCATCATATTAATTAGCCAAGTACTTGTGGTTTTCAAGCTTGTCTGGTGTAAAACGTAAAACGATACCAACCATTGGATTTTATAACAGTAATGCTCTAGAACACGTGTAGAAGAGATGTCATCATATCTAGCCCACAAGCAACAAGATTACACAGACTAGTTTGGATTTTTGCAATGCCTTGGGGTTTGTTTCTTGCAGAAGTTAGTGCGTGCTACACTTGCAGTTCGACAAGGGCTTGTATTGTCATAAACACACACCCCACAATGTCATACACTTGCAGTTCGACAAGGGCTTGTATTGTCATAAACACACACCCCACAATGTCAAATCACAGTGAGCTCTTCACTCGACTGTTTCCTTCTTGTGTCGGCATTATCACTTCGCCATCAGCCAAGTAGAATCCGTACCCCAAAGGATCAAGAGTGACTGTCGGTGTGACTGAGGGAGTTGCTGACAAGCTTCGAGGCACATCTTGCCCTCATGATATGAGCTGCTATTCTTGTTGATGTGGGAGGTAGAGATCACCCATTGCGGGGCTCTTTTACGATGACAATGGACATCTTGCCGATATTCGTCAGAAGTTGTGCGCGACGAGCTCTTGTTCAGCACTTTGGCAAGGTACTCTTCGACTTTTGTAGTGTCATCAGATTTGTCAAAAGTCCTTCCGAAGCTCTGTGGGAGCATTTAGTCCACCCTTCTTGGTGCCCACTTTTCATGTGGTATTTGCACCAGTCAAGTTGTTAATAGCCGGGAGGACCTTGCTCTCTGGCTTTCTAGCATGGATTTTGTGAAGTGGCATTGCTCTCTGCATTTCCCCTCGACCTGCCTTCATCCAGACTTCAGCCACTTGAGGTCAGTTGCGTAAGCTACAGCAAAGCTACTGCCACACCTGTCTTCATCCAGACTCCAGCCAAGGTGAGCTTCAGCAGCTGCAGCAAAGCTACTGCCATACCTGTCTTCATATAGACTTAAGCCAAGGTAGATAGCTTCAGCAGTGGCATGACACACAGCAAAGCTATTGCCACATCTGTACTGTTTGAATCGATGCATACATATGTAGATTTGTGACCTTGGCTGGCCTGTAGAAAGCATGACTTGGGATTCTATGATTAGCCTCTTCAAACAATACATCAAGCTCTGGCAATACATCAAGCTCTGGCACATCACTGTTGCCTTCAGATGTGAGCATGATGCTTCTGTAAACTTGTTCTCTAGTAGCTTGACCGAGTATTAGTCTTAACTGAACCCACATTCTTCTGGAAATCATAGAGAAATTTATCTTGTAGTTTCCCCCCCCCCCCCCCCCTTTTTTATCTCTCTCAATTGAAGGCCACTCAATTGAAGGCCAGCCAAAATCTGGATAGCTCCTGTGGGAATGTGGTGCTGGAGTGTATGGATGTGAGTTGGATAGGAGGACGAGTGGTATTTTCAAGTGCTCTTCTGAGTCTCTCCGAGTCCTTTGCTGATGTTGTGATGTAAGATCAAATACATAGTTGGTTGACTTCATAGCATTCACTAAGCCTGTAAAGTGGCAAGATCACCAAAGGTCTTGAAGTTTGTACATAGTTCTGAGCTTCCCTACCACTCCCATAACAGCCACAGTCTGTGCATCCACATCGCCCATTTCACAATCAGATTTCTCTAAACTCATCTCCAACTCAGCGAGAAGCTCTCCTGTTTTTGTCGTTAGTTCCATACGTGTTGTAGAGTGGTGGAGAAGGACACATGTCATATGTGAGGAGCTGCTCCTGTGCTCACTCCATGAGCTCTCGCAATTTCAATGCTACATGCGTTCAGAGATATTGCACTGTTGGATTGCTCCCTTGACAGCTCAGCTTTTGCCGACTGTGTTGCTTTGTTGTACAATAGGCTTGTACAGTGCGGTTGTCTTTTCCACAAATACTGTGGGGACGTCTGAGCACACGATGCGGTAACTGTCTGCTCAAAATAAGCCAGTGACCAAAGCTGGAGCAGAACCAACCATCTGCAACGACCATTGAGCGGGGGCAGGAAAAAATTGGCCTACCAGGAACTGGAAAATTTCTATAAGCCAGCGAGCTCCCCATGCAACCACCTCCCACATATCATCGAGCATGAACCTCAGAACATATCGCCTCTTGGTCCAGCAACCTTTTCTCTCTGGTCCCGCATGGCCATGTCCTTGTACAGCATATGAGATGCCACTCAAGACACCGAATGAGACATCACAAGTTGCGACAAGAGAAACCAACTCAGGTTAATGGCAAGATTACCCGAGTATCATTCAAGTTCCCCGAGTGACCAGATCATGCCATCATAGAGTGCTAGCAACTCTGTCTGGACCGAGGAAGACCCAGCCCCCCCCCCCCCCCCCCCTCTCCCCGAAAATGCATCCATAAGTGTCACCTTTCTCAAGAGAATTAAGAGTGTTTCCTGGTAGGTAAGAGATGTCTGTGCAGCTTTCCTCAGCGGAAGAGCATCAAGAAACACAGGCACCTCTCTCTACCGGGAAACAATCCGAATGAATGGATGCGAGCTATCTGAATGGTTGGTTTCCCGGTAGGCAGAGGCGCCTCTGCAGCTTTCCTTGGCGAAAGAGCGTCCAAAACAATAATTGAGGCCTGGAAGAGATGGTCCATGACAGCATGTGTGATCATCAGCTAACTCACTCACCCCTTCAAATGACATGCATCAGCCTGTTTTATAATGCGTGCATCAATTGGAGCACTAACTCCTGGACTAGGGCTAGGGCTCTAACATAATAAGTGCCCATCATGCTCTTCCTGCTGGCTTTTAAGGTGTTCAGCAACCATTGGCACCTACAGTACTAACTAAAGTATAGATTAATTATTATGTTATAAAAGTTAGAGAGAGTTACTTACTTATAGCCGGAATTAAGTTTGCCCGGTTGGTCTCAACCAAAGGTAGCAGATTTTAATTTGGCACATGGGTGTGAAGTGATGAAGGCGTGGTCACTTCTACGCTAGTTGACGTGACACCTCACGTTCTGCACCATGCTGGTCCTGACTTTGTGATCAGAGACGTCACATTTATGTGAGTGTTTGGAATTCCAGTGGAGATGAAGGAATGAAGTGGCTGCATAAACGATCTGCGTGTACAAGTGTTGTGAAGAGACACTTATCATCGAGCATCAGCCTCAGAATATATCGCCTCTTGGTCTTTGTCAGACAGCAACCTTTTCTCTCCAGTCCCGCATGGCCATGTCCTTGACCAAATGCTGCCCAAGGAAAGGCCATGGCCAGCCGACTTCCCAGGACCAGTTCTCAGCTGCACCCCAAAACAGGAAAGGCGTGACGCCGCAATTTATCCTGGCACTCGACCTGATGCAGACATCGGTCTCTTTGTACTGTTTCTCTAGCATGTGTGCTAAAATAAACCTAGTGTTTTGTACTTGGGTGCAGTGTAGAACCAAGTCTGGAAGTCGGCTGTCCGGACTTAGTGAGATCCCGTTGTTTGGTAAAGGGTCTGGCTACACAAGACTACTTTCTCTCCAGAAAAATGCTTTAACTCTCTACGCTGTATTATTCTTGCAAGGTGAGAAACTACCAGACGGCAATGACATCATAACAAAATATTGTTGGAATTTCATTTGGCACTGCCTCCCCATCTGCCAGACCACCAAATTTAAATTCCCAGCCAAAATTTCTGGCTATATGTAACTACGAAATTAGTTGGGTTCGAAGGTTATTAAGTGGATTTTATTAAGTGGATTAGACTTATTTTTGTAGAAAGTGAGAGTTGTTCAAGTAGAAAGTTAATTAGATGATGTTGATGTGAATTTTAACATGAATTAGAGCATTACAGGGTTATTGTAGGGATTGCTTTAATTGGAAAATTATGGTCTCAGCACTGGTTGATTAAAGCGGTATTCTCAAACCTTTTCTCTCTCTATCTCTGACATTCCTCTATGGGCATCAGCGTGGTAGTGCCAGCTCTTGTAAATCAACCAACTACGTAGTTCCCCTTTCATATATCTTCTTTCTTCAAGTGTTTAGTGGTTACCAAGTATCTACCCTGGTATAGCATTGTTACTGCCACCCTACAATAGTATCTAACCTGGCATAACATTGTGGTTGATAACATTGTGGTTGCCACCCTACCTACCCTGGTATAGCATTGTGGTTGCCACCCTACAATAGTATCTACCCGCATTATGGCTGCCACCTTACCATAGTATTTGCCCCCTATAGTGTTTCCCCACTTTTGAAATATGAATGAACCAATGAACGAGCCTAGCGGACAGAACTACACCTTTTTCCCCACTTCACGACACTCTATAGACATAGACAGTGACAGGGAGGAGGTGAGCCTGGCACACACCGACAGCTAAATATGCAAGCACAGGCCTTTCCAAGCCAGCAGCCAAGGAATCCAAATTCATTGTGAATGCCCCCCAGCTGTGTTCTCCCTCATTTAATATGAACTCCATTTGGATGCCTGAATAATATTTGTATCTATGGTAACCATTCAAGGAGATGCTCTAGCAATACTGCAATATGTTTAGATTAGAAGCGACAGTACTAAATACATGTTTACTGTTGAAGTGGAGTGTTTGGTTTGACGCTGGTTAATGTGCATGTCTGTATGCAAACATACATACACACACACACTGTAATTGCTGGTACATGTATTCCTGTTGCCATAGTGAATGGTGAGCAGTTGAAGGGCAACAATCCAGCCCGTGGTCTGGGTGAAGGCTATGCAGCTGCCAGTGGTTGCTCACCCACCGATTCGCTCTTTTTTATGGCCAAGAGGAAACCACTGCCTAAACAGGTCTGCAAGTGTGTCGGGTTTTGTTTTAAAAGGAGCTTCCACATGGTGTGCAGTTCGCTGCTGCAGGAAGGGCTCTAATGAGATTCATAGAGTAATAATCACCGTAAACTCAAGACCCCGTTAGTATATGCGCAAGGTTTATAGTTCACTTACTGCTTTTGAGATGGCCTCCATGCAGCATGCTTTTGAGATGGCCTCCATGCAGCATGCTTTTGAGATGGCCTCCATGCAGCATGCTTTTGAGAGAGATGAGCTGGAAGCTTACGATGATCAAGCAGCTGCTGTAGGTAGCCGATTTTGCTGCAAGTCTAGCGAAGGGCCCAGCAGGATACTCTGCGATCGCCAACACAGAATGGCACAATTGGCAAGGTCAGACAGAGGTCACTTGAATTTTAGGAACTACTTTGAAGTTTCGATTAAGTATGTGGTCAGGGTGCATTAGCATGCGGCAGCTCCTTTAATAGGTGAGAGTTTAACACTTCTTTGTACGTGTTCTTGCAATCTCTCTCTATCACGTAATATCTCATCATATCAAATGATACATAATTTCCTATCACATGATGTATCTCCCTATCACATGATGTATCTCCCTATCACATGATGTATATATCTCCCTATCACATGATGTATCTCCCTATCACATGGTGTATCTCCCTATCACATGATGTATCTCCCTATCACATGATGTATCTCCCTATCACATCATGTATCTCCCTATCACATGATGTATCTCCCTATCACATGATGTATCTCCCTATCACATGATGTATCTCTCTATCACATGATGTATCTCCCTATCACATGATGTATCTCCCTATAACACGGATTTATATCCCTATCATGTGATGTACATGTATCTCCCTATGAACCTATCACATACTATGACTCCTAACTCTATCACATCGTGTATCTCCAGTCGCATGATGTATTTTCTTATCACACGATATATCTCCCTCTCACATCTTATCACATGATATATCTCCCTCTCACATGATGTATTTTCTTATCACATGATATGTCTCCCTCTCACATCTTATCACATGATATATCTCCCTCTCACATGATGTATTTTCTTATCACATGATATATCACCCTCTCACATGATGTATTTTTTATCACATGATATATCTCCCTCTCACATGATGTATTTTCTTATCACATGATATATCACCCTCTCACATGATGTATTTTTATCACATGATATATCTCCCTCTCACATGATGTATTTTCTTATCACATGATATATCTCCCTCTCACATCTTATCACTGATATATCTCCCTCTCACATGATGTATTTTCTTATCACATGATATGTCTCCCTCTCACATGATGTATTTTCTTATCACATGATATATCTCCCTCTCACACGAGGTATTTTCTTATCACATGATATATCTCCCTCTCACATGATGTATTTTGTTTCTTTCTTTGGGGACATTAGTACGATCATTGAAATATCATTGTGACTTAATTTGCTGGTGAATTCCCCACAGATGGGTGCAGCTGTGTCAGTGAAGGCCTCCATGAATGCGCGGAGTACTAAGATCACTCCCGGCACTGGGAGGAGAGGACGAGGGTACTGTCCACCTAGTGGCAAGGACAAAGATGCTCGCACTGTCGTTTCTTCTGTGGTGAAGGGACTCGACTCCAAATTGGCGCAGACTATTCTAGATGAACTGGTCGAGCGGTAAGTGGAACAGCCATCAACTTGCTATCACAATGTCAGAATCTTATTGCATAGAAGAGTAGATGAGCTACACCCATCAACAGTTGGTAGAGCATTCCAGATGAACGCATTAGCTAATGACTTTGGCGTGTCATAGACCCAATACCCGCCTACACCCCGTGGTTTTTATTCTGTTCTAAAGTACTTGGCAAAATCTACATTTTGCAACCAAATGAAACCACATCTACGTAAGCTACGTGGAAGAAGTTTTGAGTTGTTCAACAGAGCACACTCTGCAGTTCTCCTCCCTTCCTTGACCTAATAGAAAATGCCCGGCATATGATGGCTTTCTCATAAGTAGTTGTGATGTACACTATAAGATAAGGATGAAAGCAATGCATATTACGGCGCTATAGCAATGTGCTCCAATTAGAAAAGTTTTCCGTAGCAAGTGTACCTGTCCAGGCTGGTTTTGAAGTAATTGCTCTCCCACAGACGCTATGCTTGTGTGCTTTGTAATAATGAATAAAAATAGATGAGATGAATGGATAGATAGATAAATTGATTGATAGTTTGTAGCCAATTTTTATTGGAAACGTGTACTTGTTCTCTTGTAGTGAGATGTCGGTGACTTGGGATGACATCAGTAAGTGCACGCACACATGTGCCTGCCTACACGTTCTCTCTCCTTGGCTTTCTTATGCTAGTTTTTCCTTTTCTCTGCACTTAATTAAATTCTTCCTATTTCTTCTTCACCTTCCTCCTGTGTGGGTGTGTGTACACTATGTGTGTATGTATGTGTGTATGTATGTACATGTATGTGTGTATGTATCTATTATGAGTATGTGTATGTAAACAAGTTATGGTATGAGTGCACACATGTATGTGTGTATTATGAGTGTGTATGTAAACATGTGTATGGGTATGAGTGCATGTGTACATGTACATGTGTGTGCATGTATCTATATGAGTATGTGTATGTAAACATGTGTATGGGTATGACCGTATACATGTACATGTATGTATCTATATGAGTATGTGTGTGTAAACATGTGTGTGGGTATGACCGCATACATGTACATGTATGTGTGTATGAATCTACTATGAGTATGTGTATGTAAACATGTGTATGTAAACATGTGTATGGGTATGACTGCATACATGCACATGTATGTGTGTATGTATGTGTGTGTGTATGTACTTTTATGTGTGTATGCATCTACTATGAGTATGTTTATATAAACATGTGTATGTAAACATGTGTACGGGTATGACCGCATACATGTACATGTATATAATTCCCCTCTTTCCTCACTTGTCTTGATTTTGGTCCTTCTCCTCCAGTCACACCCCTCACCTACACTTAACTGTCCTCTCCTCATTAGTCTCCCTTTATTAAGACCTTTCCCTCCTTGCACTCAAGCTCGTCTTCTCCCTTCTTTTCCTCTCCAACCTTTCTTGAATCTTCTCTCCTTCCAATCCTCCTCTCCTCTCATTCTCAAACTTCAATTTCCCGTCTCCATCACTTCCTCACTTCCTCCCCACCCCTACAGTATATCTTGAATTATTCCTCACATACTGTATGTACATTTCTCATCTGTTCATTCTCTCTCTCCCTCTCTCCCTCCCTCTCTCCCTCCCTCCCTCCCTCCCTGCCTCCCTCCCTGCCTCCACACTCGATCACCACTGCTACTGCTCTCTCCATCTCCGTGTTCTATATGAAACTCTTCGTAGTTGGCTTGGAGCTCCCCAAGAGGATGCTACAGGAGATTGTAATCTTGCCTGCACTGAGGCCAGAGGTGTGGATAACAGTAATCCCTTAGTAATCTTATAGTATTGTGATAGTAATTGGGTAGTAACCTGATAGATTGGCGAGAGATGAGAGCCCTCACGGAGTTAGATTGGAAAACGTGTATTGCTGCGCGTGGCATACGTATCTGTCTATCTATTATCTATCTACGTGTTTACTGTACATTGCCCAGTAAACACTTGCTGGGTTACTTAAACTGGAAATGATTATCAGAGTGAAGAGATAGCTCAAGAAGAATGGTAGCAGATTCAAAGATAGGGGAAAGAAAACTGGCTGCACAGGCAAGTCAGAATGGGCTGCACGGTTAGTATGTAGCTGACAGGGAAGGATGCTGGAGTTTCATTCTGACATATCTCATCAACATGCTCTAGCTATGGAGGTGGGATATGTACATCATTTTTGTCATGGTTATGCAGAAATGATTATCAATCAGGTACATAAGGCAACGTACACAGCACGTAGTTGACATGTGTGTAATAGATACCGTGATGGAGGAGGTGTCTACAGTTTTTAGAAACCCGAAGATCCTGGGTCATGGCAACCAGGGTGCAGTGAGGGCGCTACTAAGGGCCTGAGGGTTTCTAAATACCGCAAATCCAGTTGGTCGAGGTTTCTAACTTATTTAGAAACCTGGCAACCACATAGAACAACCAACCGGCAACCATTTAAAAACCAGAATAAAAGAGGGCACTAGCAGAAGCTACACAGTGGACTTCTCCACTTTTTCTAATTATTTTTATGTTAGAGAACGTCCCAGCAAACCTGGATGAGGCACAGCTGAGCCCAGCTCTGTACTAGCTCTACTGTGGCAGGTAACATCTAACAGTCTCTCCCCAACCAGCTCCTCCCACAAAAGCGGTCACTTTGCTCCAGCCAAGCAGTGAAGAGGTAGCCGCAGCAAAGAACTGAAGGGATGCCAGAGATAACCAGAGAAGACAGTAGCTATGTAGGTATTGCGTTGAACTTGCTACACTACTGGATTCAACACAAAATATAGATCATAATTATTATTATTTTTTTATTTATTACATCAATACCCTGGGGGGGGGGGGGGGGGGGGGGGGGCGTGGACTCTAAGTGAAATACAGTAGGAATGTGTAACTGACCAATGAAATTGCTCCATAGGTTCTTAAGCATGTTGGAGAGTCCAATAGCAAGCCCTATATTTGGTTTGACTTCCAAAATGGTGGACGGCAAACCCTCCAAAAAGCTAAAGCTTATATCTCAGCTAAAACTCACATTGACAGCTTCTTGGCTGCTTAACTTAAATGGTTTTTGGCTCAAAAAGTAAAGTCTGCCACTGTGCCTTGAATCCTTTGGCAGACCAAAGAAGATGAGGGCAAACTTGACATTCATCTTCAAGCATCAAAATGTATCTATGTTCCATGTGTATCTTTGCTTGTGTACATTTGGTACCAGAAGACTCCAAATGTTCCAATGTGCATCCATGGGTACTCTGTTTCTTAATTAAAAAGCGTGGAGTGGTTGTTGTCGATGATGTAATCAAGCTAGCTCACATGCTGCTTTCTAGTCAGAATTGGGTAAAGATCATCATTCACATGGCTCGAGCTATAAGCAGAAGGAATGACTTGGGCTCAGTTCTACAGTTCAGTCTATGGAGTTCTTGCTCCTGGGAAACTGTTTCCAGGTCCGAAGGAGACAGTAGCTGATCTACTAAAAACAACTGCTATCTTGTTAGTGGAATTATCCTTCGCAACTGGTCCTTGAAAGAAGCTCTAGTAATCCTATGTGGGTGCAGTCACCAGTAGCAACAAGACGTGGCATGTGCATGTGTAGTCCTCAACAGCATGAGTTCAAGCTCTGAGTTGGACTTTATAGAACTCCGTGTATATAGTCCTCCTCTGCTCAGTTGTAATATATAGAAGCAGCAAAATAAACGATCAAAAAGTTTGGAACAAGAACAAAAGTGGAACAAGAACAAAAGTTTTAAAAATGCTCATACTGGATCGAACACAAACAGTTTGACGACCCTTTACCAGTCCATATCGAGAGTGTATGGGTAAAGGGTCGTCTAACTTGGTCAACATGTACACGGACTTGTTTCCTTTCCTGCTTTTAACAGTTCTTTTATTTTAACCGTTCAATGAACAGTTCAATGCAATGAAGTTGAAACTAAAAGTATTTTTGTTCTTCGAGAGCACACTAAACGATGTTGAGAGTGCAAACTGTCATTAACAATACAATAACCTTCTCAATAATCAACTTGAAATTGTATTATCTTGACATTTCGCTAGATGCTCTAGCCTTCATCATTATTCCTGATGAAGGCTAGAGCATCTAGTTGAAACATCGAGTGAATATTCAAGTTGATTTTTAGAAGGTTATTATTATGCCAACTGAGAGTTCGTTGATCATTAACAAGTTCCTGTCAGCTTGAACTGCATGATCTTCCCTTTGGTACTCTGAGAGAATTTCTGCAGAACACTCTGCCCAATGACCTCACTCTTAGTGGTGTGAGCTTCCCATCTTCAAGGGAAGCTGCCTGTATACAGTATACAAAAAAAAACGAGCTGAGGCACCCACACCAAAGGTGCAGGAAGGAACATACTCTCTTAATTATATATACTAGGAGAGGCTTCCACACCAAAGGTACAGGAAGGAACATATCCTTTCTGTTGTTCAAAGCCGATTTATTTCAGATTAGCATCATATTCAGCTACTACCTACCGAATGTTTGTAATGGAGTAGTGGCTAGCATTGTCTCGCTAGGCACTGCTTGCATTACTAATGAGTTACTGAGCATGGTTGAAATGCCACCATGTTGTCTTGTTGGTAATGCCACCATGTTAATCTTAGTGTAGTTTGCTGGTAATGCCACCATGTTGTCTTGGGTAGTTTGCTGGTAATGCCACCATGTTGTCTTGTGTAGTTTGCTGGTAATGCCACCATGTTGTCTTGTGTAGTTTGCTGGTAATGCCACCATGTTGTCTTGTGTAGTTTGCTGGTAATGCCACCATGTTGTCTTGTGTAGTTTGCTGGTAATGCCACCATGTTGTCTTGGGTAGTTTGTTGGTAATGCCACCATGTTGACTTGTGTAGTTTGCTGGTAATGCCACCATGTTGTCTTGGGTAGTTTTCTGATAATGCCACCATGTTGTGTTGTTTGTGTGCTATCACTTGGCATGTGGAAAACGTGTGCAGGTAATATCATGGCTGACAATGCCAAGTGCCGTGGCATTTTTGGCGATAGTGGCGGCTTCTAAGAAGGGAGTCTTGTGCCCAGACCAGGCCAAACTTTACAACAAAAAAATCTAGTCATCCATCTGGTTCCATTGTGAAGTTTGGTTCGGATCCGATCTTCCATTCAGCCATGCATGGCAGGCAGTCAGACACTACTACTTTACATAGTGAGATATGTACATACATGTACAAGATGAAGATCTTAACAAATATTGGATTGAACCATCAAAAAGGAGACAGGAATCTATTCTCACCAATAGAACACAAATAATTTATGATCATGTAGCCAAATCAGTTATAAAACCATGTGATTGCATAAGGTAAAGGGTCATTGCATTGTTTATGGTTTTACATGGTAAGTACTTGTTTACTTTCTTTTACAAAAAGTTTTTTTTCTTCTTTTTTTCTTTGCACTGTCGAGCACGTCCTTCAAGAGATTTGCAACAATCTCTCGGGACAACTCCAGAAGTAATCAAATGTTATTCTTTGCTATGTTTACTTACTACTAGTATACAAAGACTCGTACATGCGCATACCACAACTACTAGTATACAAACACTCGTACATGCACGTGCCACAACTACTAGTATACAAAGACTCGTACATGCACGTGCCACAACTACTAGTGTACAAAGACTCGTACATGCACGTGCCACAACTACTAGTATACAAACACTCGTACATGCACGTGCCACAACTACTAGTATACAAAGACTCGTACATGCACGTGCCACAACTACTAGTGTACAAAGACTCGTACATGCACGTGCCACAACTACTAGTATACAAACACTCGTACATGCACGTGCCACAACTACTAGTATACAAACACTCGTACATGCAAGTGCCACAACTACTAGTATACAAAGACTTGTACATGCACGTGCCACAACTACTAGTATACAAAGACTTGTACATGCACGTGCCACAACTACTAGTATACAAAGACTCGTACATGCGCATACCACAACTACTAGTATACAAAGACTCGTACATGCACGTGCCACAACTACTAGTATACAAAGACTCGTACATGCACGTGTCACAACTACTAGTATACAAAGACTCGTACATGCACATAACACATAACACCAAGTAGTAGGTGCCGGCCCCTCTCATGGGGCTGGATCCATCATAACACTGTCCACGGATTCATCAGAGAGAAATAGTCATTCTACAGAGAGAATCTTTCATAATGCTCACCAGTGTCAAAGAATCTATCGAAGCTACTTCATATGCTCCAATCAACTCTCCATGTTTACTTCTGATCGAAGAAGAACGTTTGCTTGTCATCTGCGTCCATCATCAGTTGCAGAGGGAGAAAACTGGAGGCTAGTGTGTAGCAAAATCTCTTGCAAACATGAACAGCCTTAACTTTCAAAATGCCATTTTACATCTCACGAGGTGATCTTGTTCATTGTTTTCCTTCAACCAATCACTGACTTTGTGGGGTCACCTTTCCCCTTTTCAATCTCAGCACTTGCAGAAGATTTCTGTCTTCTTGCCAGCCTCTCTGAGCTGCCTTGCTAAATATCAAATGGAGGAACTGATCTTTAGCAACATCCATTACGAGTTTTCTCTTCCACAACCCCTTGAGAGAGTCGTTGGGGAATGTTAATTGCAGTGGCTGGGAGGGTTAAGGTGTGTGGCTTCAACAGCTTGCCGGTGGGCTGGAACTTTGCTTGTGTTCAACCAGCACACTTGTTCCATCCTAGAAAACCCTATTATATATTTGATATGGCAATATCACGCACACTACCCAGCATACAAGTAGTACACATAGACAACGAACATGCCTAGGCTACTTACAAAGAGTCGGTACCCGATCCTCGCATAAAAAAAAAAATTAAGCAGTTACACGAGAATGACAATATGCCACATCCCTTGCCTCATCATACACATAGTAGAGAACAATGATCCTTGACATGTTCTCCAAACAACCTTTTGTAGGCTTTGGGGGTTATGAATAACTGTCAGGTTGATGAGGAACTGGTGATACATCAGGCAAGATAAACTTTCTACCACAGAGCCATAGTGACCATTTGCTAGCTGAAAGACTGCCACTAGCTGACTTGCACTAAAACACCCTTTGCAAGTTTTGACGACCCTTACCATCTTCACTTGCACCCGCCCCCAGCAGACTTACTGAAGGCTCTGCCCCTGTGTATATAATAGTGTATATAATAAAGAATTGACTTGTCAAAAAAGAAATGAAGCAAGCATTTACCAAATGCGGACTCGGGGGGACCTTTTACCTGTTGAAGACAAATATTATATTGCTTTTGTAAGATCTGAGTTATGCTTGGTATTCATTAAAGGGTCCTATAAATGTTTGTGGTCTACAAAGTTCTTGGTCCATTACAATGGACTAGAGCATCGGCTGAAACATCGAAAAACTAATTTTAAGTTGATCATTTTAAGTCGATCATTGAGAATGTCATTTTATTTCTCTGCGCGATCAACTCTCAACAAATTCTCATCTCGTTGCATTCCTCTTTGTCAATCCAATAATTGTTTGCTTTTGTTTATGGTCAGGACAGGTGACCCATTTATCAGGACAGGTGACCTGTTTGTACTTATATTTAGGACAGGTGACCCTATTAGCATGGGTGGCCTTATATTTAGGACAGGTGACCCTATTAGCATAGGTGGCCTTATATTTAGGACACGTGACCCTATTAGCATGGGTGGCCTTATATTTAGGACAGGTGACCCTATTAGCATGGGTGGCCTTATATTTAGGACACGTGACCCTATTAGCATGGGTGGCCTTATATTTAGGACAGGTGACCCTATTAGCATGGGTGGCCTTATATTTAGGACAGGTGACCCCATTAGCATGGGTGGCCTTATATTTAGGACAGGTGACCCTATTAGCATGGGTGGCCTTATATTTAGGACAGGTGACCCTATTAGCATGGGTGGCCTTATTTAGGACAGGTGACCCTAAAAGCATGGTGGCCTTATATTTAGGACAGATGACCCTATTAGCATGGGTGGCCTTATATTTAGGACAGGTGACCCTATTAACATGGTGGCCTTATATTTAGGACAGATGACCCTATTAGCATGGGTGGCCTTATATTCAGGACAGATGACAGATGACCTGTTCATATTTATATTCGGGATGTAGAACTGGTACCCATTGGTTTGAGAAGAAAGATGCAGTGCTATGGTTACTAGTGCTTGTATGGTGTGCACAGATGGTGGGCGTAATGCACTTGCTGTGGCAGCTACAAAGAAAGCATGACATGTGCCTACGCTTCATTGCATGGAAAAACAACATGGGGGTACTTATCCAGCATGGGGATACTGGTCCAGCATGGGGGTACTAGTCCAGCATGGGGGTACTGGTCCAGCATGGGGGTACTAGTCCAGCATGGGGGTACTAGTCCAGCATGGGGGTACTGATCCAGCATGGGGGTACTGATCCAGCATGGGGGTACTGGTCCAGCATGGGGGTACTTATCCAGCATGGGGATACTGGTCCAGCATGGGGGTACTGGTCCAGCATGGGGGGTACTGGTCCAGCATGGGGGGTACTGGTCCAGCATGGGGGTACTGGTCCAGCATGGGGGTACTGGTCCAGCATGGGGGTACTGGTCCAGCATGGGGGTACTGGTCCAGCATGGGGGTACTGGTCCAGCATGGGGGTACTGATCCAGCATGGGGGTACTGGTCCAGCATGGGGGGTACTGGTCCAGCATGGGGGTACTGGTCCAGCATGGGAGTGCTGGTCCAGCATGGGGGTACTGGTCCAGCATGGGGGTACTGGTCCAGCATGGCAGTACTGGTCCAGCATGGGGGTACTGGTCCAGCATGGGGGTGCTGGTCCAGCATGGGGGTGCTGGTCCAGCATGGGGGGTACTGGTCCAGCATGGGGGTACTGGTCCAGCATGGGGGGTACTGGTCCAGCATGGGGGTACTGGTCCAGCATGGGGGTACTGGTCCAGCATGGCAGTACTGGTCCAGCATGGGGGTACTGGTCCAGCATGGGAGTGCTGGTCCAGCATGGCAGTACTGGTCCAGCATGGGGGTACTGGTCCAGCATGGGGGTGCTGGTCCAGCATGGGAGTGCTGGTCCAGCATGGCAGTACTGGTCCAGCATGGGGGTGCTGGTCCAGCATGGGGGTGCTGGTCCAGCATCAGAAACTTTTTGCTTCTCTTTTCCTTCAAGTGCACCGCATTTTAAGACCCACACATATAATTGATCTTATCTACGCAAGGCTTCTCTCTCTCCCTCTCGTGTGTATAAACTTCATTGAATTGTAATGCACGTGTGCAAACAAAGCAATGAGGGGAGGAGTCATCCAAGCTCAGCTTGTCATAATGTTCTATAAATACATTGCACAATCACTTGCTCCAAACCACAATCTAAGTGACTTTATGTCATGTGACATGCAGAAAAACAACAGCAAACCATTAAGGAATAATTATCTCTTAATTAAGGACTATTTCTGTAGCACCGAATATTAAAGGAGCCAATTATAGCTTCTCTAGCAGCTTGTACCAAGAGATTACCTCTCTCTCTCTTGGCTTTCCCCTTGCCCCAGACTTAGCTGTGTTCTATCGGCGCCAGTCTCACCATACTTATAGATCCTACACCAAAATTCTGCAGATTGAATTTGACCATGAGGTGCATTATCTACGGCTTCCATAGGCTCCCTTCCTCTCCAAACCACATGTATGGTTACACTCAGAGCAGTACTAAAGATTTCCTGGGGTATTTTTTTCCTCTGCATCTCAGCAGCAGCAGCAAGCACTGCTGGTGGTACAATGTACACACACGTGCTGGTAAGTCAGAACTTGAGCTCTGTTGCATGTGCAAAGCCAGGACTCGGACACCACTCAGGATCAAAGTCAAACTGATTGTTGGCAGTCTTGCATAGGCCGTAGTTAGCTGGTTGCCATGTTTGTAGCCTGCTTGGCTGGGGTATTTAGGAGCTACATAACCACTACTTAAACTTGGATAGCTGCCATTACAGTTGTGCAGAGTTGTTCCCCGACCTGATGTCTCGGAGGGTTTGGTACTCGCAGCCAAATGGGGAATCATCAATTCACCATGTGGTCTCACTAGCAAATTGGGAATCATCAATTCACCATGTGGTCTCACCAGCAAATAGCAAATGGGGAATCATCAATTTACCATGTGGTCTCACCAGAATGGGGAATCATCAATTCACCATGTGGTCTCACTAGCAAATGGAGAATCATCAATTCACCATGTGGTCTCACCAGCAAATGGGGAATCATCAATTCACCATGTGGTCTCACCAGCAAATGGGGAATCATCAATTCACCATGTGGTCTCACTAGCAAATGGGGAATCATCAATTCACCATGTGATCTCACCAGCAAATGGGGAATCATCAATTCACCATGTGGTCTCACCAGCAAATGGGGAATCATCAATTCACCATGTGGTCTCACCAGCAAATGGGGAATCATCAATTCACCATGTGGTCCCACCAGCAAATGGGGAATCATCAATTCACCATGTGGTCCCACCAGCAAATGCGGGAATCATCAATTCACCATGTGGTCTCACCAGCAAATGGGGAATCATCAATTCACCATGTGGTCTCACCAGCAAATGGGGAATCATCAATTCACCATGTGGTCTCACCAGCAAATGGGGAATCATCAATTCACCATGTGGTCTCACCAGCCACCAGCAAATGGGGAATGATCAATTCACCATGTGGTCTCACCGGCAAATGGGGAATCATCAATTCACCATGTGGTCTCACTAGCAAATGGGGAATCATCAATTCACCATGTGGTCTCACCAGCAAATGGGGAATCATCAATTCACCATGTGGTCTCACCAGCAAATGGGGAATCATCAATTCACCATGTGGTCTCACTAGCAAATGGGGAATCATCAATTCACCATGTGGTCTCACCAGCAAATGGGGAATCATCAATTCACCATGTGGTCTCCCTGGCAAATGGGGAATCATCAATTCACCATGTGGTCTCACTAGCAAATGGGGAATCATCAATTCACCATGTGGTCTCACCAGCAAATGGGGAATCATCAATTCACCATGTGGTCTCACTAGCAAATGAGGAATCATCAATTCACCATGTGGTCTCGCCAGCAAATGGGGAATCATCAATTCACCATGTGGTCTCACCAGCAAATGGGGAATCATCAATTCACCATGTGGTCTCACCAGCAAATGGGGAATCATCAATTCACCATGTGGTCTAACTAGCAAATTGGGAATCATCAATTCACCATGTGGTCTCACCAGCAAATGGGGAATCATCAATTCACCATGTGGTCTCACTAGCAAATGAGAAATCATCAATTCACCATGTGGTCTCACTAGCAAATGGGGAATCATCAATTCACCATGTGGTCTCACTAACCCGACTCTATGCTTGAGTGCACACACACGCACAGAGAGAAGAGTCTGGTGAAATGCCAAAGAACGTGTTTTGGGGGGGGAGGGGGGGGGGGGGGGGGGGGGGGGGGGGGGGGCTCGGGTATCCATGACTTCTGTGACATCAGTATCTATTTACATGACAAGAGGTTCTAATGTAAAGCAGTGACAAAGTAAGCTGGTTGCTGACTAGACAGGAACAAGGTGTTCTGTGGCAAGGTACTGACTGGCTGACGAGACTAGCCCCACACACACACAGTTACCGCTTACATTCTACAAACACCATTTTACCTTCACCATGGAGATCTTTAGCCCTGCACATGTACAAACACCTGGTAGTTGCTTTTTACTCCTACTAGTCTGCATGATCCTTTACCTGTTTTTCTGTTTGTACCTACATAGCTGGCTAAGACATCTCAGGAAACTGCAAGCTACATTCATAGTAATGCATGTTCTGTTTGCATGCATAATGTTCTCCCTATTAAAATGACCTTACCATGATCTTGCACGTGCAGAGTGTAATTATAACTATGTCCGGATGAATTATGTATATAGGTATATGTAGACAGCACCCTGTGTATGTGTAGACAGCACCCTGTGTATGTGTAGACAGCACCCTGTGTATGTGTAGACAGCACCCTGTGTATGTGTAGACAGCACCCTGTGTATGTGTAGACAGCACCCTGTGTATGTGTAGACAGCACCCTGTGTATGTGTAGACAGCACCCTGTGTATATGTAGTCGGCACCCTGTGTATATGTAGACAGCACCCTGTGTATGTGTAGACAGCACCCTGTGTATATGTAGACAGCACCCTGTGTATATGCAGCACCCTGTGTATATGTAGACAGCACCCTGTATATGTGTAGACAGCACCCTGTGTATGTGTAGACAGCACCCTGTGTATGTGTAGACAGCACCCTGTGTATGTGTAGACAGCACCCTGTGTATGTGTAGACAGCACCCTGTGCATATGTAGACAGTGGCTACATGCATGTATGCTCAAGACAAGAAGTGTTGTGTTTCTATGACTTAGAAGAGGAAACAAGACAACTTGAGTAGGCCAAATGGATGACCCTTTACCATGTGTGATTGTTGTTCTTGTTTCCAGCTGTTGTATTGTTTGTTGGTGTAGAACTAAGCCCCGCCCCGGCAGATTTTACAAAGTCAACTCAGAGCTTCTGGGTCGGCAGAGCTTTTGTTTATTTTTGTTCTACCATGCACATATCAACATGCATGCCATGCGTTAGCACATATCAGTATGCATGCCATGTGTTGGCACATATCAACATGCATGCCATGTGTTGGCACATATCAACATGCATGCCATGTGTTGGCACATATCAACATGCACGCCATGTGTTGATACGTATCCACATGCACGCCATGTGTTGGCACATATCAACATGCATGCCATGTGTTTGCACATATCAACATGCACGCCATGTGTTGGCACATATCAAGATGCATGCCATGTGTTGGCACATATATCAACATGCATGCCATGTGTTGGCACATATCAACATGCACGCCATGTGTTGGCACATATCAACATGCATGCCATGTGTTTGCACATATCAACATGCACGCCATGTGTTGGCACATATCAAGATGCATGCCATGTGTTGGCACATATCAACATGCACGCCATGTGTTGGCACATATCAACATGCACGCCATGTGTTGGCACATATCAACATGCATGCCATGTGTTGGCACATATCAACATGCACGCCATGTGTTGGCACATATCAACATGCATGCCATGTGTTGGCACATATCAACATGCATGCCATGTGTTGGCACATATCAACATGCACGCCATGTGTTGGTGCATATCAACATGCATGCCATGTGTTGGCACGTATCAACATGCATGCCATGTGTTGGCACGTATCAACATGCATGCCATGTGTTGGCACATATCAACATGCACGCCATGTGTTGGCACATATCAACATGCATGCCATGTGTTGGCACATATCAACATGCACGCCATGTGTTGGCACATATCAACATGCATGCCATGTGTTGGCACATATCAACATGCATGCCATGTGTTGGCACATATCAACATGCATGCCATGTGTTGGCACATATCAACATGCACGCCATGTGTTGGTGCATATCAACATGCATGCCATGTGTTGGCACGTATCAACATGCATGCCATGTGTTGGCGCATATCAGCATGCCATATGTTGGCGCATATCAGCATGCATGCCATGTGTTGTTGCTATTGTTGGTGTAATCGTCGACTACAAACAAAAAAAATCAGCTCTTTGACTGTACCCACCTCAAGTAAGATCAGTTACAGCCTCCTTTGTACTTTCAGGGTTTCATCCAGGTGCCCCCCCACTCAGTATCTGGGGGGCGGGGATTCACTGATACCAAAGTTCAAATGCAAGTTGACTATTTTACAGCCATGGACATTAACAGTATGAAGGTGAGATCTGCTTAGCACTATTCCACATAGCCTGGGACTCTTGATCAAGGATTAGTAGTGCAGGTTATTGTAACTTATATAGAGAAGAGACAAATGGCTGGTCACACAGTAAGTTTACAGCAACACAGTAACAGCAGCTATTGTTAACTCTAATGTTCAGTTCACCACAGTGAAGGCCATTTCTTCACTGTGATTGTGAATTATTAATTACAAATTACCCTCAACATGCACGGGAAAACAAAAAATACCATTAGAAAGCATATTGAATGGGCTACATATTGGGATATAATCAGGATATAATCAGGACCATAGCATAAATCTTATAATAAAACCACGTTGTCAGACCCTTTCACATCATCCAATCAAGTCAGTACTGGCATAATCCCCCCCCCCCCCCCCCCCCCAATCATGTAATGTGGGTGGCTGCATAGTAGCACAGACTAATCTCTCTGCATACAGTTCCTGCTAACCCCCCCTCCCCTGAGTTAAAAAATCCTGGATGAATCCCCGAGTCTTTGTGCCCAGAACAAGCAGTGCTGTATTTGACGTGGTAACCCAA
This sequence comes from Cladorhizidae sp. MBARI D1340-BT2, assembly GCA_028752905.1. Classification (NCBI taxonomy): domain Eukaryota; kingdom Metazoa; phylum Porifera; class Demospongiae; order Poecilosclerida; family Cladorhizidae; species Cladorhizidae sp. MBARI D1340-BT2. Next base: position 22,993,071 of record JAQNBH010000015.1, on the reverse strand, counting down.
AGCAGATGTTTTGGTAAAGGCTCAATTGCCATCAATCAGTCGAACAAATTCGAATGCATAACATGTGAGCTAGCTACATTGCATCATCGACTACACTTGCATTAGCATGGTTATGTCATTGGAGAGCCGAGTCCAGCGTTGCACCTATTGTGTGCAAGTTATGCTCATCCTTTCTTATGAATGTTAAGTTTAAGGTTTTTTCACAGGTTGACGACGGGGTGGTGCCCCTCTGCCATTTTTTTTTAATGGATGACAGCGATATAGGGAGTGTTATCCCACTCCTGGTACAGATTTGGAAAGGCAGTCTAACATTTAGTATGGCAAGATACAGTAGCAAAATATCATCATGAAATTGTAAGCATGATCATGCATTATCTTGTCATGATCATTCCAGCTCTTACACACAGTGTTTCATGCGGGGGCTGTTGGTTGTTGCTGTTGTTTTTTGGGGGGAGGATCGATTGCAATACAATTTTTAGTTTTTCCCCCATGACTTAATCTGGTATTACAGTACATCAGCATTATGACTCAACACTATACAGATCACTACAAGATTAGGGCTTTACTTTGGGTTGAAGCATTGGCTAAAGTTGAGTCCAGGGCAGCAGCTGGGGTGAGGGATAGGTCAATGGCTAAAGTACTACAATCTAATAGTAGTCACGACTAGAGCAATCCATCTAACAATGCTTGTATCTAGAGCAATCAATCTAACAATGCTTGAATCTAGAGCAATCCATCTAACGATGCTCATGTCTAGAGCAATCAATCTAACGATGCTTGTATCTAGAGCAATCAATCTAACAATGCTTGATCTAGAGCAATCAATCTAACAATGCTTGTATCTAGAGCAATCCATCTAACAATGCTTGTATCTAGAGCAATCAATCTAACAATGCTTGTATCTAGAGCAATCTAACAGTGCTCATGTCTAGAGGAATCAATCTAACAATGCTCATGAATGCCTAGAGCAATCCATCTAACAATGCTTGTATCTAGAGCAATCAATCTAACAATGCTTGTATCTAGAGCAATCTAACAGTGCTCATGTCTAGAGGAATCAATCTAACAATGCTCATGAATGCCTAGAGCAATCAATCTAACAATGCTTGTATCTAGAGCAATCAATCTAACGATGCTCATGTCTAGAGCAATCAATCTAACAATAGTAAAAGTGGTCTTGGCTAGAGAAATGCAATTGAGTAGCCACGATGGCTAGAGCAATGAAATCTTGGCTCACAGTTAGAATCTAAAAATGCAGTGTCATCATCATGATGGAATACTGTTATTACATTCGTATGCTAAGGGTTACCACCCCAAGTTTGGATTGAAAGGTCAATACCATAGGTCGTAAATCTACCACAAGACATAGCAAAGGTGTCCTGGTAGTAAACACTGCACAGTGCAGGACCATGCATCTACTACTTACTTGGCACCTGTCATGTAGAGCTAAGTATGTGTGGTGATAGTGCCAGTTGCTACAGGCCCTGTCAGGACCATGTCCTTAGGTTGCTCCTAGTGTATTCTCAGAAGAAAGGCTGCAGCCAGGTGGCCCTCACCTCACCTAGAAGTAGCCCTCACCTAGAAGTAGCCCTCACCTAGAAGTAGCAGAAATAGCCCTCACCTAGAAATAGCCCTCACCCCTCACCTAGAAGTAGCCCTCACATAGAAATAGCCCTCACCTAGAAGTAGCCCTCACCTAGAAATAGCCCTCACCTAGAAGTAGCCCTCACCTAGAAGTACCCTCACCTAGAAGTAGCTCTCACCTAGAAGTAGTCCTCACCTAGAAGTAGCCCTCACCTAGAAATAGCCCTCACCTAGAAATAGCCCTCACCTAGAAATAGCCTCACCTAGAAATAGCCTCACCTAGAAATAGCCCTCACCTAGAAATAGCCCTCACCTAGAAGTAGCAGAAATAGCCCTCACCTAGAAGTAGCCCTCACCTAGAAATAGCCCTCACCTAGAAGTAGCTCTCACCTAGAAATAGCCTCACCTAGAAATAGCCTCACCTAGAAGTAGCCCTCACCTAGAAGTAGCTCTCACCTAGAAATAGCCCTCACCTAGAAGTAGCCCTCACCTAGAAATAGCCCTCACCTAGAAGTAGCTCTCACCTAGAAATAGCCTCACCTAGAAGTAGCCCTCACCTAGAAATAGCCTCACCTAGAAATAGCCTCACCTAGAAATAGCCCTCACCTAGAAATAGCCCTCACCTAGAAATAGCCTCACCTAGAAATAGCCCTCACCTAGAAATAGCTCTCACCTAGAAGTAGCCTCACCTAGAAATAGCCCTCACCCCTCACCTAGAAGTAGCCCTCACCTAGAAGTAGCTCTCACCTAGAAATAGCCCTCACCTAGAAATAGCCTCACCTAGAAATAGCCCTCACCCCTCACCTAGAAATAGCCTCACCTAGAAATAGCCCTCACCCCTCACCTAGAAATAGCCCTCACCTAGAAGTAGCCCTCACCTAGAAGTACCCTCACCTAGAAGTAGCCCTCACCTAGAAATAGCCCTCACCTAGAAATAGCCCTCACCTAGAAGTAGCCCTCACCTAGAAGTAGCTCTCACCTAGAAGTACCCTCACCTAGAAGTAGCCCTCACCTAGAAGTAGCTCTCACCTAGAAATAGCCCTCACCTAGAAGTAGCTCTCACCTAGAAATAGCCCTCACCTAGAAGTAGCTCTCACCTAGAAGTAGCCCTCACCTAGAAGTAGCCCTCACCTAGAAGTAGCCCTCACCTAGAAGTAGCTCTCACCTAGAAATAGCCCTCACCTAGAAGTAGCTCTCACCTAGAAGTAGCCCTCACCTAGAAGTAGCCCTCACCTAGAAGTAGCCCTCACCTAGAAGTAGCTCTCACCTAGAAGTAGCTCTCACCTAGAAGTAGCTCTCACCTAGAAGTAGCTCTCACCTAGAAGTAGCTCTCACCTAGAAGTAGCTCTCACCTAGAAGTAGCCCTCACCTAGAAGTAGCCCTCACCTAGAAGTAGCTCTCACCTAGAAGTAGCTCTCACCTAGAAGTAGCCCTCACCTAGAAGTAGCCCTCACCTAGAAGTAGCCCTCACCTAGAAGTAGCCCTCACCTAGAAGTAGCTCTCACCTAGAAGTAGCTCTCACCTAGAAGTAGCTCTCACCTAGAAGTAGCCCTCACCTAGAAGTAGCTCTCACCTAGAAGTAGCTCTCACCTAGAAGTAGCTCTCACCTAGAAGTAGCCCTCACCTAGAAGTAGCTCTCACCTAGAAGTAGCTCTCACCTAGAAGTAGCTCTCACCTAGAAGTAGCTCTCACCTAGAAGTAGCTCTCACCTAGAAGTACCCTCACCTAGAAGTAGCTCTCACCTAGAAGTAGCTCTCACCTAGAAATAGCTCTCACCTAGAAATAGCCTCACCTAGAAGTAGCTCTCACCTAGAAGTAGCTCTCACCTAGAAGTAGCTCTCACCTAGAAGTAGCTCTCACCTAGAAGTAGCTCTCACCTAGAAGTAGCTCTCACCTAGAAGTACCCTCACCTAGAAGTAGCTCTCACCTAGAAGTAGCTCTCACCTAGAAGTAGCTCTCACCTAGAAATAGCCTCACCTAGAAGTAGCTCTCACCTAGAAGTAGCTCTCACCTAGAAATAGCCTCACCTAGAAGTAGCTCTCACCTAGAAGTAGCTCTCACCTAGAAGTACCCTCACCTAGAAGTAGCCCTCACCTAGAAGTAGCCCTCACCTAGAAGTAGCCCTCACCTAGAAGTAGCTCTCACCTAGAAGTAGCCCTCACCTAGAAGTAGCCCTCACCTAGAAGTAGCCCTCACCTAGAAGTAGCTCTCACCTAGAAGTAGCCCTCACCTAGAAATAGCCCTCACCTAGAAATAGCCCTCACCTAGAAATAGCCTCACCTAGAAGTAGCCCTCACCTAGAAATAGCCCTCACCTAGAAGTAGCTCTCACCTAGAAGTAGCTCTCACCTAGAAGTAGCTCTCACCTAGAAATAGCCTCACCTAGAAATAGCCCTCACCTAGAAGTAGCTCTCACCTAGAAATAGCCTCACCTAGAAGTAGCCCTCACCTAGAAATAGCCTCACCTAGAAATAGCCTCACCTAGAAATAGCCCTCACCTAGAAGTAGCTCTCACCTAGAAATAGCCCTCACCTAGAAATAGCCTCACCTAGAAATAGCCCTCACCCCTCACCTAGAAGTAGCCCTCACCTAGAAATAGCCCTCACCTAGAAGTAGCCCTCACCTAGAAATAGCCCTCACCTAGAAGTAGCTCTCACCTAGAAATAGCCCTCACCTAGAAGTAGCTCTCACCTAGAAGTAGCCCTCACCTAGAAGTACCCTCACCTAGAAGTAGCTCTCACCTAGAAGTACCCTCACCTAGAAGTAGCCCTCACCTAGAAGTAGCTCTCACCTAGAAGTAGCCCTCACCTAGAAATAGCCCTCACCTAGAAGTAGCTCTCACCTAGAAGTAGCCTCACCTAGAAATAGCCCTCACCCCTCACCTAGAAGTAGCCCTCACCTAGAAGTAGCTCTCACCTAGAAATAGCCCTCACCTAGAAATAGCCTCACCTAGAAATAGCCCTCACCCCTCACCTAGAAGTAGCCCTCACCTAGAAGTAGCCCTCACCTAGAAGTACCCTCACCTAGAAGTAGCCCTCACCTAGAAATAGCCCTCACCTAGAAGTAGCCCTCACCTAGAAGTAGCCCTCACCTAGAAGTAGCTCTCACCTAGAAGTAGCCCTCACCTAGAAGTAGCTCTCACCTAGAAGTAGCTCTCACCTAGAAGTAGCTCTCACCTAGAAGTAGCTCTCACCTAGAAGTAGCCCTCACCTAGAAGTAGCTCTCACCTAGAAATAGCCCTCACCTAGAAGTAGCCCTCACCTAGAAGTACCCTCACCTAGAAGTAGCCCTCACCTAGAAGTAGTCCTCACCTAGAAGTAGCTCTCACCTAGAAGTAGCTCTCACCTAGAAGTAGCTCTCACCTAGAAATAGCCCTCACCTAGAAGTAGCCCTCACCTAGAAGTACCCTCACCTAGAAGTAGCTCTCACCTAGAAGTAGCTCTCACCTAGAAGTAGCTCTCACCTAGAAATAGCTCTCACCTAGAAGTAGCCTCACCTAGAAATAGCCCTCACCCCTCACCTAGAAGTAGCCCTCACCTAGAAGTAGCTCTCACCTAGAAATAGCCCTCACCTAGAAATAGCCTCACCTAGAAATAGCCCTCACCCCTCACCTAGAAATAGCCTCACCTAGAAATAGCCCTCACCCCTCACCTAGAAATAGCCCTCACCTAGAAGTAGCTCTCACCTAGAAGTAGCTCTCACCTAGAAATAGCCCTCACCTAGAAGTAGCTCTCACCTAGAAGTAGCCCTCACCTAGAAGTAGCTCTCACCTAGAAATAGCCCTCACCTAGAAGTAGCCCTCACCTAGAAGTAGCCCTCACCTAGAAGTACCCTCACCTAGAAGTAGCCCTCACCTAGAAATAGCCCTCACCTAGAAATAGCCCTCACCTAGAAGTAGCCCTCACCTAGAAGTAGCCCTCACCTAGAAGTACCCTCACCTAGAAGTAGCCCTCACCTAGAAATAGCCCTCACCTAGAAATAGCCCTCACCTAGAAGTAGCCCTCACCTAGAAGTAGCTCTCACCTAGAAGTAGCCCTCACCTAGAAGTAGCTCTCACCTAGAAGTACCCTCACCTAGAAGTAGCCCTCACCTAGAAGTAGCTCTCACCTAGAAGTAGCCCTCACCTAGAAGTAGCTCTCACCTAGAAGTAGCCCTCACCTAGAAATAGCCCTCACCTAGAAATAGCCCTCGCCTAGAAGTACCCTCACCTAGAAGTAGCCCTCACCTAGAAGTAGCTCTCACCTAGAAATAGCCTCACCTAGAAGTAGCTCTCACCTAGAAGTAGCTCTCACCTAGAAATAGCCCTCACCTAGAAGTAGCTCTCACCTAGAAGTAGCCCTCACCTAGAAGTAGCCTCACCTAGAAATAGCCCTCACCCCTCACCTAGAAGTAGCCCTCACCTAGAAGTAGCTCTCACCTAGAAATAGCCCTCACCTAGAAATAGCCTCACCTAGAAATAGCCCTCACCCCTCACCTAGAAGTAGCCCTCACCTAGAAGTAGCCCTCACCTAGAAGTACCCTCACCTAGAAGTAGCCCTCACCTAGAAATAGCCCTCACCTAGAAGTAGCCCTCACCTAGAAGTAGCTCTCACCTAGAAATAGCCCTCACCTAGAAGTAGCTCTCACCTAGAAGTAGCCCTCACCTAGAAGTAGCTCTCACCTAGAAGTACCCTCACCTAGAAGTACCCTCACCTAGAAGTAGCCCTCACCTAGAAGTAGCCCTCACCTAGAAGTAGCCCTCACCTAGAAGTAGCTCTCACCTAGAAATAGCCCTCACCTAGAAGTAGCTCTCACCTAGAAGTAGCCCTCACCTAGAAGTAGCTCTCACCTAGAAATAGCCCTCACCTAGAAGTAGCCCTCACCTAGAAGTAGCTCTCACCTAGAAATAGCCCTCACCTAGAAGTAGCCCTCACCTAGAAGTACCCTCACCTAGAAGTAGCCCTCACCTAGAAGTAGCTCTCACCTAGAAGTAGTCCTCACCTAGAAGTAGCTCTCACCTAGAAGTAGCTCTCACCTAGAAGTAGCCCTCACCTAGAAGTAGCCCTCACCTAGAAGTAGCTCTCACCTAGAAGTAGCCCTCACCTAGAAGTAGCCCTCACCTAGAAGTAGCTCTCACCTAGAAGTAGCTCTCACCTAGAAGTACCCTCACCTAGAAGTAGCCCTCACCTAGAAGTAGCTCTCACCTAGAAGTACCCTCACCTAGAAGTAGCCCTCACCTAGAAGTAGCCCTCACCTAGAAATAGCCCTCACCTAGAAATAGCCCTCACCTAGAAGTAGCTCTCACCTAGAAGTAGCCCTCACCTAGAAGTAGCCCTCACCTAGAAGTACCCTCACCTAGAAGTAGCCCTCACCTAGAAATAGCCCTCACCTAGAAGTAGCTCTCACCTAGAAGTAGCCCTCACCTAGAAGTAGCCCTCACCTAGAAGTAGCTCTCACCTAGAAGTAGCCCTCACCTAGAAGTAGCCCTCACCTAGAAGTAGCTCTCACCTAGAAGTAGCTCTCACCTAGAAGTAGCCCTCACCTAGAAATAGCTCTCACCTAGAAGCAGCCCTCACCTAGAAGTAGCTCTCACCTAGAAGTAGCTCTCACCTAGAAGTAGCCCTCACCTAGAAATAGCTCTCACCTAGAAGCAGCCCTCACCTAGAAGTAGCCCTCACCTAGAAGTAGCTCTCACCTAGAAGTAGCTCTCACCTAGAAGTAGCCCTCACCTAGAAGTAGCCCTCACCTAGAAATAGCCCTCACCTAGAAATAGCCCTCACCTAGAAGTAGCCCTCACCTAGAAGTAGCCCTCACCTAGAAGTAGCCCTCACCTAGAAGTAGCTCTCACCTAGAAGTAGCCTCACCTAGAAATAGCTCTCACCTAGAAGCAGCCCTCACCTAGAAGTACCCTCACCTAGAAGTAGCTCTCACCTAGAAGTAGCTCTCACCTAGAAGTAGCTCTCACCTAGAAGTAGCTCTCACCTAGAAGTAGCCCTCACCTAGAAGTAGCCCTCACCTAGAAGTAGCCCTCACCTAGAAATAGCCCTCACCTAGAAGTAGCTCTCACCTAGAAGTACCCTCACCTAGAAGTAGCCCTCACCTAGAAGTAGCTCTCACCTAGAAGTAGCCCTCACCTAGAAGTAGCCCTCACCTAGAAATAGCCCTCACCTAGAAGTAGCTCTCACCTAGAAGTAGCTCTCACCTAGAAGTAGCCCTCACCTAGAAGTAGCCCTCACCTAGAAATAGCCCTCACCTAGAAGTAGCCCTCACCTAGAAATAGCCATCACCTAGAAGTAGCCCTCACCTAGAAGTAGCTCTCACCTAGAAGTAGCTCTCACCTAGAAGTAGCCCTCACCTAGAAGTAGCCCTCACCTAGAAGTAGCCCTCACCTAGAAGTAGCCCTCACCTAGAAGTAGCCCTCACCTAGAAGTAGCTCTCACCTAGAAGTAGCTCTCACCTAGAAGTAGCTCTCACCTAGAAGTAGCCCTCACCTAGAAGTAGCCCTCACCTAGAAGTAGCCCTCACCTAGAAGTAGCCCTCACCTAGAAGTAGCTCTCACCTAGAAGTAGCCCTCACCTAGAAGTAGCTCTCACCTACAAATAGCCCTCACCTAGAAATAGCCCTCACCTAGAAGTAGCCCTCACCTAGAAGTACCCCTGACCTAGAAATAGAGTTCTAATTCTTGCAACATGTCGTAGCAACCATTTGTTTCTCCTCTGCATGTTTTGAATTTAATGATTTGTTGTTTGTTTTCTAACATGACCGCACCATCCTGACAGTAATGGCGCACCATCCTGACAGTAATGGCGACCACCCTGACAGTAATGGCGACCATCCTGACAGTAATGGCGCACCATCCTGACAGTAATGGCGACCATCCTGACAGTAATGGCGACCATCCTGACAGTAATGGCGACCATCCTGACAGTAATGGCGCACCATTCTGACAGTAATGGCGACCATCCTGACAGTAATGGCGCACCATCCTGACAGTAATGGCGCATCTCCCTGACAGTAATGGCGCACCATCCTGACAGTGATGGCGCACCATCCTGACAGTAATGGCGCACCATCCTGACAGTAATGGTGCACCATCCTGACAGTGATGGCGCACCATCCTGACAGTAATGGCGCATCTCCCTGACAGTAATGGTGCACCATCCTGACAGTGAAGCGTACACGACCTTTGTTTTGTTTTATAAGCTGCCACTGCAGCATTAATAACACCTTAAAAGCTTGTTGTTAGGAAGCTGGTTATTAAGCTGGTGCTTATAGCATCAGTCAACAAGACAAAGGGTTTCTTGACACTGAGAAGGTGCTTGATACAGATACCTGCTTAGCAAATAAGAGCTAGTAAAGAAGCAGGTTATTAAGCTGGGTGCTTATAGCATCAGTCAACAAGACAAATGGTTTGACACTGAGAAGGTGCTTCATACAGATACCTGCTTAGCAAATAAGAGCTAGGACCAATAGTAAAGAAGCAGGTTATTAAGCTGGGTGCTTATAGCATCAGTCAACAAGACAAAGGGTTTCTTGACACTGAGAAGGTGCTTGATACAGATACCTGCTTAGCAAATAAGAGCTAGGACCAATAGTAAAGTAAGTGCTTGATACAGATACCTGTTGGCAAATGAGAGCTAGGACCAATAGTAAAGTAGGTGCTTGATACAGCTACTGGCTTGACCACCACAGGTGTGCAGTGTCTGCCATTTGCTGTGCTGCTCTCAGTGTGTGAGAGAGACTGGAATGACATGTATAAAGAGAATGTGTTAACATTTTGCAGCTGTTCACTGGACTGAGATCTCCCGCCAGAGGACTTCTACTCTTTGGACCTCCAGGAAATGGGAAGACCATGCTTGTGAGTATCGTCTATGCTTGTGTGTGTAGTGTATAGTGTGTGTGTGTAGTGTATAGTGTGTGTGTGTGCAGTGTACATGTGTGTAGGGTATAGTTTGTGTGTGTGTCACTGTGTGTGTGTGTGTGTGTTGTGGTATGTGGTAGTAGTGTGTGTGTGTGTGTGTTACAAAGTGGTTGTCAGGTTGTCAAGTGAACCCGCACTGTAATGGCCACATGCTTTACATTTGCATCGACCCTTTACCTTCTGAATGCTTCAGAGCGGTTAGTTTTTGGCCTCACCTTTGCAGCCCCAAACCACGCGCTAGAAGTGTCCAACACCAACACCACATTTCCTAAAGATTCCAGGGATACTTCAGACTGTCCTGGAATGTCCATGGTAGTCCTAGCTCTAGAACACCCCTAGGCATAGTAGTGCTGCTAGAGCCATCCAAATACTCTGGGAGGTCTTAGGGAAAACTTGTGGCAATACTGGATGTGCATCCATACCTTGATGACCTTCACAAATTCCCGAGAGCACTTTGTGTGCGTACATGCATGTGCATGTAGCGTGTGCATGTCTAGTTATTACCTGCAGTATTTAATACAACATTAGGTGGCACAACAATCTGTGTGTGTGTATTATGATCTACAGCAGCAGTGAAACAAGACCTGACAGTTATGTTGTGCATGTATGTGCTGTACATAGTGTTCCAACAGGGAAACACACGAGCAAATCTGCTTTCAGTGTGGAAGAGTTTGAAATGATACGCTTTGAGGTTTGTACTCTGCGACATTTGGAGCTACTGGGAGGGAAGGTGGTGGTGGTGGTGGAGGTGGTTTATCTTTACAGTCTGCTCTGGTAGACATGCATGTCCGGTGGGTGTATGTACATGTGTCCCCTCCAGGCCAGCAACTGCATCTGGTGGTACCTTTCAGTATGTGAATGCAGAGAAGGACTCTGTGTGTGTGTGTGTGTGTGTGTGTGTGTGTGTGTGTGTGTGTGTGTGTGTGTGTGTGTGTGTGTGTGTGTGTGTGTGTGTGTGTGTGTGTGTGTGTGTGTGTGTGTGTGTGTGTGTGTGTGTGTGTGTGTGTGTGTGTGTGTGTGTGTGTGTGTGTGTGTGTGTGTGTGTGTGTGTGTGTGTGTGTGTGTGTGTGTGTGTGTGTGTGTGTGTGTGTGTGTGTGTGTGTGTGTGTGTGTGTGTGTGTGTGTGTGTGTGTGTGTGTGTGTGTGTGTGTGTGTGTGTGTGTGTGTGTGTGTGTGTGTGTGTGTGTGTGTGTGTGTGTGTGTGTGTGTGTGTGTGTGTGTGTGTGTGTGTGTGTGTGTGTGTGTGTGTGTGTGTGTGTGTGTGTGTGTGTGTGTGTGTGTGTGTGTGTGTGTGTGTGTGTGTGTGTGTGTGTGTGTGTGTGTGTGTGTGTGTGTGTGTGTGTGTGTGTGTGTGTGTGTGTGTGTGTGTGTGTGTGTGTGTGTGTGTGTGTGTGTGTGTGTGTGTGTGTGTGTGTGTGTGTGTGTGTGTGTGTGTGTGTGTGTGTGTGTGTGTGTGTGTGTGTGTGTGTGTGTGTGTGTGTGTGTGTGTGTGTGTGTGTGTGTGTGTGTGTGTGTGTGTGTGTGTGTGTGTGTGTGTGTGTGTGTGTGTGTGTGTGTGTGTGTGTGTGTGTGTGTGTGTGTGTGTGTGTGTGTGTGTGTGTGTGTGTGTGTGTGTGTGTGTGTGTGTGTGTGTGTGTGTGTGTGTGTGTGTGTGTGTGTGTGTGTGTGTGTGTGTGTGTGTGTGTGTGTGTGTGTGTGTGTGTGTGTGTGTGTGTGTGTGTGTGTGTGTGTGTGTGTGTGTGTGTGTGTGTGTGTGTGTGTGTGTGTGTGTGTGTGTGTGTGTGTGTGTGTGTGTGTGTGTGTGTGTGTGTGTGTGTGTGTGTGTGTGTGTGTGTGTGTGTGTGTGTGTGTGTGTGTGTGTGTGTGTGTGTGTGTGTGTGTGTGTGTGTGTGTGTGTGTGTGTGTGTGTGTGTGTGTGTGTGTGTGTGTGTGTGTGTGTGTGTGTGTGTGTGTGTGTGTGTGTGTGTGTGTGTGTGTGTGTGTGTGTGTGTGTGTGTGTGTGTGTGTGTGTGTGTGTGTGTGTGTGTGTGTGTGTGTGTGTGTGTGTGTGTGTGTGTGTGTGTGTGTGTGTGTGTGTGTGTGTGTGTGTGTGTGTGTGTGTGTGTGTGTGTGTGTGTGTGTGTGTGTGTGTGTGTGTGTGTGTGTGTGTGTGTGTGTGTGTGTGTGTGTGTGTGTGTGTGTGTGTGTGTGTGTGTGTGTGTGTGTGTGTGTGTGTGTGTGTGTGTGTGTGTGTGTGTGTGTGTGTGTGTGTGTGTGTGTGTGTGTGTGTGTGTGTGTGTGTGTGTGTGTGTGTGTGTGTGTGTGTGTGTGTGTGTGTGTGTGTGTGTGTGTGTGTGTGTGTGTGTGTGTGTGTGTGTGTGTGTGTGTGTGTGTGTGTGTGTGTGTGTGTGTGTGTGTGTGTGTGTGTGTGTGTGTGTGTGTGTGTGTGTGTGTGTGTGTGTGTGTGTGTGTGTGTGTGTGTGTGTGTGTGTGTGTGTGTGTGTGTGTGTGTGTGTGTGTGTGTGTGTGTGTGTGTGTGTGTGTGTGTGTGTGTGTGTGTGTGTGTGTGTGTGTGTGTGTGTGTGTGTGTGTGTGTGTGTGTGTGTGTGTGTGTGTGTGTGTGTGTGTGTGTGTGTGTGTGTGTGTGTGTGTGTGTGTGTGTGTGTGTGTGTGTGTGTGTGTGTGTGTGTGTGTGTGTGTGTGTGTGTGTGTGTGTGTGTGTGTGTGTGTGTGTGTGTGTGTGTGTGTGTGTGTGTGTGTGTGTGTGTGTGTGTGTGTGTGTGTGTGTGTGTGTGTGTGTGTGTGTGTGTGTGTGTGTGTGTGTGTGTGTGTGTGTGTGTGTGTGTGTGTGTGTGTGTGTGTGTGTGTGTGTGTGTGTGTGTGTGTGTGTGTGTGTGTGTGTGTGTGTGTGTGTGTGTGTGTGTGTGTGTGTGTGTGTGTGTGTGTGTGTGTGTGTGTGTGTGTGTGTGTGTGTGTGTGTGTGTGTGTGTGTGTGTGTGTGTGTGTGTGTGTGTGTGTGTGTGTGTGTGTGTGTGTGTGTGTGTGTGTGTGTGTGTGTGTGTGTGTGTGTGTGTGTGTGTGTGTGTGTGTGTGTGTGTGTGTGTGTGTGTGTGTGTGTGTGTGTGTGTGTGTGTGTGTGTGTGTGTGTGTGTGTGTGTGTGTGTGTGTGTGTGTGTGTGTGTGTGTGTGTGTGTGTGTGTGTGTGTGTGTGTGTGTGTGTGTGTGTGTGTGTGTGTGTGTGTGTGTGTGTGTGTGTGTGTGTGTGTGTGTGTGTGTGTGTGTGTGTGTGTGTGTGTGGTGTGTGTGTGTGTGTGTGTGTGTGTGTGTGTGTGTGTGTGTGTGTGTGTGTGTGTGTGTGTGTGTGTGTGTGTGTGTGTGTGTGTGTGTGTGTGTGTGTGTGTGTGTGTGTGTGTGTGTGTGTGTGTGTGTGTGTGTGTGTGTGTGTGTGTGTGTGTGTGTGTGTGTGTGTGTGTGTGTGTGTGTGTGTGTGTGTGTGTGTGTGTGTGTGTGTGTGTGTGTGTGTGTGTGTGTGTGTGTGTGTGTGTGTGTGTGTGTGTGTGTGTGTGTGTGTGTGTGTGTGTGTGTGTGTGTGTGTGTGTGTGTGTGTGTGTGTGTGTGTGTGTGTGTGTGTGTGTGTGTGTGTGTGTGTGTGTGTGTGTGTGTGTGTGTGTGTGTGTGTGTGTGTGTGTGTGTGTGTGTGTGTGTGTGTGTGTGTGTGTGTGTGTGTGTGTGTGTGTGTGTGTGTGTGTGTGTGTGTGTGTGTGTGTGTGTGTGTGTGTGTGTGTGTGTGTGTGTGTGTGTGTGTGTGTGTGTGTGTGTGTGTGTGTGTGTGTGTGTGTGTGTGTGTGTGTGTGTGTGTGTGTGTATTTCTCAAAATGTCAGACTTTATTTTTACTTTAATTTTATGATATTGCAACACTAGATGTATGTGAATATGTGTGTGTGTGTGTCTATGTTTGATAGGCCAAGGCTGTTGCTAATGAATCACGAGCTAAGTTCTTCAACATCACAGCTTCTTCACTGACTTCTAAATGGGTAAGGTGATACTACATACATACACACACACACACAGTGTGCTTTATTTGACATTTTATTGTGTCATGGACAACGAAAGCTTAGTCAGGTCCAGGACTTCTCCACTTGGACACTGGCTGTCGTGGAAAGCTTAGTCAGGTCCAGGACTTCTCCACTTGGAAAGCTTAGTCAGGTCCAGGACTTCTCCACTTGAACACTGGCTGTCATGAAAAGCTTAGTCAGGTCCAGGACTTCTCCACTTGAACACTGGCTGTCATGAAAAGCTTAGTCAGGTCCAGGACTTCTCCACTTGAACACTGGCTGTCATGAAAAGCTTAGTCAGGTCCAGGACTTCTCCACTTGAACACTGGCTGTCATGAAAAGCTTAGTCAGGTCCAGGACTTCTCCACTTGAACACTGGCTGTCATGAAAAGCTTAGTCAGGTCCAGGACTTCTCCACTTGAACACTGGCTGTCATGAAAAGCTTAGTCAGGTCCAGGACTTCTCCACTTGGACACTGGCTGTCATGAAAAGCTTAGTCAGGTCCAGGACTTCTCCACTTGGACACTGGCTGTCATGAAAAGCTTAGTCAGGTCCAGGACTTCTCCACTTGAACACTGGCTGTCATGAAAAGCTTAGTCAGGTCCAGGACTTCTCCACTTGGACACTGGCTGTCATGAAAAGCTTAGTCAGGTCCAGGACTTCTCCACTTGGACACTGGCTGTCATGAAAAGCTTAGTCAGGTCCAGGACTTCTCCACTTGGACACTGGCTGTCATGAAAAGCTTAGTCAGGTCCAGGACTTCTCCACTTGAATACTGGCTGTCATGAAAAGCTTAGTCAGGTCCAGGACTTCTCCACTTGGACACTGGCTGTCATGAAAAGCTTAGTCAGGTCCAGGACTTCTCCACTTGGACACTGGCTGTCATGAAAAGCTTAGTCAGGTCCAGGACTTCTCCACTTGAATACTGGCTGTCATGAAAAGCTTAGTCAGGTCCAGGACTTCTCCACTTGGACACTGGCTGTCATGAAAAGCTTAGTCAGGTCCAGGACTTCTCCACTTGAACACTGGCTGTCATGAAAAGCTTAGTCAGGTCCAGGACTTCTCCACTTGAACACTGGCTGTCATGAAAAGCTTAGTCAGGGCCAGGACTTCTCCACTTTAACACAGTTGGCTATCAGCATCAGTTCCTTCAATATCACCATACATTGCTTCAGCTTGAACATCCACTGTTTTAACATCACCATCTTTTGCTAGCTTGTGTGCCAGGTTTAATTGTATTGCTCCTTTGTGATTTACAATGGACATACTTGTACGTGTGCATGTATCAGTGCTAGAGGAGTGAAGTTTCGGAGCTTGGGCGTGTGTTTCTCCGGATTGTTTGAGTGGAACTTCACTCCAGGGAAGTAGAGCTTTAAGAACTGAAGCAGCGACTGATGAATCCTCAGCTTCACGGATCTGATGGGTGATGCTGGGATGGGGAATGGGGAACCCCAAATCCTAATATGGTGACTCTTTTGTTGGTCATTGTAATTGTGTGGCATTCTATAGTGGGATCTGTCCCTCGTCATCACTCTGTTCCTTGCTGCCTTCATGCTCTAGCTACACTGGAGACTATGGTCTCTCATCATCCTCACTCTGTTCCTTGCTGCCTTCATGCTCTAGCTACACTGGAGACTATGGTCTCTCATCATCCTCACTCTGTTCCTTGCTGCCTTCATGCCCTAGCTACACTGGAGACTGTGGTCTCTCATCATCCTCACTCTGTTCCTTGCTGCCTTCATGCTCTAGCTACACTGGAGACTGTGGTCTCTCATCATCCTCACTCTGTTCCTTGCTGCCTTCATGCTCTAGCTACACTGGAGACTCCTGGTCTCTCATCATCCTCACTCTGTTCCTTGCTGCCTTCATGCTCTAGCTACACTGGAGACTGGTCTCTCATCATCCTCACTCTGTTCCTTGCTGCCTTCATGCTCTAGCTACACTGGAGACTCCTGGTCTCTCATCATCATTACTCTGTTCCTTGCTGCCTTCATGCTCTAGCTACACTGGAGACTGGTCTCTCATCATCCTCACTCTGTTCCTTGCTGCCTTCATGCTCTAGCTACACTGGAGACTGCTGGTCTCTCATCATCCTCACTCTGTTCCTTGCTGCCTTCATGCTCTAGCTACACTGGAGACTGCTGGTCTCTCATCATCCTCACTCTGTTCCTTGCTGCCTTCATGCTCTAGCTACACTGGAGACTGTGGTCTCTCATCATCCTCACTCTGTTCCTTGCTGCCTTCATGCTCTAGCTACACTGGAGACTGTGGTCTCTCATCATCCTCACTCTGTTCCTTGCTGCCTTCATGCTCTAGCTACACTGGAGACTGTGGTCTCTCATCATCATCACTCTGTTCCTTGCTGCCTTCATGCTCTAGCTACACTGGAGACTGTGGTCTCTCATCATCCTCACTCTGTTCCTTGCTGCCTTCATGCTCTAGCTACACTGGAGACTCTGGTTTCTCATCATCCTCACTCTGTTCCTTGCTGCCTTCATGCTCTACATGTAGCTACACTGGAGACTGTGGTCTCTCATCTTCCTTACTCTGTTCCTTGCTGCCTTCATGCTCTAGCTACACTGGAGACTCTGTAGCCCATCCTGAAAGAACACCCATCATGCTTGCAAATTTCAGAAGCCAGCTGGGGAATTTCAGGGTTTCGATTCCAGCAGCGAGCCATCTTTGTAAAGTGCTGAAGTTTTGTTCAGACATTTGCTACAGTCCTGAACATGCTCTAATCTCCTGCAGTGAAGGTCAGACAAGACGGAGTATTGTACCAAACGAGGCACATTTCTTTGGTTTCACACCCAACAAGCCATTTTGAAGTTGCATGTTTTTATGGAGCACGTCTGTACTCCCGCAGAAATAAAGGACATGATAATGAATGGCTTGGCAGGCACTTCAGCTCTCCACCGATGCACTCATTGCCATTGTTACAATTAGAAAGTCTCTGTCCTGTTCTTCAGTGTCTCCAGCAAGTATGCCCGTCCGTGTCTTGAACCTGTAGTAGTCAAGTGAAGGAGGGGGAGGGGAATCCTGTGCTCATGAATATTCATATCCGATAGAGGCCCATTACTTGTAAAGACAGGTTCTGTTGGAAGGTAAACATAATCGTTATGTTAATTAAGCAACTATACATTTATAATGAGTTCACTAAAAGAGACTGAGAGAGAGAGAAAACAGCAAGTCTGCAACATACAAAGTGTCGTAGACGGTGTGATGGGAGTGGGGTGAGATATCCCACCTCACCCCAGACCTGCAATTACAAGGCATTGTGTGTTGAGCTAAAGCACCTTGCCAACCTTTCTCTAGCTGAAGCACCGTGCCAAGCCTTCTAGCTGAAGCACCATGCCGACCTTTCTCTAGCTGAAGCACCGTGCCAAGCCTTCTAGCTGAAGCACCATGCCAACCTTTCTCTAGCTGAAGCACCGTGCCAAGCCTTCTAGCTGAAGCACCATGCCAACCTTTCTCTAGCTGAAGCACCGTGCCAAGCCTTCTAGCTGAAGCACCATGCCGACCTTTCTCTAGCTGAAGCACCATGCCAACCTTTCTCTAGCTGAAGCACCATGCCAACCTTTCTCTAGCTGAAGCACCGTGCCAAGCCTTCTAGCTGAAGCACCATGCCGACCTTTCTCTAGCTGAAGCACCATGCCAACCTTTCTCTAGCTGAAGCACCATGCCAACCTTTCTCTAGCTGAAGCACCGTGCCAACCTTTCTCTAGCTGAAGCACCGTGCCAACCTTTCTCTAGCTGAAGCACCGTGCCAACCTTTCTCTAGCTGAAGCACCATGCCAACCTTTCTCTAGCTGAAGCACCGTGCCAAGCCTTCTAGCTGAAGCACTGTGCCAACCTTTCTCTAGCTGAAGCACCATGCCGACCTTTCTCTTAGCTGAAGCACCATGCCGACCTTTCTCTTAGCTGAAGCACCGTGCCAAGCCTTCTAGCTGAAGCACCGTGCCGAGCCGTTTTCTTCATTTTGGTGCACTTGCACAGATGCCCAACCTATGGTGTGTTGGCTGTGGCTGAGAGAGAGAGAGGTTTGCTACAACTACTTAGGACCAGCTTGCCCTGAAAATAGGAGGTATATATACTTAAGAGTGAAGTTACCAGGAAGCTGACTAAGTTCTTCATCGTTGGCATACCTCCCCTCTATTGACTGTTGCTGTCGGTTATTTCTCTTTTGTATACTGTTTGGCCTGTTCCCTTCTGTGCTCACTGCCTGAGGGAACCTGTCCTTGTAAAAGTGGACAAGATCAAACATTCTTCTCTCGGCCTCTCGGCTCCCCCCCCCCCCCCCCCCCAATAAAGGGTCACAGTAGTTAATTACTCATTTCATGCTGTGCTAATAGCATGTATCTTGCCCTCTGCACCACTGCAAGGCATACTGTGTGATGCAACCATCAGGCTTGTCACCTCAGCTGACCCTCCTAGGAAGGTTTGCACCCACAGACTTTTAAGCCACCTAATTACACTATATATGTAGTTAGTCCTAATTACAGATGTACATAATTAGTCCTAATTACAGTATGTACCAACTAATCCTAATTACAACTATGTACATAATTAGTCCTAATTACAATATGTACCAACTAATCCTAATTTCAACTATGTACATAATAAGTCCTGATTGCAGTATGTACATAATTAGTCCTAATTGCAGTATTTACCAAAACTAATCCTAATTACATCATGTGCATAACTAGTCCTGATTGCAGTAGGTAAACAACTACATGTAGTCCTAATTAAATGTAATAATAGTTAATTAATGAATTAAATTGTTTTGGCCAGTGTTAAAGAGAGAAGACGGACGATCATAGCAGACCCACTCTTAACTTTAGAACAAACCTGGCCTACTATGTATATACCCCAAACCTAAAGCTTTTGAAATTTGTAAACAGAGGTTATGCTTGTTGTAAGTTAAAGGGGTTATCGAAGTAGCTGATGTATAATATATCTACATATGTATATATATATATATATATATATTAATTACACGAGTGGGAGTGGCATACGGTAAGTTATTTCACGAGCCGAAGGCAAGTGCACCATGTGAACTAAATGACCCGCCAAATTCCTCAATGAATTGTTTCTTCTATACTTGATATACTCGTAAGAATTACTCTGCTTCATGTAATGGTTGGTGGGTACCCTCTATATGTAACCTGGTTGTTTTGCTGACATGATCTATAGCTTTATTGCTGTCACTTCACTGCTTCATCAGAACTGTTCTGCTGTCTTGGGAAACTGTTGCCATTATTCTTGAGAGTCGGTTGGTAATGACTACATGCATGCTCAGTAAAGTGACCACTAGTGGAATATGGGAGAGTATCTAATACCTCGTCTATAGAAAAGTACTGCAGTGAGTATGTCAAGACTGACGCACTGTCAAAAAGTCACCCTCTCTGAAATGGGAAGTGCATAGAGGTGTGGATTAATTAGAGCATATTTGAGTGTTGAGTCCCTTTCGCGCTGCACTTTTACAGCTGCTCTTCTGTATGCAGCAATGTGTGGCTCAAAAACACCGTTGGTTAATCCCATAGGACATCTTGGGAAGCTTGGCAATGTCCCGGGGTGTCTCTGGTGAGGGGGACTGACTTCACATCACAGATCCCGGTGTAATATAGGTAAAGACCTAGAGCTATTCTGGGCCGGGGCTATGTGGTAATCTAAGGATAGGGCTAATGGGTGTTCTAGGGCTAGGGCTGCAGGTACTGGTAGCGCTGCTGTGTTGAACATGCTGGGGTAGTCCCCAAGTATCCTGGAACATCCCAAGATGTCCTGAAATAGTTGAAACCTTAGTGGCATCCGTCGACAATTTCCCCTAGAGAGGTCTTCCCCTTCGCACAGCCAGCCCAGTGACAGCCTCAGGTGATAATTGTGGTGCTCGCTCACATCCTAATTCAAGCATTACATCATCATGGTGATATCAATACTGTGCAGATTAGGTAGTAGCGGTCTAGACCTTCACCTACGGCCATATGCCAATGGCTAGAGTTGGGCCCTGGGCAATGACTAGGGCTATGGCAGGGATAGTGGTTATGGCCAGGCTAATGGCTAGGGTTAGGGTCGGGCTGCATGCAATGCTAAATAATAATCACCATGGTGATGTCATGCTAGGATTTTTATTCCACCTGACAACTGTCTCAAATTCCTCTCCCTCAAACTCCTTTCAGTTATTCGATCAAGAAGTTAATACTTGATGTACAGGGATTAAATACTCGTACACACTTTATTTATGAACATCAATTTCTTAACCGACATCCTTGATTGAGTGGGTGTGGTTTGCATCTCCTAGGGTGTATCTAGTGTCATGTGACGTACAGTATAACTGCCACTCCTCCTCAAGTGCCAGAACAGCCTCCCTATTTCCTCTGCCCTCCACCTACATATTTACTATGATCAATGCCAAATATCAAAGTTTGCCGAATGCAGTTAGGTTGTCTATAGAGCACTGACCTTACCTTGTCTTTCCCTATAGATAGCTACAGCAGCTGCTTACACCAAGAGGGCCAGGATAGTGTTTTTCAACTTTTTGTCTTGCTCCTTCTCTCTGTGTTAGTCTCACTAGCCACACCCTCGGACATGTGCACCTGCATGGCCCTCTCTGTGCTAGTCTCACTAGCCACACACTCGGACATGTGTACCTACATGGCCCTCTCTGTGTTAGTCTCACTAGCCACACCCTCAGACATGTGCGCCTGCATGGCCCTCTCTGTGCTAGTCTCACTAGCCACACCCTCGGACATGCACACCTGGCAGTAGCCTGACCAGTGTTTGCATTTTACCCGGATAAAACCTATTTAACCCAACCCAGTGGGTAAAACCTGTGTTTTAGGTATTTCGCCCAGGTTTACCCCTATTTTATCCAGGGTTTTTACCCGGGTTTTCCCCAGGTATTACCCAATGATATAATTAGTTGTAGCCCTGTCACAGAGCCACAAGTATCTGGGTGTCTACCACCAGGGCTATTTAAAAGGCAAGCAAATACCACAGGTCATCATTCACTGCTTACACTTTAGTAAGTGTACTGCAATTACAAAAATGAGAAAGCCCAGAAACTCGTCTTCTGCCACAGGCTCCTGCGAGGACCTCAGGAGATTGACTATTAAATCTGTTTAACTTGCATATCAATTGGACTTTAATTGGACTTTAATCCCATGAATCTTGTTTAAATATTTAAATAAATCATTGAATAAAAAATATATACTCTAGTAGACAACCTTGTCACTTGGTAAATAAATGCTGAGTGAAACACAGCTCCTGTTTTTGTCTAGTTCTTTACAGTTGCCATTTATTGAATGTCTTACTTCCTTAATATTCCTGATTACAGAGTTAATTTCTTATAATATCTTTACAGTTTATAATAAATCTATTGTGTCTATTATTTTATCCTGGGTTGTATCCATGTTTGAGTAAAACCTGGGTAAAACCCAGGTAAAAGGTATTTAACCCAACCCGGGTTACACCCAAGCCCTGGGTAAAACCTGCGAACTCTGAGCCTGACCCTCGCACATGTGCACCTGTGTGGCCCTCTCTGTGTTAGTCTCACTAGCCAGACCCTCGAACAGCTAGCAAGAGACTGTGTATGTAGCTGCTGGGCACGCAAGGATCTGGCTAGCAAGACTGTGTATGTAGCTGCTGGGCACGCAAGGATCTGGCTAGCAAGACTGTGTATGTAGCTGCTGGGCATGCAAGGATCTGGCTAGCAAGACTGTGTATGTAGCTGCTGGGTACGCAAGGATCTGGCTAGCAAGACTGTGTATGTAGCTGCTGGGCAGGCAAGGATCTGCCTAGCAAGACTGTGTATGTAGCTGCTGGGCATGCAAGGATCTGGCCAGCAAGACTGTGTATGTAGCTGCTGGGCATGCAAAGATCTGGCTAGCAAGACTGTGTATGTAGCTGCTGGGCATGCAAGGATCTGGCTAGCAAGACTGTGTATGTAGCTGCTGGGCAGGCAAGGATCTGGCTAGCAAGACTGTGTATGTAGCTGCTGGGCATGCAAGGATCTGGCTAGCAAGACTGTGTATGTAGCTGCTGGGCATGCAAAGATCTGGCTAGCAAGACTGTGTATGTAGCTGCTGGGCATGCAAGGATCTGGCTAGCAAGACTGTGTATGTAGCTGCTGGGCATGCAAGGATCTGGCTAGCAAGACTGTGTATGTAGCTGCTGGGCATGCAAGGATCTGCCTAGCAAGACTGTGTATGTAGCTGCTGGGCACGCAAGGATCTGGCTAGCAAGACTGTGTATGTAGCTGCTGGGCATGCAAGGATCTGGCTAGCAAGACTGTATGTAGCTGCTGGGCGTGCAAGGATCTGCCTAGCAAGACTGTATGTAGTTGCCGGGCACGCAAGGATCTGGCTAGCAAGACTGTGTATGTAGCTGCTGGGCACGCAAGGATCTGGCTAGCAAGACTGTCTATGTAGCTGCTGGGCACGCAAGGATCTGGCTAGCAAGACTGTATGTAGCTGCTGGGCACGCAAGGATCTGGCTAGCAAGACTGTGTGTGTAGCTGCTGGGCATGCAAGGGATGTGCAGAACTTTTTATGGAACTTGAAACAAGTTTGGTTGGCTTCCTTCACTTGCAAAGTGGCTTTGAGGCACTCCAGACACTTAAAAGGTGCATTGATTCACATTATCATTTGGAAGGGAACATCCACACCAGTGAAAAAGTACTTTGATGAGCTCACCATATACACTGTACTATATATATATATATATATTACAGTATTAACATTGTGTGTGTGTGTGTATGTGTGTGTGTGTATTTAGGTAGGAGAAGGAGAGAAACTGGTGAAGACGCTCTTTGCGCTTGCACGAGAACTGCAACCATCTGTGATTTTCTTAGGTCAGGGAATCTTTTTAATGTACATGTGTAGCAGCCTGAACACATCCCGGGCACCTGTGTAGGCAGCAATTACACACATCCCAGGCACCTGTGTAGGCAGCAATTACACACATCCCAGGCACCTGTGTAGGCAGCAATTACACACATCCCAGGCACCTGTGTAGGCAGCAATTACACACATCCCAGGCACCTGTGTAGGCATCAATTGCACACATCCCAGGCACCTGTGTAGGCAGCAATTACACACATCCCGGGCACCTGTGTAGGCAGCAATTACATACATCCAGGCACCTGTGTAGGCAGCAATTGCACACATCCCAGGCACCTGTGTAGGCAGTAATTACATACATCCAGGCACCTGTGTAGGCAGCAATTGCACACATCCCAGGCACCTGTGTAGGCAGCAATTACATACATCCAGGCACCTGTGTAGGCAGCAATTACACACATCCCAGGCACCTGTGTAGGCAGCAATTACATACATCCCAGGCACCTGTGTAGGCAGCAATTACACACATCCCGGGCACCTGTGTAGGCAGCAATTACATACATCCCAGGCACCTGTGTAGGCAGCAATTGCACACATCCCAGGCACCTGTGTAGGCAGCAATTGCACACATCCCAGGCACCTGTGTAGGCAGCAATTACACACATCCCAGGCACCTGTGTAGGCAGCAATTGCATACATCCCAGGCACCTGTGTAGGCAGCAATTACACACATCCCAGGCACCTGTGTAGGCAGCAATTACATACATCCCAGGCACCTGTGTAGGCAGCAATTACACACATCCCAGGCACCTGTGTAGGCAGCAATTGCACACATCCCAGGCACCTGTGTGATTGCATACATCCCAGGCACCTGTGTAGGCAGCAATTGCACACATCCCAGGCACCTGTGTGATTGCATACATCCCAGGCACCTGTGTGATTACACACATCCCAGGCACCTGTGTAGGCAGCAATTGCATACATCCCAGGCACCTGTGTGATTGCCCAGGCACCTGTGTAATTGCATACACCTGATGACGTTGCATGCATTGTTCTGGGGACTTGTTGGTTGTGGTAACTAATAGATGCAGCATTGTTATCTGGAATGCCCCAGGTAGGCTTGTTTTCATAACCCACAGGATAGTGCACAATAACATGACTATTGTAAAATTGCACTCTGCAAGTTGTAAGCTTTCAGAACCCTCCGATAAGAACTGAAACAGCTTTTTGCGGTTTGGGTGCTCAACGTCCAGTACTCACTACTGACACACCAAATATGGATGTTTGAGTGTTTAGGAGCCTGGGGGTGTTGCGTAGACATTACATATGCACAATTAATGTGCTGGGGGGTGGAAGCCTTACAACTCCACCATCACATGTTTATGTCCTCATGACCACCTGTGACTGGATCCATGACAACTGCTGGGTGCTGGGCAATTCATCGGCTTGCCTGTGCAGCACCTGCTGAAGGTCTTCTGCCTTTGCCTTAGGCAGGGGAGAGATGTGATTTCATTTCTTGGACTGCGCTAGACTATCAGAGCACGCTCATGGATGTTAATGGCACTGACAAAATACGACACCACTGATCCCTGAAGAGGATGTGCTATCACATAAGGGCCTGTAAAATTCAACAGAGGATCTCAACTGAGTGAACACTCTCTGTGTGCCTGACTCCTTCACTAAGGTTATACACTGAATGAACACTCCCTGTGTACCTGAATCCTTCACTAAGGTTATACACTGAATGAACACTCCCTGTGTGCCTGAATCCTTCACTAAGGTTATACACTGAATGAACACTCCCTGTGTACCTGAATCCTTCACTAAGGTTATACACTGAATGAACACTCCCTGTGTGCCTGAATCCTTCACTAAGGTTATACACTGAATGAACACTCTCTGTGTGCCTGAATCCTTCACTAAGGTTATACACTGAATGAACACTCCCTGTGTGCCTGAATCCTTCACTAAGGTAAATGAACACTCCCTGTGTGCCTGAATCCTTCACTAAGGTTATACACTGAATGAACACTCCCTGTGTACCTGAATCCTTCACTAAGGTTATACACTGAATGAACACTCCCTGTGTGCCTGAATCCTTCACTAAGGTTATGCACTGAATGAACACTCCCTGTGTACCTGAATCCTTCACTAAGGTTATACACTAAATGAACACTCCCTGTGTGCCTGAATCCTTCACTAAGGTTATACACTGAATGAACACTCCCTGTGTGCCTGAATCCTTCACTAAGGTTATACACTGAATGAACACTCCCTGTGTACCTGAATCCTTCACTAAGGTTATACACTGAATGAACACTCTCTGTGTACCTGAATCCTTCACTAAGGTTATACACTGAATGAACACTCCCTGTGTGCCTGAATCCTTCACTAAGGTTATACACTGAATGAACACTCCCTGTGTGCCTGAATCCTTCACTAAGGTTATACACTGAATGAACACTCCCTGTGTGCCTGAATCCTTCACTAAGGTTATACACTGAATGAACACTCCCTGTGTGCCTGAATCCTTCACTAAGGTTATACACTGAATGAACACTCCCTGTGTGCCTGAATCCTTCACTAAGGTTATGCACTGAATGAACACTCCCTGTGTGCCTGAATCCTTCACTAAGGTTATACACTGAATGAACACTCCCTGTGTGCCTGACTCCTTCACTAAGGTTATACACTGAATGAACACTCCCTGTGTGCCTGAATCCTTCACTAAGGTTATACACTGAATGAACACTCCCTGTGTACCTGAATCCTTCACTAAGGTTATACACTGAATGAACACTCCCTGTGTGCCTGAATCCTTCACTAAGGTTATACACTGAATGAACACTCTCTGTGTACCTGAATCCTTCACTAAGGTTATACACTGAATGAACACTCCCTGTGTGCCTGACTCCTTCACTAAGGTTATGCACTGAATGAACACTCCCTGTGTGCCTGAATCCTTCACTAAGGTTATACACTGAATGAACACTCCCTGTGTACCTGAATCCTTCACTAAGGTTATACACTGAATGAACACTCCCTGTGTGCCTGAATCCTTCACTAAGGTTATACACTGAATGAACACTCCCTGTGTGCCTGAATCCTTCACTAAGGTTATACACTGAATGAACACTCCCTGTGTGCCTGAATCCTTCACTAAGGTTATACACTGAATGAACACTCCCTGTGTGCCTGAATCCTTCACTAAGGTAAATGAACACTCCCTGTGTGCCTGAATCCTTCACTAAGGTTATACACTGGCAGGCCCTTATGACCTAGAAAATGTTCTTCAAGGATTTTTTTCTCCGAAATTGAAATTTCAAAAAGTTGTTGCCTTGGAGTGCCCAGTGCCTCTGCTGGTCGTGTGAGCTTTTATAGTTCTTCTTTGAAGGATTTGTTGTGTCGTTGAGTTGCTCTAAGTGTTCATTGTTCCTGATTCCACCATCTGAGGTCAACCAGGTGAAGCTACTGGTGGTGGCAGTCTCATCACCTAATTCTGTATATGCTATAGTGAAGTGGGTAGGCCATCATGGAAGACTCCAACTGGCCTATCTGGGGGTGAGGATTCCATCGGATGAGATGTGATGAGGTCAGATCAGACTCTGCGGAGGTGTGCAAATTTCACTTGGCCATGGTTAGGGTCTGGCCACTATGATGCGCCAGTATATATTCCACGCTCCATTTTAAAAGCCTCAGATTATGCTAATGCAGTGTGGAGTAATTATATCGCTATGGAGGTCTCTAGGTACATTTGTAATCACACTGTTATCTGCTTCGTGTCCAAAAAGCAACAATTGGTAGTGAGGTGGCTCTCCCTGTGGCTGCAGGAGAGGGCAATTGTGTGTGCATGTGTGTGGTGTGTGTGTGACCACGCTAGTCAGTGGACTTCCCCATACCCTCACTTGCTTAATTGATTTTTGCCGCAGCATGTGCGCTGTACATGTTCATAACTAGGAAGCAAAATTATTGTTTCCTTATAACATAAAATCTCAATGCAGCCAGGCTGTAGCTATTCTGGTTGCTACAGTGATACTTTTGGAGCAAGCTAAGGACATGGTACTAGACTGACAGTGCTTGCACCTAACACTGTCACGACAAACACCTAGTCCCTCTGCATGATGTGATGGGTTCCCCTGTAAGTGGTAGACGCATGACCTTGTACTGTGTGCATACAACTATTGCCATAGCCTTGTCTCTAGTAGGCATTATAGTACACTGTGTGCATACAACTATTGCCATAGCCTTGTCTCTAGTAGGCATTATAGTACACTGTGCATACAACTATTGCCATAGCCTTGTCTCTAGTGGGCATTATAGTACAATGTGTGCATACAACTATTGCCATAGCCTTGTCTCTAGTAGGCATTATAGTACACTGTGTGCATACAACTATTGCCATAGCCTTGTCTCTAGTCGGCATTATAGTAAAATGATGATGGTAGTAAGAAGAACAGAGTGATCAGAGACTGCAAACCTCCCACCACTTCCAACAATTTTTTCTTTCGTAATCATCATGCCAACAAAGAGAGTGGTTCCGGGGAGGCAGCCTTGCTAGCAAACTGCTTGCAATATGTGAGCTCTGATGTATGTGGCTATTTGTAGTTTGCGATGCCATGTTGCGTAATTTGTGAGTTGTCATTGCCAACATGAAATACACGTGCGCAGGTATGTTCCTCAACGAAATGGCCTACGATGCCACGTGTCGCGCTGTTTCTGACGACGGTGGCTTCTAGCAATGTGTACCAACACAAACATTAAATGGATCGGTCCTTGGCCTATGCTAACTTGTCCATAACAATTTCACGAAAATCCATCCGTATGTTTTTGTGTAATCATGCTAACAGACGGGTAGGCATACAGACCTGGCTGAAAACATGGCCTCCTTGGTGGAGACAATAATGAGTACATGGATGGATAGATTAGTTATTCCTGGCAGGTGGCCCAGATCTCTGCTATTCCTTTGAAGCTTGGATTGCTTTAAAAATAAAAATAATTTAAGCGAGGGGAAAGTAGGAAGCCAGGTTGTTTCCTCCCCACTCCCCCTCCCCAAATCAAAATACCCGTTAGAAGACTGGTAAGGTATTCTCTGATTGATCAGTAATGGAACTGCTGCTGTTGTTGTTGTTGGTGTAGATGAAGTGGATGCATTACTGAGTCGGAGGGGCAACTCAGAACATGATTCTATGAGAAGGCTCAAGAACGAGTTCTTGGTTTGCTTTGATGGGGTATGTGCATAAGTGAGAGGGTTGCTGGTGTTTCTCCATTTCTCTCTGCTTACCTCCTAGCCTTATCTCTATCTATCTCTTTTTGGCAATTTTGCTCCTTTTATTCTCTGTCCTCCATTCCTCCCTCCTTCCCTAATATTCCTCCTCTCTCTTGCCACCATTCCTCCTTCTCCCTCCCTGCCCTCCATTCCTCCTCCTTCCCTGCCCATCATTGCTACTCCCTCCCTGCCCTCCATTCCTCCTGCCTCCCCACCCACCATTCCTCCTCCCTACCCTCCATTCCTCCTCCCTACCCTCCATTCCTCCTGCCTCCCCACCCACCATTCCTCCTCCCTGCCCTCCATTCCTCCCGTCTTCCTGTCCTCTTCCTTCCCATCTTCCTGTGTAGTGATAAGGACCAATAAAGTTGTCAGCATGTACACCTCCCACTCTTTTATATTTGCAATAGCTGTCTTCTTCAGAGGGAGATAGAATGTTGGTCATGGCAGCTACAAACAGACCTCACGAGTTGGATGATGCAGCCCTCAGGTGACATATACACATCACAAGACAGCCACATGTGTTATGCATGTGTAGTGGTGACATACATCACAAGACAGCCACATGTGATATGCATGTGTAGAGGTGACACACACTCACAAGACAGCCACATGTGGTATGCATGTGTAGAGGTGACATACACACATCACAAGACAGCCACATGTGGTATGCATGTGTAGAGGTGACATACACACATCACAAGACAGCCACATGTGGTATGCATGTGTAGAGGTGACATACACACATCACAAGACAGCCACATGTGTTATGCATGTGTAGAAGTGACACACACATCACAAGACAGCCACATGTGTTATGCATGTGTAGAAGTGACACACACATCACAGGACAGCCACATGTGTTATGCTTGTGTAGAGGTGACACACACATCACAGGACAGCCACATGTGTTATGCATGTGTAGAGGAGATGTACATGTATATATACCATCCATATAGTTAAAGAGTTTTTCGTTGTCAAATAATTTTTGTTTGTACAGTCAACCATATGAAATATCTATCATAAGTTTATGAGAACGAATAATTAGAACCTCAGAGTGATTAAAGAAATATATAGAGAGAGTATATGCATGTGTCCATGCATGTTGCGACAGCTAACTACCAGAGGGTATCCATTGCTTTCACTGTTAGAGCCAGAGTTTGCTAGGGCTCTTCCCAAGTATTTTAAGCTTAAAAATGGAATGGCTGATCCCAAAGACCGGGCTATTAAAATCGCTTCACTCACAGGCTACACCAAAGACCGGGCTATTAAAATTGCTTCACTCACAGGCTACACCAAAGACCGGGCTATTAAAATCACTTCACTCACAGGCTATAGCAGTAGCTAATTGTGAGGTTGAAGAAGAACTGGAAGAATAAAAATGTCTCTCTTGATTGTTACTGCATACCTTTCGTTGAACGTTGACATCGGTTTTCATTGACGTGCTAGCTGTTGTCCAATGACTTCCACCAGGTGCTGTAGTAGGCACGATAGCCATGAGTACAGTGGGCTCTTTCAAACATGTCCATCTCTTAACCTCATGGTTCTCTTGAACAGTCGATGGATTATTTTTAATTGTGCATGTTATTTTTCCGTGCGTCATCTTGTGGTTGCAAACAAGAAAAATTTGGTGCAATGAAATTCATTCACACAAAAAAAATTATCCCAAACTTGGTACATGCATGTTGTGTACAGTGACATGTACATGTATTATGTATCCAATGACATGTACATGTAGCATGCATCCAATGACATGTACATGTATCATGTATCCAGTGACATGTACATGTATCAATTTACAGTGACATGTATATGTACTTTGACATGTACGTATATGATGTACAGTGACATGTATGTTGTGTACAGTGGCATCACTGTCTAATATGCCTCATAATGCTGGTGTCTTGAAGTAACGATGTCTAAATTTTTGCTAATTTTCAATTGTTCATTATTATAACAAATGCAATTATAGGTGGGCATTGTGCATGTTTTAACTGTGGGTGTGTGCTATTTCACTCAAGATACATGTAGTAACAGTATATATGTGCTGCACAGTCTAATTGCGAATGTATATTAAATGCCCACCAATAATTCCAGCCTCAGTTAATCTAGGCATGATAACACAGTCCAACACTATGAGTCCACATGTCAACTAATGGACCCTGAGCCTTGTTTACACTTCACTAATGAGGAGGGCACTGGAAACACAGGTCGGAACATCTTGTTTGTGATGGACTTGTTCAGTGACCCTTGTTGTCAGAAGTTACAGACATGTTTAAAAGTGTCTAGTGTCTGAATGGTCGTTCCCTCGTCTCCCAAGGCAGTTGCGTGGGCATACATGGCTATGTAGGTTGAGTATTGGCTGAGTTTGTTGCCAGGATGATGATGCTGCAGAGAACTCCCCTAAATATATCACTGCTGCTGTAGTAAAGTAGTCTGGTACAGCATACCGTGCATTCTGTGCTAATCACATTGCAGCTGCACAGGAAAACATGGCTTTTTCACCAGACATAATTTTTCCCTCCCTCTCCCACAGAATAAGTTTGTCTTGCAGGACTAGTAATCTCTCCTCCTCATCCTCCTTTTGCTCCTCCTCCTTTTGCCCCTCCTCCTCGTCCTCCTTTTGCCCCTCCTTCTCATCCTCCTTTGCCCCTCCTTCTCATCCTCATTTTGCCCCTCCTCCTTTTGCCCCTCCTCCTCGTCCTCCTTTTGCCCCTCCTTCTCATCCTACTTTTGTCCCTCCTCCTTTTGCCCCTCCTCCTCGTCCTCCTTTTGCCCCTCCTTCTCATCCTCCTTTTGCCCCTCCTTCTCATCCTCCTTTGCCCCTCCTTCTCATCTTCATTTTGCCCCTCCTCCTTTTGCCCCTCCTCCTCGTCCTCCTTTTGCCCCTCCTTCTCATCCTCCTTTGCCCCTCCTACTCATCCTACTTTTGTCCCTCCTCCTTTTGCCCCTCCTTCTCATCCTCCTTTGCTCCTCCTCCTTTTTCCTCTCCTCATGCTCCTTTTGCCCCTCCTCCTTTTGCCCCTCCTCCTCATCCTCCCATTGAGGAAGAGGTACTATTGTTGATTAACAAACATTCCTCTACCGACGTGCGTGTATGTTTGTGTGTGTGTGTGTGTGTGTGTGTGTGTGTGTGTGTGTGTGCTAGCTATAGTCAGTGGACTTCCCCATACTTACACCTTCCTTTTAGTTTTGCTTCAGGGTATGTGCTGAACGTTTTCATAGTAGGAAGCCAACTATTGCTCTGTTGTTAAGGAAGCAATTATTGACCTCTCTATTGGTTTTGCAGTATTAATCATATATTTATTTTTTATCTAGCTATCTATCTGCATATTCATCTACATTGTATTTATGTTTGTTGTACTTTTGCAGACGTTTTGAGAAGAGAATCTATATCCCCCTACCTTGTATTGAGGTATATACACTTGGTTGGCAGCATTCATGAGCTGTATATACATACATACATACATACATAATCAGGGTTTCATTTAGGGGGGCAAGGGGGCAACTGCCCCCCCTTGCAACCTTTTTGCCCCCTCTTGGAAATTGTATTATTAAAATTCATTAGAAACTTTGTCACATCTTAACCAACATGCCCCCCTCCTCCCCCCCCCCTTGGACAATTTTCTAATGAAACCCTGATAATTCGTATACATACAGTATATATTTGTGTTATTGTGGGTTATTGTGAGGGTATTAAAACTTAAATTTGGTGCATGAATTCGTGCATGCTTAGGAATATTGAATATTAATTAGCTAATGGCTGCTATTAACGGACTGGCTGACCTCTAACTTGTGTCATGTGGAGGGAGGTGTGTGCTTGCTCTCTGATGGGTCTTGGCCCAGCGACTCATTCATTTACTAATGACAGTGTGTGGTGTGAGATTGTCAATAACACATGTTCCAACTACATGGGAAGTCTCTAGTTGGAACCCCCTTTCTCTCTCCCTCCTGTAGAAACCCTTCATTTCTTATACATACATATACAAGACATTTACAAGTAGCAGGAGCCTGTGTGTGAGAGAGCCTGTACACTAGTACAATATGCTCTGCACAGACAGCACAGAAGGTTCAGACTATTACATACATATACACAAGTAGCCTGCCTGCCTGTGTGTGTGTGTGTGTGTGTGTGTGAGCCTTAAACTAGTATACAATATGCCCTGCACAGACACTGCACAGATTATGATGAAGGTTCAGGCTATCTACTACACCAACACATCTGGTCAACTAAGCAAAGCATGTCTAGGATAATTATTGCAGTCTCTCCAGTTCCTTGTGCATCATATTTTGTGAGATTCCAGGATGACAGTTTGTGCAATTGTTACGAGGAAAGATATCAAGTCCCGCTTTCTTGCTGTGGTTGTGACCTTAGAGAGTGCCTCAAGTCCCTGCACAACACTACGGCTGCCGACCTCTAGTGTGATGATCTCACAGCTTTGTACCCTCTGCTCTGTGCCTCCTCTCTTAGCTCCAAATACTTCAAAGCTTTCCCCTGAGTTGTCCCTAGGTGAACTGCCCCTTCAAAGGAGGTTTCAAAGCAAACCATCAGTTCTTAGATGCTAACCTCTTTAGGGTTGTCTCGCCAAATAACAATGGCTGGTCAGAGGTCAATGGTGCCAATGTGAGGTGGATACTAGTAGTTGGGGTCCAGGAAGGTCAGCCATATGGTTGGGGATGAATGTACTTAATGAAGCCCACTATCCTATTCAACACCAAGTCATGGTGACTGTTACCTTCTCAACTCCAGGCCCACTTGGCAGTTGTGAGGACGTGGATGAGTGTTGCTCCCTCCCACGCAGCTAATAGCCACTGAGCCCCCTCCCCCATCTCATTGCCGGAGGACCAGGTTGCAGTTGTTGTGTCTGTTGCAGCATTGAGAGCAAACTCCCTGGAATAAAACTCCCTGCTCTCAGCTGGAATAAAACTCCCTGCTCTCAGCTGGAATAAAACTCCCTGCTCTCAGCTGGAATAAAACTCCCTGCTCTCAGCTGGAATAAAACTCCCTGCTCTCAGCTGGAATAAAACTCCCTGCTCTCAGCTGGAATAAAACTCCCTGCTCTCAGCTGGAATAAAACTCCCTGCTCTCAGCTGGAATAAAACTCCCTGCTCTCAGCTGGAATAAAACTCCCTGCTCTCAGCTGGAATAAAACTCCCTGCTCTCAGCTGGAATAAAACTCCCTGCTCTCAGCTGGAATAAAACTCCCTGCTCTCAGCTGGAATAAAACTCCCTGCTCTCAGCTGGAATAAAACTCCCTGCTCTCAGCTGGAATAAAACTCCCTGCTCTCAGCTGGAATAAAACTCCCTGCTCTCAGCTGGAATAAAACTCCCTGCTCTCAGCTGGAATAAAACTCCCTGCTCTCAGCTGGAATAAAACTCCCTGCTCTCAGCTGGAATAAAACTCCCTGCTCTCAGCTGGAATAAAACTCCCTGCTCTCAGGTGGAATATAACTTCCTGCTCTCAGGTGGAATAAAACTCCCTGCTCTCAGGTGGAATGTTATTTAGAGTGCCAGACTGGACCTCAGTCACTTCCTCTTCCATCTCTTTCATGAGCTGTTTTGCCGAGGAAGACTCTGTCTCAGCATGCTCACTTCTGTTGGCCAAAGAAGGCTCTCAGCATGCTCACTTCCCTTGGCCGAAGAAGACTCTGTCACAGATGCTCACTTCCATTGGCTGAGGAAGGCTCTCAGCATGCTCACTTCTCTTGGCCGAAGAAGGATCTCAGCATCCCCACCCCAACCCAAGGGAAGGGAGAGGGGTGGGGGGGGGCTGCAGGTCTAGTTCATCCAGCTTTATTGTGGTACTTGCCAACCTGACCTGCATGTATGAACAGCTGACCCTCCTCTGCTCCTAAGCTTCTGCATGACTGACACTGAACTTTGCCTCTCTGTTCACTCACTGGCTTCCTTCTTTCATTCACTCACTTGAGCTCTTCTTATCCCCTTCTCTCCCAAAAGACCTGCAGCACACCTCACATAATGTGTCCCTAGCTGTCGTAGAAGTCTGTACTTTCTGAGTTTTCCTGCATTCTTCCACACCTTCCCTGTACTGTACATTGCTCTTCCGCAGGCTCTAGACTTCCTTGCCTCAGCAAACGACTTTATCTTTGTCCATGTCAATATCCTTGAGATCCTTTCACACCACATCCCTCCAACTCTTCGTAGGACCACCCCTGGGGCGTGGTGCCACCGAAAAGGATGACTTAGGCATCCTGTGGTCAGACCTCTTCTTCTTGACCTTCTCAATGGCCATCTCATCATCTCCCTACCTCCTCTTCATTCCTCCCATGGCGATGCACTCAGACCGCTGCTGCCTGTTGGATGTCCCGATGTCCCCAGGCTGATCCCAACACACTTGTGGTGGTACGTGCTGAACTTCCTGCTATGTTTCCCAAAGGGAACCCACCCTTCTGTGCCGTAGAGCAGAATAGACGAATCACCTCGTCATAACATTGCCTCTTGGTGGCTACACTTGGGTTCTTGTCCAAAAGGACAGCTTTCCTCGATGTTCCAAAAGCCATTGATGCCTATGCCCTCTCCTATCCACATCCATCATCCCTAGCTGGCTATGAGAGAACCAAGGTAGGGAAACTCATCCACTACACTATTGACTCCCACCCAAGGGCAATGGGCTCTCTGTCTGTCTCCTCTGTCTTCCTGTTGACCATGTGCTTTGTCTTGGAGATGGTCACTGTCAAGCCAATGTTATCACTGGCTTGCTGAGCCTCCAGTGCCGCCCTTTCTGAACCCAATCTTGCTGAAGCGAGGAGCGCCCATCATCTGCAAACTGACATTGTGTAACTTACTTCTCACTGGCATAGCTGGTGTGCCTATTAAGCAGCTTTGATGCCTGCTCCTTCAGCTCCAGCCACTCTAACCGGCCACCTCTCTACTGCCAAGCAAGTGCAGAAGTTTAACAGAGCCAGTGCCATGCTGCAATCTTGCCTCAATCCATTCTGGGTCTCCAACACCAACACTTCCCACCCAGCTGAATCCCAGCACACATGTCTTGGTGGGATAACCTGATGAGTCTGATCATCTCCTCTGGGACACCAACGCTATCCACGCCGCTTCCCTTGTCACAGAGCCATTTAGACCTGTGCTCCCATGATGCTCCTCCAGCTAGCTTACAGTGGAGACATGTCAGCAAAGCTCCTGCCCTTCCTAGATCTAAACTGTGACTTGGGGAGCTCATCTTCTGTAATCTCGGCGAACTCGAGCCACAACTTTCCCAATCCAACAGAGGTACATATGCCTCTCCAATTATCACAATTGCTGAGATCTCCTTTCTTGGGAATGGTCACAATGTAGCATCACGCCAGTTGCCCGGGACCACACACTCACTAAAAGCTAAAAGCAGCTCTGGTGCCAGAAACACGACCAGACTTCCCATTCCTAAGCTTCTCAAATGCATTGAACACTTTTTTTCTCTGGTGGTAACTCTGCCATTTCCGACCTTAGTGGTCTTTGTCCTACTCTTCTTAACTCCTCCTCATCAAATTTACTCGGGACATTTAGCATCTTTGGTAAATTGCCTCCATCATCTCTTCTGCCTCGACTCAGGGGTGCTGAACAAACTTCCATCCTCATCCCTTAGTCTAGCTGGCCTCATTGGAACCAACCCCTCTCTGCCTACGCTGGATGTCTCTGATGCAATACCACACCCACCTCCCATGATGTCTCCCGCTCTCTGCCTACAGGTAGCCTCGTCCATTTTCATTGCCCTAGGCAGTCCTGCGAGCCCTGGGGGCATGCTTCTTCCTGTCTCAGTCCATCTCAGTGGCAGTTACAGAGCATATAGCCTGTTTCTCTCCTCAAACGTGGTTTTGCATGTACATAGCTCAACTTGGCTATGTGGATATCTGTCTTCACTACCTAAAGAGGCCTGAACATCATCACACAGCAGACTTGAGATGATCATACTTCTCCACACTGCCTTCCTCATCCCAAGACTCAACCTCTCTCCCGCACGGTCCAGCTACATTCCTCTTCTCGTCTTCCTCCCTCTCTCCTCCACGTCTACATTTTTGTCTACATCCCTCCTCTTCACACCATCACTGGCACAATCTCTCCTGAACAACCCCTTCTTTCCAAACTATGTATGAACTTTGCTCTCGACATCCTGTGATCAGCTCCTTTCACGACAGGAACATTCAAACACTTCCCTCTGCCTACCTACCTCCCTTGCAATGACATAGTCGATTCAGTGCCACTGCTTGGACTTGGGGATGCTGCCAGGTCTGCTTGTATGTGTCCTTCTACTCAAAGCAAGCGTGCACACTGCAGCTTCAAAATTTGTCGAGAGAAAAGACAGCAACTCCTCTCCAGGAGGTCTCCATACCCATGAGGGCCAAGTCCTACCATCATCCACCATTCTGGACCCCACATGTGCATTGAAGTCGCCCAACGTCATGAAGGACTCAGATGATGAGATTTCCAAGAGAGCTTGCTGGAAGCAATCAAGGATGGCATCTTTCCACAGTCTCTACTCGCAGCACTTGTAGGAGCGTAGCAAGATCACATGCAGGCGATGTCAACTTCTGTTCTCGACCTTCAAAGCAGCTGAGACCAACTTAGAGCTCCATGTCTTCCAGTGGCTATCTTCTGACTTCATGCACCGCCATCCCTGACAGCACAATGACAACACCTTCACTTCTTTGTGTGACGTCCACTTGCCCAGGAACCTTCTTACCAGCTGTTAGCCCCACACTATCTCTTACTCTGTAAGCTTCACTTCCAAACCATCTTGTTCCCTGCAAAGCAGCCACAACCAACTTACACCTGCCCAGTTCACTCACTCACCACTTGATCTTGACTTCCTTTCATCAGCGGCAGACACATGACAATCCTGCCTTGCAGTCTTAATAGAGCCCTCCACAACTAGACACATCCTGGCATTCCATGATGCCAAATACCACACAGGAAAGCCAAGCACTTGGCCTGCTCCGTGTGCACGATGATGTGGTCCACCCCAAGACATGTGCAACGAGCACTTGCTTCGTGTGCACGATGAGGCAGTGCACCCCGAGACATGTGCAACGAGCACTTGGCCTGCTCCGTGTGCATGATGAGGTGGTGCACCCCGAGACATGTGCAACGAGCACTTGCTTCGTGTGCACGATGAGGTGGTGCACCCCGAGACATGTGCAACGAGCACTTGCTTCGTGTGCACGATGAGGTGGTGCACCCCGAGACATGTGCAACGAGCACTTGCTTCGTGTGCACGATGAGGTGGTGCACCCCGAGCTGTGTGCAAGGCCTCTGCAGGGGAACATGCAGAATGCTGCCATGTGGGACGGCTCCATATACTTACTCAGAATCAAGGGAATCCCAAAGTGCAGCTTTAGCCAGTTGTTGCAAGCATGAACAGCTGCCCTGGGATGACCAAGGAGCTGTGCTGATTAACATGTAGTTATGACAAGGATTACCCCCCCCCCCCCCCCCACCCACACACACACAAACATACGGGATTTGCTTATGCCTATTAGTATATACTTACCAAAACTAATTGTACACTAAAATACACCTTGTAGCATGTAGCTGATGATTCTTAGAATATGTATACTCCTTTGATCTATGTTTGTCAGCTAAACTCATATGCTTCCTAAATGCTGGTTGGTTTCTGCCGCTATTGCCTCCGAAGAACTCCAAAGCGTGCTTTGAATTCCTCACTAAAGATAGTAAACCAGAAGACAAAAAACGCACGGAGTGTGGGGCAGAAACGCTTTTAAAAAATGCTTAAAATTCGTCTTCATGATCTTTCTTTGCAACCGTCGATCCATTTTTCCTCTCTTGCATATAATCATACAACTTAAGCACGAGAAGGTTCCCAATGCTCCGGTGCACATCCACGACTTCTCTGTTCCTCCATTGCACCTCCGTTGCAGAATAAAACAGTGGATAAGGAGCAGCCAGTGTGTTCATCGATATGACGCAATCAAGGTGACGTGCACGCTTTATTACAAGCAGAACGAATGACTCGCACTCAGTTCTGCTGTTTGTTGGGTGGAGTTCTCCTGTGCAACTCGGCCAACTTGAAGGAGGCGGCTGACCCTGCATGGGTGCAGTCAGCTATAGCAACAGGATATAGCATATGCTGATACGTGTCAGTCAGTGGACAACAGAACAAACCAGTTAAGAAAAAGTGTTGGTCTTTGAGGAACTCCACTCGACTTATAATATACAGAACACAGTTTTACGCAAACTAAATAAAACCTTGAAGGAGGTGGGGGGGTGGGGTTTCTTTAAGAACAGTCTACTGTGTTGTATTGGCCCAGTTGAAAGGAAAGGGGAAAAGGGGGCGGGGGGACTAGACCAAACCCAACCTATTAAGAACAAAGCTATTAATAGAGGACCCTTTACCATTTAAAATTGTGTACACCAATATTATACTGCTCTTATTATGATTGGCCTGTATGATTTTAAATGGTAAAGGGTCGTTTAACTGCTTGCTTGTCTACGTGGGTACAGTCTTGTTTCCTTTTAACTCGCCAATCCAATAAATAGAACACACAAGTAGTGCTGCAGTGTTCTAGCTGCAGGGAGGATCATGACCATCAACTTCTGAAGTTAAAGGCACTTTCTGAGCTAGGATATCCCCTTACACTCCTCGACTCTGTCTACCCAGAATAAGTGAGGTTTCAGTACACCGGATGTTAGAATGGCACATTGTAGAGTCACATGTCTGAAAACTATAGCTCATGTGAAATAGCCAAATTTGCCACTTCAGACACAGGATGTTACCTCGATGTTACCTCCATATCAAGCTCGCTCTCTCCACTGCAACACTTCGTAGTCTAGCCTACACAGGTGTGGCCTGCAAACATGAATCCCTTATAAGGATGGGCCTCAGTAAAGGGGAAACTCACACAATTAGCAACAATCAGAATCTGCTCCCCCTCCAATTGGTCTACTTCTGTAGAGTGCAAGCAAGTTTGGCACATGGCAGCTGACCTCTGGTAGGATCTTTATTACCTGCATCACTCTGGCACGGTTACCCAGGCAACAAACATCTGTATTTGTTTTTTAATGTGCATGCATTTGTGGAGGTAATACCCCACCCACCACATATGTGTGGAGGCTACTAATGTAATACTCCACCCACCACATATGTGTGGAGGCTACTAATGTAATACTCCACCCACCACATACGTGTGGAGGCTACTAATGTAATACTCCACCCACCACATATGTGTGGAGGCTACTAATGTAATACTCCACCCACCACATGTGTGGAGGCTACTAATGTAATACTCCACCCACCACATGTGTGTGAAGTATGCTAATGTAATACTCCACCCACCACATGTGTGGAGGCTACTAATGTAATACTCCACCCACCACATATGTGTGGAGGCTACTAATGTAATACTCCACCCACCACATGTGTGGAGGCTACTAATGTAATACTCCACCCACCACATGTGTGTGAAGTATGCTAATGTAATACTCCACCCACCACATATGTGTGGAGGCTACTAATGTAATACTCCACCCACCACATATGTGTGGAGGCTACTAATATAATACTCCACCCACCACATATGTGTGGAGTGTGCTAATGTAATACTCCACCCACCACATGTGTGGAGGCTACTAATGTAATACCCCACCCACCACATGTGTGGAGGCTACTAATGTAATACTCCACCCACCACATGTGTGTGGAGTATGCTAATGTAATACTCCACCCACCACATGTGTGTGGAGGCTACTAATATAATACTCCAGGATCTATTCCCACCACATGCATGTCGAGCGTGCTACTGACACTCTAAAGTCTGTCCACCCCATCATGCATGTCGAGCGTGCTACTGACACTCTAAAGTCTGTCCACCCCATCATGCATGTGGAGTGTGCTACTGACACTCTAAAGTCTGTCCACCCCATCATGCATGTGGAGTGTGCTACTGACACTCTAAAGTCTGTCCACCCCATCATGCATGTGGAGTGTGCTACTGACACTCTAAAGTCTGTCCACCCCATCATGCATGTGGAGTGTGCTACTGACACTCTAAAGTCTGTCCACCCCATCATGCATGTGTGGAGCGTGCTACTGACACTCTAAAGTCTGTCCACCCCATCATGCATGTGGAGTGTGCTACTGACACTCTAAAGTCTGTCCACCCCATCATGCATGTGTGGAGCGTGCTAGTCTAAAGTCTGCCCCCACTGTGGATCTGGCGTAGTAGAGCCCTCAAGGTGAGGTTCTACTACAAGTGCCGTAGTAGAGCCCTCAAGGTGAGGTTCTACTACAAGTGCCGTAGTAGAGCCCTCAAGGTGAGGTTCTATACAAGTGCATTCCTGGTCTTTCACTTGTTCACGTGATTTAGCACCAAGAGAGCCAGCTCTTACCGAGTTACGCTTGGTAGCTAGTGGAATATTTTATAGGTGAGGTTTGGTAGTTTATGAAGCTCGAAGAATCCATTCTAAGTCTTTGTGAGCTACCTTGTACAGTGTGCAAGTATGTCCAGTGGAGCTATGGAAACCAACACTCAAGATTGATTGCCTGCCTGATACTGCCTATGACTGGGCTGGGTATGGGACTATGACTAGGCTGGGTATGGGACTAGGGCTAGCTAATTAGCATTCATTATTGCCCGCCTGATACTGCCTATGACTGGGCTGGGTATTGGACTAGAGCAGCATTCATTATTGCTTGCCTGATACTACTGCCTATGACTGGGCTGGGTATGGGACTCTGGGCTGGGTATGGGACTAGAGCTAGCTAATTAGCATTCATTATTG
Source organism: Cladorhizidae sp. MBARI D1340-BT2 (assembly GCA_028752905.1). NCBI lineage: Eukaryota > Metazoa > Porifera > Demospongiae > Poecilosclerida > Cladorhizidae > Cladorhizidae sp. MBARI D1340-BT2. The sequence goes on along the minus strand of JAQNBH010000015.1, from coordinate 22,952,705 downwards.
CCTGCCTGATACTGCCTATATATGACTGGGCTGAGTATGGGACTAGGGCTAGCTAATTAGCATTCATTATTGCTTGCCTGATACTGCCCTATGACTGGGCTGGGTATGGGACTATGGCTAGCTAATTAGCATTCATTTGTGATTGCCTTGGAGATTACATCAGGAGTTCTTCATCAAAGGCTACAATACCCCCCCAGACGCAGCACTCTTTCGCACAAGTTATCCACTTATAAACTCACAGCTCCATAGCTGCAGGGAGGATGAGTTTACGAAGAAGGAATGTCACGCTGTGAAAAGGGTGGATGGAAAACTAACTCCTGCTCTAATAATGTGGTATTGTAATTAATGCCGCCTATGAATATCCTTAATGAGAGGAAGCATACACTTGATGTCATGAGCTGTCTGGCCGTCAAGACTGCATGTGGGTGACCACAGTGCCCCAGGCACACCTATTTTTAGCATGAGGTGTGAGCATTTATGTAACCTTGATCGGCTGTTGTTTTGCGACAGTTGTGTCCTCCCCAGGTTCCATTTCCCCCCACATCAGCTTCATTGCTGGTGAAGCGATCATTGTCTTCATGGACTCTCCTTGTCTTCATGGCCTCTCCTTGTCTTCATGGCCTCTCCTTGTCATCATGGCCTCTCCTTGTCATCATGGCCTCTCCTTGTCATCATGGCCTCTCCTTGTCATCATGGCCTCTCCTTGTCTTCATGGCCTCTCCTTGTCATCATGGCCTCTCCTTGTCATCATGGCCTCTCCTTGTCATCATGGCCTCTCCTTGTCTTCATGGCCTCTCCTTGTCTTCATGGCCTCTCCTTGTCATCATGGCCTCTCCTTGTCATCATGGCCTCTCCTTGTCATCATGGCCTCTCCTTGTCATCATGGCCTCTCCTTGTCTTCATGGCCTCTCCTTGTCTTCATGGCCTCTCCTTGTCATACTGGCCTCTCCTTGTCTTCATGGCCTCTCCTTGTCTTCATGGCCTCTCCTTGTCTTCATGGCCTCTCCTTGTCATCATGGCCTCTCCTTGTCATACTGGCCTCTCCTTGTCTTCATGGCCTCTCCTTGTCTTCATGGCCTCTCCTTGTCTTCATGGCCTCTCCTTGTCTTCATGGCCTCTCCTTGTCTTCATGGCCTCTCCTTGTCTTCATGGCCTCTCCTTGTCTTCATGGCCTCTCCTTGTCTTGTCATCATGGCCTCTCCTTGTCTTTGTGGCCTCTCCTTGTCTTCAAGGCCTCTCCTTGTCTTCATGGCCTCTCCTTGTCTTCATGGCCTCTCCTTGTCTTCATGGCCTCTCCTTGTCATCATGGCCTCTCCTTGTCTTCAAGGCCTCTCCTTGTCTTCATGGCCTCTCCTTGTCTTCATGGCCTCTCCTTGTCTTTATGGCCTCTCCTTGTCATCATGGCCTCTCCTTGTCTTCATGGCCTCTCCTTGTCTTCATGGCCTCTCCTTGTCATCATGGCCTCTCCTTGTCTTTGTGGCCTCTCCTTGTCATCATGGCCTCTCCTTGTCTTTGTGGCCTCTCCTTGTCTTCAAGGCCTCTCCTTGTCTTTATGGCCTCTCCTTGTCATCATGGCCTCTCCTTGTCTTTGTGGCCTCTCCTTGTTATCATGGCCTCTCCTTGTCATCATGGCCTCTCCTTGTCTTCAAGGCCTCTCCTTGTCTTCATGGCCTCTCCTTGTCTTCATGGCCTCTCCTTGTCTTTATGGCCTCTCCTTGTCATCATGGCCTCTCCTTGTCTTTGTGGCCTCTCCTTGTTATCATGCCTCTCCTTGTCATCATGGCCTCTCCTTGTCTTCAAGGCCTCTCCTTGTCTTCATGGCCTCTCCTTGTCTTCATGGCCTCTCCTTGTCTTCATGGCCTCTCCCTGTCTTCATGGCCTCTCCTTGTCTTCATGGCCTCTCCTTGTCATCATGGCCTCTCCTTGTCTTCATGGCCTCTCCTTGTCTTCATGGCCTCTCCTTGTCTTCATGGCCTCTCCTTGTCTTCATGGCCTCTCCTTGTCTTCATGGCCTCTCGTTGTCTTCATGGCCTCTCCTTGTCTTCATGGCCTCTCCCTGTCTTCATGGCCTCTCCCTGTCTTCATGGCCTCTCCTTGTCTTCATGGCCTCTCCTTGTCTTCATGGCCTCTCCTTGTCTTCATGGCCTCTCCTTGTCATCATGGCCTCTCCTTGTCTTCATGGCCTCTCCTTGTCTTCATGGCCTCTCCTTGTCTTCATGGCCTCTCCTTGTCATCATGGCCTCTCCTTGTCTTCATGGCCTCTCCTTGTCTTCATGGCCTCTCCTTGTCATCATGGCCTCTCCTTGTCTTCATGGCCTCTCCTTGTCTTCACTACATAGTTTGGCCTTCTCACTGGCAATGGTTGACTTCCTGTCTAGGCATGCGGTGGTACAGTCACCTTCTGATCTGTCTGTCTTTGCAGAAGTGCTACAGCCTTGATTTGATGGTGACCTCATTGGCTGGGCCTTATTTGGATATCCTTGAGCCGTTCTGCTCAAGGGTTACTTTAAGACACTGGGCGGGGTTTCACTTAATGAACTTGAACTATTAATTATTGTAGGTATGTGGGTGCACTGTTTCACTCCAGGTTAGTAGGCTGTGGGCAGTTGGGTTTCTCCCCCATCCTGGCGTTATAGCAACAGCTAGGGTTAGAGCCAGGGCAGTGGTAGGCCAGGGCAGCGACTAAGATTAGAGCCAGGTTGGCCCAGAGTAATGGGGCCAGAACAGTAGCTATGTTTAGGCCAGGGCATTAGCTAGGACAGTAGCTAGGGTTAGGCCAGGGCAGTAGGCCGGGGCAGTAGCTATATTCAGGGCCAGGACAGTAGCTAGGGTTAGGCCAGGGCAGTAGGCCGGGGCAGTAGCTATATTCAGGGCCAGGACAGTAGCTAGGGTTAGGCCAAGGCAGTAGGCCGGGGCAGTAGCTATATTCAGGGCCAGGACAGTAGCTAGGGTTAAGCCAGGGCAGTAGGCCGGGGCAGTGGCTATATTCAGGGCCAGGACAGTAGCTAGGGTTAGTTCGTGGCTAGGACTAGGGCAGTAATATAATCTAACCTTTGCATGTTCATGACGTCATCATGATGATGCCATGATGATGCAATGCTAGGTTCTTGTTACATTCCTATGCTATGGGCAATCAGCTTATTCTTTCTTTCTTGTTGCTAAAATACACCAAGAGCAAGCAAGCTTAAGGTAGTCTTGCCGACTGGATATGTAGCAACTGACACTGGCACTATCACAACAACAAACACTTAGTACCTCTACATGACAGGTGCCAAGTAAGTAGTAGATGCATGGTCCTGCACTGTGCAGTGTTCACTACCAGGACACCTTTGCTATGTCTTGTGGTAGATTTACTACATACTGTTTGGTTTTCTATTCAAAATCACAAAATTCAACCACTTTGAAAGTAAAGAATTAATGAACAAAATAAGATCAAATAAATTAAGTGACTCTGATCTCCCTGTTACCCCTTCTGTTCCTCGGAAGATCTGGATTGCTTCAAAGAAGAGTAGGTTGTCTTCCCTTGACAATAGCTCTATGGGGACACGCACTGGACCAACACCACACTGGGTTGAGGCAGGCTGAAGTAGGTTGACAATAGCTCTAGGGGGGACACACACTGGACCAACACCACACTAGGTTGAGGTAGGTTAAAGTAGGGGGACAAAAAGGTTCTATGGTGACACACACTGGACCCACCACACTGGGTTGAGGCAGGTTGAAATAGATTTACAATAGCTCTTATGAGGACACACACTGGATCAACATCACTCTGATTTGAAACCTGTTGAAGCAGGTTGACAATAGCTCTATGAGGACATGCATTGTGAGGATCTATTATTGCATTACTAGCATTTGATTTGTACAAGAAGTGTAAACACACTCAATACTTGGAGGTGAATAAACCTCCAGTAAAACTGCACTGTCATCCACTCTTGCCTTGCAAGGTCACATGCAAGAGTGATGCTTGTGTGGCATGATTAGCTATGCTTGCTGTGTGCATGGAGTAGAGGCAGACTGTAGCCCACTTGATTCCTACACATATTCACACTACATAAGCTCATCCCATTTTGTCATATCTAACCGTCCGCTGTTGTTGTTGTTGTCGTTTTCTTGTAGGCTAGAAAGTCTGTGCTCAGGAAACTTCTCTCCAAGCACGAGAACACCGTAACTGAGAAGCAGCTGACGCTGTTAGCCAGGTACATTGGGAAGCTTGGGTTTTGTGCTGCTGGAATTTGTAGTGGCACTGGTCTGGTGAAAATGTGGTGTCTCACGGCTCCATGTGCCCATTGGAGTGGGGGCCTGTTCGCTGTGCATGTGTAGGGGGGGCTGTTCCCTGATGCACATGTGTAGTGGAGTGGTGGACTTGTTCCCTGTATGCACATGTGTAGTGGAGTGGTAGACTTGTTCCCTGCATGCACATGTGTAGTGGAGTGGTGGACTTGTTCCCTGCATGCACATGTGTAGTGGAGTGGTGGACTTGTTCCCTGTATGCACATGTGTAGTGGAGTGGTAGACTTGTTCCCTGTATGCACATGTGTAGTGGAGTGGTGGACTTGTTCCCTGCATGCACATGTGTAGTGGAGTGGTGGACTTGTTCCATGCATGCACATGTGGAGTGGAGTGGTAGACTTGTTCCCTGCATGCACATGTGTAGTGGAGTGGTGGACTTGTTCCCTGTATGCACATGTGTAGTGGGGTGGTAGACTTGTTCCCTGCATGCACATGTGTAGTGGAGTGGTAGACTTGTTCCCTGCATGCACATGTGTAGTGGAGTGGTGGACTTGTTCCCTGCATGCACATGTGTAGTGGAGTGGTGGACTTGTTCCCTGCATGCACATGTGTAGTGGAGTGGTGGACTTGTTCCCTGTATGCACATGTGTAGTGGAGTGGTAGACTTGTTCCCTGCATGCACATGTGTAGTGGAGTGGTGGACTTGTTCCCTGCATGCACATGTGTAGTGGAGTGGTGGACTTGTTCCCTGTATGTACATGTGTAGTGGAGTGGTGGACTTGTTCCCTGCATGCACATGTGTAGTGGAGTGGTAGACTTGTTCCCTGCATGCACATGTGTAGTGGAGTGGTAGACTTGTTCCCTGTATGCACATGTGTAGTGGAGTGGTAGACTTGTTCCCTGCATGCACATGTGTAGTGGAGTGGTGGACTTGTTCCCTGCATGCACATGTGTAGTGGAGTGGTGGACTTGTTCCCTGTATGCACATGTGTAGTGGAGTGGTGGACTTGTTCCCTGTATGCACATGTGTAGTGGAGTGGTAGACTTGTTCCCTGTATGCACATGTGGAGTGGAGTGGTGGACTTGTTCCCTGCATGCACATGTGTAGTGGAGTGGTGGACTTGTTCCCTGTATGCACATGTGGAGTGGAGTGGTAGACTTGTTCCCTGTATGCACATGTGTAGTGGAGTGGTGGACTTGTTCCCTGCATGCACATGTGTAGTGGAGTGGTGGACTTGTTCCCTGTATGCACATGTGTAGTGGAGTAGTGGACTTGTTCCCTGTATGCACATGTGTAGTGGAGTGGTAGACTTGTTCCCTGTATGCACATGTGGAGTGGAGTGGTGGACTTGTTCCCTGCATGCACATGTGTAGTGGAGTGGTGGACTTGTTCCCTGCATGCACATGTGTAGTGGAGTGGTAGACTTGTTCCCTGCATGCACATGTGTAGTGGAGTGGTAGACTTGTTCCCTGCATGCACATGTGTAGTGGAGTGGTGGACTTGTTCCCTGCATGCACATGTGTAGTGGATTGGTGGACTTGTTCCCTGCATGCACATGTGTAGTGGAGTGGTAGACTTGTTCCCTGCATGCACATGTGTAGTGGAGTGGTGGACTTGTTCCCTGCATGCACATGTGTAGTGGAGTGGTGGACTTGTTCCCTGTATGCACATGTGTAGTGGAGTGGTAAACTTGTTCCATGCATGCACATGTGTAGTGGAGTGGTAGACTTGTTCCCTGCATGCTTCCCTGCATGCACATGTGTAGTGGAGTGGTGGACTTGTTCCCTGCATGCACATGTGTAGTGGAGTGGTAGACTTGTTCCCTGCATGCACATGTGTAGTGGAGTGGTGGACTTGTTCCCTGCATGCACATGTGTAGTGGAGTGGTAGACTTGTTCCCTGCATGCACATGTGTAGTGGAGTGGTGGACTTGTTCCCTGCATGCACATGTGTAGTGGAGTGGTAGACTTGTTCCCTGCATGCACATGTGGAGTGGAGTGGTGGACTTGTTCCCTGCATGCACATGTGTAGTGGAGTGGTGGACTTGTTCCCTGTATGCACATGTGTAGTGGAGTGGTAGACTTGTTCCCTGCATGCACATGTGTAGTGGAGTGGTAGACTTGTTCCCTGCATGCACATGTGTAGTGGAGTGGTAGACTTGTTCCATGCATGCACATGTGTAGTGGAGTGGTAGACTTGTTCCCTGCATGCACATGTGTAGTGGAGGGTAGACTTGTTCCCTGCATGCACATGTGTAGTGGAGTGGTGGACTTGTTCCCTGCATGCACATGTGTAGTGGAGTGGTAGACTTGTTCCATGCATGCACATGTGTAGTGGAGTGGTAGACTTGTTCCCTGCATGCACATGTGTAGTGGAGGGTAGACTTGTTCCCTGCATGCACATGTGTAGTGGAGTGGTGGACTTGTTCCCTGTATGCACATGTGTAGTGGAGTGGTGGGTGGACTTGTTCCCTGCATGCACATGTGTAGTGGAGTGGTGGACTTGTTCCCTGTATGCACATGTGTAGTGGGGTGGTAGACTTGTTCCCTGCATGCACATGTGTAGTGGAGTGGTAGACTTGTTCCCTGCATGCACATGTGTAGTGGAGTGGTGGACTTGTTCCCTACATGCACATGTGTAGTGGAGTGGTGGACTTGTTCCCTGCATGCACATGTGTAGTGGAGTGGTGGACTTGTTCCCTGTATGCACATGTGTAGTGGAGTGGTAGACTTGTTCCCTGCATGCACATGTGTAGTGGAGTGGTGGACTTGTTCCCTGCATGCACATGTGTAGTGGAGTGGTGGACTTGTTCCCTGTATGTACATGTGTAGTGGAGTGGTGGACTTGTTTCCTGCATGCACATGTGTAGTGGAGTGGTAGATTTGTTCCCTGCATGCACATGTGTAGTGGAGTGGTAGACTTGTTCCCTGTATGCACATGTGTAGTGGAGTGGTAGACTCGTTCCCTGCATGCACATGTGTAGTGGAGTGGTGGACTTGTTCCCTGCATGCACATGTGTAGTGGAGTGGTGGACTTGTTCCCTGCATGCACATGTGTAGTGGAGTGGTAGACTTGTTCCCTGCATGCACATGTGTAGTGGAGTGGTGGACTTGTTCCCTGCATGCACATGTGTAGTGGAGTGGTAGACTTGTTCCCTGTATGCACATGTGTAGTGGAGTGTTCCCTGCATGCACATGTGGAGTGGTAGACTTGTTCCCTGTATGCACATTGTAGTGGAGTGTTCCCTGCATGCACATGTGGAGTGGTAGACTTGTTACCTGCATGCACATGTGGAGTGGTAGACTTGTTACCTGCATGCACATGTGTAGTTGGCATGAGGACCTACCCCCTTACCTGTTGGATAATTTAGTGGTTTAACTAGCTTCATGCTTTATAATTAGAACATGTTGTTGTTAGAGCATCAGCCAAAACGTCAAGTGAGTAAATTTAAGTTGATTATCGAGAAGGCCATTGTACTGGTGTTGTGTGTGTGTGTGTGTGTTGTTTTTTCAAAATTCAAAAATGCCCAGCCCATTTCATGTTTAGAAACTCAGCGAAGTAAGAAACTCTACAACATTAGCACTTATTATGTACATACTTAGCACGTGGTGATCATATGTTAACTGAACTAAGGTCATGTGACGGCTACTCGGGCAGTGACCTGACTGCACTGGCCAAGGACGCTGCACTGGGGCCTATCAGAGGTAACATTCATTGTGCTGATCATCATCTTGAGTATATTGATATCTAATTGGTTGTGAAGGTGTGTTGTGTTATGTGTGTATGTCTTGTGTCTATGCTATTATGTGTACATGTATGTATTGGGTGTTGTACTATGTGTTGTGTGTTTATGTGTAGTGTATGTGTGTTGTGTTGTATGTGTATGTGTGTTGTATGTTGTATGTGTAGTGTATGCCATGTGTATGTGTGTTGTGTTATGTGTTGTATGTGTAGTGTATGCTATGTGTGTTGTGTGTTGTATGCTATGTGTATGTGTGTTGTATGTGTAGTATATGCTATGTGTATGTGTGTTGTGTGTTGTATGTGTAGTGTATGCTGTTTGTTGTGTTGTGTTGTTGTGTTGTATGTGTGTGTTGCCTATGTAGTGTGTGTGTGCTATTTGGTGTGTGTTATGGTCCGCATATTCCAACTCTGTATATAATGCACATGTAGATATGAATGTGTGTGTGTATATTTATGTAGAATGAATATAGTATCGACTTGTACTAGCTACTTCAATGTCCCAAAATAACATTTCAACTTCAAACATAGGGTGTTTGCTTGGTAGCTAATTAATTGCTTGAAAGTTGATTTTGCAGTTGTTTGGAGTGCTCGTCTCCAACTAAAGTGGTGGTTGACTCCGCCAGTAACAAGTAGAACCCTGTGACTTCCGGTGATTTAGATATGTTGATCTGGTTGATGTGAGGTAGTTCACAGAGGCTATGAGCACGAGTTATATTTTGGCCAGTCTTTGTAAATATGTATATTGGGCTTTAAGTTTTCTTTGGCAAGATTTCCAGATTCTTTGAGATCAAAACGTGATTGTTGATGTTATAGCTGCATACATTCAGAGGTAAGGTCGTTGATGAAGCCAGGCTTCCCATTCTCACTAGGTGATGCAAACGTATCAACAATGGAGCGGGGAGGGGGGGGGGGGGGAGATTTCTCACACTGCTCCACTCAAGGATCAGAGAAGGATCAGAGAAGAGTTAGTCAGACATTACAGAAGCGCATGAAAGTTGAAACACATTTAAGTTGTTTATCGAGAGAGGCGTTGCATGTACTATGTCAAGTGAATGTTCTTTGAGAGAAGAAAGTTGGTTGTTCCAATTCCAGCCTAAATGTTTTGTTGGAGGGGTGGGAGGGGGGAGGGAGTTTGGAAGGTTTGGCTCATCGTACCTACTGTTGCTCTAAATTTGTTGCTCAAAACTGTTTATGCTCAAAACTTGTGCTATTTGTGTGGTTTGTTCAGGTCTTGATTACAGCACTCTCTGTTCTGTCTCTGCTGACAAGGTGAGCGGGTCAGTTTCATGGCTCAACACTGAGTTGAGAATATCGTGTTCTTCAATCCTCACAATCAGATCCTTTGGCATTGTAACTATTTCATTACAGTTTTATTATCATTCTGACATTTTCACCCAAAGCAGTATTCAAGAGGAAATCAAAGGAGGCGTCGATAGGAATGCTGTAATGAGATTCATAAAGTAGTTACCACACAAATTCTAGCCCCAACAATGTGTACTAAGATAGTAGTTTGCCTCGGGCTATGCTGATGAGAGTGGAGTGGAGCTTTCTGTCAGTGCAGAGATGAAGCTCATGGTGATCAGCAGCAGCTGCAGGTAACCCTGGAAGCCTCGGGAGGATACGGGCAGGAGCAATCATCAACATAGAGAGATACAATTGGCAAGGTCAGGCAGAGGTCACTTGATTTTTTTAGCGGCTGCTTTTCAGCTTTGACTAATGAGCAGTGTCTGATACCATGCAATAGCTCTTTGAAGCCAACTTTTATGGATGAGCTTTGTGCATGACTTTGTTACATTAGCTTACATTCGTGGCAGGGATCTATCTACCAACCAAACTGCGATACACAGAGAGGATTAAGCTAAAAGTTTTTTTAAGAAATGTTGTTTTATGGTTCATCTTTAGAACCCTATTGCTTTACACTTGTTCTAACTATGACTCAAAATAAAACTCTTTCCGTGTGCCTTCGTCGGTTGTTCAGTTAGGAATGCCTGCAGACACGAGTCGAGCTGTTTTCTATTTCCTGTGTGGTCTGGGTAATAATCGTGGCTCTGCATCAAGAGGTGGATTCCAAATTGTTTAATAATTGCCCCAGCTCAAAGGTAGACTAATGGTTTGAATGCTGGTTATTTCATCCTCTCTGGAATTTCATATCTTTGTTGTCTGAACCACTTGCAATGGATGACAGCTGACTGTTGTAGGGACCTTTTAAAAACTGGTTGTTGGGCATCTGGTATGAAGTGGACATGGACGCCCAATTAGTTCTCTTGTTGTTATTGAGTGCATGCTGGAGGAGTCTCAAGTCTTCAGCTTTTGAACCATCAGGGAGCAAAGCTTCCAAATTGCTCCACTGGACCGCTTGGGAGTGCGCAGGAAGTGGCCGCTCAAGGCAGAGATGTACACGCTCAAGGCAGATGTACACGCTCAAGGCAGATGTACATGCTCAAGGCAGATGTACATGCTCAAGGCAGATGTACACACTCAAGGCAGATGTACACGCTCAAGGCAGATGTACATGCTCAAGGTAGATGTACATGCTCAAGGCAGATGTACATGCTCAAGACAGATGTACATGCTCAAGGCAGATGTACATGCTCAAGGCAGATGTACATGCTCAAGACAGATGTACACGCTCAAGGCAGATATACATGCTCAAGGCAGATGTACATGCTCAAGGCAGATGTACACGCTCAAGGCAGATGTACATGCTCAAGGCAGATGTACATGCTCAAGGCAGATGTACATGCTCAAGGCAGATGTACATGCTCAAGGCAGATGTACATGCTCAAGGCAGATGTACACGCTCAAGGCAGATGTACATGCTCAAGGCAGATGTACATGCTCAAGACAGATGTACATGCTCAAGGTAGATGTACATGCTCAAGGCAGATGTACATGCTCAAGGCAGATGTACACGCTCAAGGTAGATGTACATGCTCAAGGCAGATGTACATGCTCAAGACAGATGTACATGCTCAAGGCAGATGTACACGCTCAAGGCAAATGTACATGCTCAAGGCAGATATACATGCTCAAGGCAGATGTACATGCTCAAGGCAGATGTACACGCTCAAGGCAGATGTACATGCTCAAGGCAGATGTACATGCTCAAGGCAGATGTGACTCGCTCTTCTCCTGTTGCTCTGAGTCTCAAGTCAACAAATTCTTTGAATTAGTGCTCTCCAGCTTCCGTGGATGACATCAATCCTCTTACTCCATTACAATGGATTTCCACACCAGTCTATGACACATGCTCAAGGCAGATGTACATGTTCAAGGCAGATGTACACGCTCAAGGTAGATGTACAGTAAACTACATGATGACAACCCACCCCACCATCCTTCCCCAAGACCCTCTGCATAGAGAAAAGAAGAAGCCTGAGCTTGTAAACAACTGCCAGCCTGTTCAATATTGAAGGAACCAAAGACTTGACTGCAGGGTTTCCATGTGCCAATGGAATGGGCTCTGACGTCTCAAGTTTGCACATGCCAAAGCAATATTTACGCAGCCTAGTATAAAATATCCTTCAAGGAATTGGAGTCATCTTTCACTTGCACACTATTAACAGTGGCATCTTGTGGCAGTGACCAAACAGGATTGCAATGTCAAAATTTCATACCTGGTACACAAAAAAAATAGGCTATAGCTACCGGAGACGTATATGTCTGTCCCGCTGGTCTAGATGCAAGTGAGGACGACTGTAACTGGTCTCGACACAAGCGATATACGGAATAAAGTGCTGAAAATGATGTCTTGCTAAAGTCTTGTTTGCATTATGATTAATCATGGCTCGACACAGCTACCAGATTTTTATTCCATGTTGGTACACGGTGTGAAAAAAACGATTGCAAAAAAAATTCCTAATATTTTTTGTGTGTGTGGTGAAAGTCAATGTGAAAGTCAATGTGTGGTGAAAGTCAAACAAGGTGCATTTAACATTGTCCCTACTGTACTGTGCTACACTTGGACTTCCTATTGTTCTCATCTAGCCTGCCTCTGGGTGTGCACTCTATAGAGGCTAATAATATTGTCATTATAGCAACATCATATATACACACATATACACTGAAAATAAAGTGGGTGCACAAGAAAAAGGCTTTGTAAGCAGCCTGCTCATTGTTAAGTGCATACCACCATACCACCCAAAACAATAAGCTTATGATTCTACACTACAGGTGCTATCCCTTGAGAAATAGCAGGGACTTTTTTTTGACAATGACATCATTGGGGGGGGGGGGGACCTGTGCAATTACAGTCATGACATCATCTTTCTGTTCAATTCATCAAATAATTCATCAAGACGACATTATACTGGATAATTACCACGCTGTTATTTGTTTTGTTCTAGATCCGCCCAATAACTATGCAAGACTTGGAGACTTCTATGCAGCACATACGCCCCAGTGTTTCTCCCAGTCTCATTGGAATCTTGGAGGATTGGAACGCTCAATATGGCGTCTCCGCATAGGCTAATACCAACGCCCCCAATCTCCCTCTTGTACATTTAATCCTCACCGAGGCTAATACATGTATGAAGACTACTTTCTCTCTCCTTCATTTTTAAAACTGCAATCATTATTGTGTCGTTACGCTAATTATGCTGATTACATTGCTGTGTGTCGTTATTTTATGCGTGCCACCGGATATGTCGTACGATAACACTTTTTCGTCTACATAAGGGACTTGAATGAATATTGTGCCTGCATATTATAGCTAGAAGTAACGATGTCCTCCAAAGTTATTCTTCTAAAGTACATAGCTCGTTTCTGTAACGCGTCCAACTTGGGCCTCTATCTGCAGCTGGGACTTCACTGCGACAAAACGGCCATCATTCTCAAGAGGACCAATGACCATCTTCTCTCCATCCAAGGGTACCCAGAGGTTCCTTTCTCAGAAAAACATAAAGCCTGGTTCATATTCCAGGTTAGTTCAATATGAATTATATAAACCTACAAAAACAGTTCTTTGCATGTCCACATATTGATTGATATCATGAGCTAAGACATTTATGCAAACAAGGAGTTGATAGCAATTTACTTTTTCCTGTGCTTGCAGAAAGCTGTGAAACAACTTCTAGGAATTCCTAAAGACACTCCAATCTGCATCAGATTTACAGATGCTCCTTACAGTACAGTTGGTTCCATGTCGACCCTCCTCACAGAACCCAGACACCTCATCGATCTTGTAGTCCACCCACTCCGGCACTTTTCCAATGGCAGCATGCCCTCCATTGCCGACCAGGAGGTCCATGGTTCAGTAGCAGTACCCGCTAAAGTCCCTTACTATGCTTTCAGAGGAGAACATGCTAACTTCGGCCCCAATGGTAAGCAGCATAACCGAGGGATCAGACCAGTAAGTGATGATTGGGACCGGCTCTACTTCCAGCTGTCGGAGATAAGTGTCTACCTCGATAGGACACAGAACGAATGTGACTTAATTGCACCGAAGTGTAAAGATGCAAGCACCAGCTCTGCTCGTTCCTATAAAGAAGATGGCAGAGTCCATAAAGGAACCATTAAAAAAAGAGTAGACCACTCTGCTTCTTTTAATTCAGCTGGTCGTGACTGCAGAGAAGATGGCAGATTCCACAGAGGGATCGGAGAAAGAGGATTAGATCACTCTGTTTCTTCTTATTCAGCCAGTCGTGACTACAGGGAAGACAGTAGAGTCCATAGAGGGATCGGAGAAAATGGAGTAGACCACAGTCTATCATTTAATTCTACATCTTGTTCTGACTCTGAATCTGGGAAAGGATCAATGGTAGAATCAAGCCAGGAGGAGAAAGCAGTGGATGTCGCAACCAATCAAATGTCATTGCAAGATCTTTCTCGTGTGAAGGTGGTGAGGACAGAGAAAGAGGAGGATGAGAGGGTCGAACATCTACTTGGTATCGCCCAGGGATTAGCTCAATTCAACATAAGAAGAGGTTAGTAGTTCATGTATTGCCTCTGGATGCAGATAAGGTTATTGCATTTGATATTGGAATTGTGACATACTGGTCTAGACTAGTACTTAATAAATGGGAAAATTGTGGATTGCCCCAAACACACTCTCCCATAATTGACTACTGCTTTATAGAACGGAGGAATTGGGAATACACCTCTTCTCCCCCCCCCCCCCCTCCATAAATGACTATTGTTTAAAGGTGGTAAAATTGGGATTAAAAAATAAAACAACTACCTACTGGAGTAGTTAATAATTATAATTGGTGTTGCTATGATTGTAGTCCTATATACCTGCCTGCACTTTGTCATGCTAGTTGATTCCAAGCCATTCTGGTGGCTGGAATTTTTGGTGGTCGACATACTCTATTATTATGTTATAAAAGCCTTACTTTTCTGTTGGACAGCCCTAGGATCTAAACAATGCTAATCCGTTGCCAGTAGCACCTCACGTGCACCCTCTCAATAGGTGTTGTATTTGAGTGCTGGAGTGCTTTGCTCCTATACCAAACTCTACACTGACCAGTCTGGGACCATTGTAGTTTTGGTGTTTTTTTTAGTTTTGGTGTTTTTTTAAATTTATTATTATTATTATTATCATTATTATCATTATTACTGCTACTACTACTACTACTACTACTACTACTACTACTACTATTATATTATTATTATTATTATATATGTATGTGGGTGTATAAATATATAATGACATTTCTTTTGGGATCAACCAATAGGAGGGAAATTGGAGGGAGGTGGAAGTGTTTATTTCCAGAGAGGCTGATTATGCATGCAGGCTTGTGGCTATGATCATGTTTTTGTATTTTGCTGATCAGCACTCCGACAATATCCTTTGGGAGCTTTGAAATAATGAATACGTGCATGACTATTTCTTCTTGACTGAGCTGCCAAAGGTGTGAGATGGAAAGTGTTGTTGAGTTGTGTGTCATTTTGGGAGTACCGAAAGCAGAATTGCTGGCCCAGCCCTTGGAATGCCAGTGGTCTTGAGTTCAGCTGTTGTGAATGCATGAGATAATACATAAATAGTATGAGATATGCATATAAATAAATTATTCTGAAACATGCACAATTTCTAGAGAGCCAAAACAGAGAGTACATTGAAACACTTCCTTCATCCCTTCCTTCCTCAGGTTTATCTCGTAGTTAGAGCTAGGACAGAGAAATTAACTAGAGAACGTCAGACATCTATTCAATGTCCTATAACTTCATATATATTATGTTCTTTGCTGGCAGTAGAAAGTCGTACTTGACTTGTCAGATGCAATCGTACTGAATGCCATCACTGAATGCATGTTACAAGAGCTATTGCATGCTAGTACTATAGGAAGTGATGTAATAATGTCTTGCCCCACTCCAGCTATGGTGCATATATATATACTGCATATGTATGAATGTCATCTGATAGAAAGTAAAGCTATGTATGTTGACTCAACTCTAAGCTATCTTGTTTTTGTTTTTTTTCTTATCCAAATCTCTCGTGCATTAGCCACACTAAGCTCCCCACATCTTGAGGAAATGCTACCTTTCTCTCTCAAGTACACACTTTGTCACATGTGCAATTGCTCTTTAGATTTATATTTTCTGAAGTAACGAGATCGAGAAAGTCGTATTTCTAAGGACTACCAGCTTTAATTGTTGTAGATAGAATCATAAAGCTTTCAATACATGTAAACTCGAATGTCCTATAAAGGTAGATATAATGCTACTAGGCCATGTAAACTCTAATGTCCTATAAAGGTAGATATAATGCTACTAAACCAAGTAAACTCTAATGTCCTATAAAGGTAGATACATGTATAATGCATGTAAACTTGAATGTCCTATAAAGGTAGATATAATGCTACTAGGCCATGTAAACTCTAATGTCCTATAAAGGTAGATATAATGCTACTAAGCCAAGTAAACTCTAATGTCCTATAAAGGTAGGTACATGTATAATGCATGTAAACTTGAATGTCCTATAAAGGTAGATATAATGCTACTAGGCCATGTAAACTCTATAACTTTGTGTTCTACCTTTCATTACATAAAATTTGTTAAGGCTCCATCCTTGCTGTGCATATGTATTATACTCATCTGTGAGCTCGATCAAAGTGTGTTGTGTTTTTCATGAAGAAACTGATGAAGGCTAGAGCATCTAGCCGAAACATTGAGAGGGTCAATTTCAAAGCCATTGCAATTTGTTATGTCAACTGTGAGTTCGTTGACAGTTTATCTACGAAACTGAAAATCGGTGGAGCTCTCTGGTGAAAGTTCCTATCAACCCATAGGCCCAGGCTTCATGACAACAATGATGTGTATGTGGCAGCCACACACACACACACACACACCTCGTGATAAGCATTAGTTGCTTATCTTATACCAGGTGAACTGTTAGCAGGGTGACATGTCCATAGGTTGTGTGAGTAAGGTACGTACACATGTCTACATATATACATATGTAAGTATGTGTAGGTTGGTAAAGAGGTGTCCATGTCACTCACCTACTTTCCTGTCCTCCAGCCCTTTATTTGCTAAGCATTTGTCGCGACAATGTCTGCACCTGCTCGATAAAGTATGTTACTGCCATTGGTGGCAACCAGACAGATTTGCTGCTGTGAGGTCCACATACAACACCCTCCCATGCTCTGCAACGTTTTAACTGTTTGCCTGTTAGCCACTCAGCGATCCACCATAAGGAATTGATTACATCTGTGCATAGGTGTAGTTAGTTAACAGAGACTTTATTTGTTGTTGGTTGTATTTTTAGCTATAATTTTTTTTAACTCAAATTGTTCTTACCATCAGAATGGAAACACAGTTTGGTATAATGTTGAAGTAAGCAAGCAAAAGCCAACAAGGCTAAGTTGCTTTATTTCTACAACAAACCTAAGAGCATCCAAGAGCTCTTCCTTGTTAAAAAAACAAAGTAACTCAAGAATGATTCCTGGTAAGCACAGGTGCCTGTGCTGCTTTCCACCGAAGATGAACTTCCAGAAACAGTAGCAATAGCCAGGAAGAGACCGTTCAAAGAGCAGTTGCAATTGTCAGCCATTAAAAAAATACTTCATTCTTCTCGCTTGCCCTGCCCAACGAGAAGTATAACTATTTTAAACGAGTGTATTTGGCTTGTCATACAAAAAATATGCGCGTACTACAAATTTTTCTTTTTTATACTATTATTATTGTTTTTACTGACAATGTCCTTAAGTTTGCACCATATGGCGTTTAATGAGGTCAGCTACTGTGTTAAACACCATTTCCTTGCTGGTAGAAGCTGTGAGCGCCCACTAGCGGTCTTTAAGATGTGTTGATGTTACAATGACCTTCTCAATAATGAAGGCTAGAGCATCTAGTTGAAATGTCCCAAGAGAGTAAAATTGAAGTTTATTGTCATTGTAATTTCATTATGTCAACTGAGAGTTCGTTGAAGCTATGTTGATAATTATTGCTTGTTTGGGGGGTGTGGCTATTGGCTGCTTGAAATCACGAGCATGTGCTAGTAGAGCAGAGGACATTTTCATCCCTAAGATATCCTTACCTTCTCTAAGAAATCTTTCATTCCTAGCCATAGTCCGCCCAACATTAGACCTAGCTCATACAAAATTTTCACCTCCAGCCCTAGTATCGTTGACCTTGATGACCTTGCGGAGTGAATGTATTACAGGGATGGGGATGATCATCTGGCACCAGCAGTACTAACCACAAACAGCTTGAATTAATCACCAGATAGTAATTTATGGAGGTCATATTTATGATGAATCCCTCAACTAGCCCATGAGAGAACATATTCACCTAATAAGCAGAGCTACAGATTCTCAACATAGTGACATGGTGTCTTTATCTCATACCAAAGTTCCTGTATGAAATTTATCACTCGTCGCAACAAACAAACTACTAAACATGCACAGTAGTGGTCTGTCAACAAAGTCATGTTTAGTCACTGTTGTGAGGTCATCGACTCTTCTCTGTTTACTCACAGTGATGCAGGACTCGTCCAGCGTGTCGGTCTCACACGCGAGTGCCTCCCATTGTGACTCTCGCCAGCGGCAGTTGCCTGATGCACCGGAGGATGTCATTGTCAGAGCAAGTTTTAGACATGGCGGAGCTTACGTGATGTGGAACCCAGTTAGGTAGGTGTGTGAACAGGAAGTGGTGGGAGTGCATCTATACACACTTGGCTGTACTAGATCTGTAGTCATGGTGAAATCCTGTGAATGAGGTCTGTCCCTTCCTCCTCTTTCCCCCCACCCCCACCCACCCATAAATGTTGTGGGGGGAAGGGGGAAAGATAATCAAGATGACGGTTCATCAGTTTACAATTGATTGGTGAAGGGGTGAGCTCGATGCCTAGCTTCTGCCCTCATGCCCTCGGGGTTTTGTATCTTTTGTTCGGGGGGTGGGTCAGTGGTGGGGGGGGGGGGGGGGGGGGTAGTTAAGGGTTTCAGTTCGTGTTTACTTGATGCCAATAACTCAAATTCGGTGTCTGTGCAATCAGTATAGTTGTGTATAAAATTCCTTCTATCTGACCACCAGTTTGTTCAGGATCTTGTGTGTGGGCCAGCAGCTTTAGAAGTGTCGGAGTTCTTGGCGATCGGTTGTCAAATACGCACAAGTGGTATTATAATTGGAGTAGGTTTGACTTTGTGTGTCTGTGGCCAAATGATTGTTTACCACAATGTTGAGCAACAATGATGCTATCAAGTTTTACTGGGCAATTAGTGGCATGTACAATGACTTTCTCAATAAGCAACTCTCGACATTTCGGCTAGATGCTCTAGCCTTCAGGATTCCAGGGGGGGTTGGGTTTAATTTATTTTATTATTATGTTGTTGTTGTTTTAATGATCTTTCGGCAATCTAACTGTGTAAGCAATGAACAAAATGATCACTGGACATCAGCAAAGTTATCAGTGGTGGTCACTTTAGAGCTGAGGGTAATGGTAGACACGAGTTGCACAAACCTTGTACCAGCAGATATATATTGCTTTGAGAAATGAGCCTGGCGTGCTCTCCAGTCATGTTCATGGACCTGTGCGGGCCTTTTAAATGTGAAAGCTTTCCGACCTGCTGTTCCTGTTAACAAGTGGACAAGCTAAATGTGTCGTTAATTCAAAAACAAGTTCATAGAACCTCAACTGGCACTGTCCTCACACAAGATGTCCTTTGACACCTACACAGACACATATCCACCGAGAGCAATTACTTGAACGGCCTTTGGCAAGAGTACTAGCAGGATGAATAGTGGGGCAATAGACACTGTGCAGACAGTCTCCTTAGAACCTACTTAGTATGTGCAACTATGGTACACTATAGTCCCAGGAAGTCAATCTTGGGTTATGTTCATCACTTCTTAGCTCGTTAGTCTGGTTAATTAAGTACAAGATTTTCTGTTTGGAATGCTATGAATTGCCACTTCAATGCAATATCGAACTTCCAGTCAGTAATTGGATAGCAAGTAAGTAGAGTTGGGTTGGGGGGGGGAGGGGGGGGGGGGGGGGGGGGGGGGAGGAAGTAGTGTGTGCATTGTTATTTAATTATTGGTCCTAAGGTTTGCTATATATGAGTGTGGTATTTGGACAGGCTTAGCAAGCTATTGAAGGATATATGTATTTTGAACATGACGGGATTATCAATAAAGATCTATGTGGTGAATTGTCTCGAAAATGGGGATGTTTACCCGACAATATTCCTTCCTCCTTTCCTGGCCCCAAAAAGTGTAAACACAACGCTCATTAACAGTTAGTGACAATGAGCCAGAATTTTATGATCATCGACCAGTAGACAGACTGAGGACACAAGTGTGACTGTTCGTTGTTTTTATAAAGAGTAGCACTGGATACTCCTCCTGCACACTAGCACTGGATACTCCTCCTGCACACTAGCACTGGATACTCCTCCTGCACACTAGCACTGGATACTCCTCCTGCACACTAGCACTGGATACTCCTCCTGCACACTAGCACTGGATACTCCTCCTGCACACTAGCACTTGGATACTCCTCCTGCACACTAGCTCCTCCTGCATACTAGCACTGGATACTCCTCCTGCACACTAGCACTGGATACTCCTCCTGCACACTAGCATGGATACTCCTCTTGCACACTAGCACTGGATACTCCTCCTGCACACTAGCATGGATACTCCTCCTGCACACTAGCACTGGATACTCCTCCTGCACACTAGCACTGGATACTCTGCCTGCATACTAACACTGGATACTCCTCCTGCACACTAGCACTGGATACTCTGCCTGCATACTGGTTGTGATATTTGGCACATACTTCAAAAGTGAACAAAACTTCAAAGGTGACAGGATACAGAAATTCTTTGCACTTCACGATGAAAAACTTCCCGCTGCCTTTTCTCAGTCAACATGACTTACAGCTATATATGAGTGTGTTTGTGTGCATACGTGCTTGGCTAGTTCACAGGCAGAGAAACTAATTAAGAATGGAGTCATAGAGATTATGGGGGTGACAGAAAATAGTGCAAGTGGAAGGCGGGAGGGGTGGTGGTGCTGAGTGAGAGAGAAAGAGCTACTTCACACTATATGGTTGACCATATTATATTCCCAATACTAGTAACAGCAGCAGCAGCCAGCATGCTCTCTTCAGTTAGCTAGTATGTATGGGGAGAGGGAACATAACACTACGATCAGTTTGTCTTATATGGAAAGCATATGGGCATCACATCTCTCTCTAACAGATTTACATTTGGCAACCGCTCAAGCTTGTTAGTGCTAGCAACTATGCCTTGCAATGATTTATTTTTATATATAACAGCACCCTGTGTGTGTGTGTGTGTGTGTGTGTGTGTGTGTGTGTGTGTGTGTGCATGAAACATTGCCACTGGGGATCAGTGTGCCAATGCATGGTGATTCAGTGTGGTATGGTATAATTAAAGTGTGGTATGGTACAGGTATGGTATGATACAAGTGTGGTATGATATGAGTATGTGATGAAATACTATGCTACTGTACTAAACTTTCACTATGAAATGCAAGGCAACATCAGAACAAGGTGGTGGCTATGAGACCATTTCCTCATTGTCAGTGTATTTGCAGCAAATGCAATAAAACTGGCTTGATCAATCTGAATTCCATTGCATCATTTCTTATTGTCAGTTTTTACAGCAACAGCTTCTAAATGGCATGAAACATGAAAAAGAACTGGTGGGGTTCCTTAATGGACTTAACAAGTCCTCTCCAACCAACATATTACTTGATGTGGTTCTAAATATAGCCTCTCTCTCTCGGTTCTTTATTACCTCAGTGTTGATGGTGAGGGTTTCAACAAAGGCCACAAAGTGCTGGGCTATGAGGTGTACTTGGATCAGAAGCTGCACTGCACAGTCAAGGGTGCCCTCACATCACAAGCCGAGATATTGGGGATGAAAGACAGAACCGAATATACCCTCCAAATCTGGTACGCAACTTGACCAATAATTATCAAGGTCTAACTTTAAAAAAAAATCGTTCTTCATTTTATTTATTCTCCTGATTCAGTACTAGGAGTGCGGAGTGCAATTCACCCAAGACTTCTCCGGTGATTCACAGGTAATTTTTACACAGTGATGCCAATTAGCACATTAATTAGTTATGTTGTGCTCTCCTAATTCTCAAGTTGGTTACATGTCTGGTGATTGCTCTTTATACCTTGCTTCTTTGGTTGAGTCAATACCAGTGCAGTGATTTCTTTTTTCTTTTATTCCTTCCTTCCTTCCTGCTTTTCTTTTTGTCATGTGCTATAGTATAAACTGTTGCAATTTTCCTCTTTAAACAGACACCATGAAACCAACCGAGTCCTCGCTCCCAAGCCTCTACCCACACAAGCTCTAAAACTCTCTCCTGTCAGCAGCGTACATGCCAACCAATCTCAAGCCACTGTAGCTCTGCCCTCTTCTGCTCCTCCTCTATCGTCTTCTCTTCTTCCTCCCGCTCATGTATCAGACAGCAAAGTAGCCAAGGTCCACACTTGGCTGAAGAACAAGAGCCTTTCTAATCTAGGTCAGATACAATCGGACAGGTTAGGTGACCACCATGACCCAACTGTTCTTCACAGTGATGCCTGCTCTCTGCACGTGCATTTCGAGGAGGACAGACTTTGCTCGTATGCCGATGATGTCAAAAGCATAAGTAGCAGCCACACGAGTGGAATAGTGATGGATTATCTCGTCAGTCCTAAACTGGTTTCTTCCTGCCACTGCCATCACTGCTGCTCCGATATGCCAATTATCATACCCTGTCATAAATCAACTCCTCTGAGCATGCCCAGTTTGGTTGATCATCGACAGCACGGGCATCGTTTGCACAGCAGTACTGATGATGTAGTAAGGCACAACAAAGACAACAAGTTGGTATTCAGAAACGGGCATCAATCATCTTTTGTTAAAATGAGTGACACCACAATTAATCAGCCTATGTTTCGGGACTCTGACTTTGGACGGCACCAGTCAAAGAAGTGTAGCTCCACGACAATGCAGAGGAGGAACATCGATGCTGGAAGGTGAGCAGTACGATACATAGTAGTCCTGTATTGGATTGATTCACTTTTTGAAACTCAAAAACCAAAGCTCATAACTCTGTTAAAACTTACATCAGCAGCTTCTTAGCTTTGCCCACTATTGGCTCCAAAAAGAAATTGGCAGACAAAAAAACAAGATCCCATTTTTAGGTCATAATTCTCGTTGCACTGTTCACCTATATAGGCACATCTGTTCTTGGGGGGGGGGGGTGAAATTGTTTGTTTTTGTTTTATTATGAAAAATGTAAGAAGCCCTTCATAATTGTTGACCTATATTAAATTTTAGCCCCTTCTATATACCTGAAACATTACCAGCATTATTTTTATTTGGAATCACTTGAGCATATAAACTGCAACAAGAGAAATATCTTCTGTGTATATTATATATATGTTAGCTATGTCACAATTTTTCCTTTTCTCTATTCTTCAGGCATCACTCCAAACATGAACGAAGGCTCAAGACTAAATCCTGTATTCTGCTTGCAACTTATGTCTGAATTTATCATTTGTGTCAATAATAATTGGATTTTTGTTTATTATAACATTTATAAATCATGACATTCATAGCACAACACTGCAGGACCATTCACCCTATTATATATGTATATATATAATATATATATTTATATACACACACTCAAGCAATCCCCCTATAGCTCGAACAGGCACTGCCTGTATAAGCGATAATAATTATTTACAACATGAGCATCCATGCAATCGGATGCCACAAACATATTGCAAATATCAAAATTTATATGACTTTGAGAACTTTCGGTATATACATTGTGGGCTCAAATGTAATCTCTTGGGAAGGATCACCAATGTTGCCAAAATCAGATAACCCTGTTGGAGATCCTTCATGGCAAGGGAGGGCTTGAAGGTCCATTTTTGACAAACGGTCAGCAACATTTTTAGGGGGACAATTTTTTTTGCATGAATGTCTTCACCATGCATTTGTTCCTCAGTTGAGAGGCAAGCCTTACCTTTCATCCAAGAATTTCAAACAACATACTTCCATTATTTTCTTTCTCTTCCATTTTTGTTGGACAAAATTCTTAGTCACTGAACAAGAGTAGTTTAACAGTCTGACCGTTTGCTTCCTCATGCTTTTCCCATCCTTCCAATTAGAGTTTAGGTAACTTAGAATCATGTGATCCCCTCAATTCACTTTGCTGCCTATTAACTATACATGCATAACTTTTGCCACCATTGTAGGGTGGAAAAGGTCATTGCTTCAGTCATAAATGACTGATTTAAAAAAATGCTTGTCAAAGCAAAAACATATCATTACGGTAATGTTTTTTGTTATGCCACATCCCTTGCTATAATGTATATAGTATATAACTGGCCTGAAGGGCAGTAGCCCAACCTACTAGTTCAAGTCTTCTGTAGTTGGTAACAACGTAATCGTACAATTTTACTTCAGTACAGGATATCTCAAAAACTACTATATATATACACAGTGCCTAGCCTGGTGCCCTTAATTAAGCTGCCATGGGTAACAATAATATTACTGATGTGGTTGTCCAATCACATGCTAGCGTGTGTGTACGTGTGCATGTTCACTGGATCCTTAATCAGGGTCGCAAGCCTGAGGTGTCTGCTTGAAGAGTTCATCGGCACCTTGGGTATATATAGAGTCGCTCCTTGCCATGTCAAAGTTGTCACTCTGTTGGGGCCAGGTTCCAACACCATTCCTAAAGCAGACCACATGCCATTAACTCATCAGATTGATGACCATGATGACCAAGCAAAAACCCATCAGGTGATGACAATTACCTAATCTTTCTTCTAACCCATCACATTCTAGCAACAATAATTATGATGACCATTATCTTCTACCCAATTGGTATAGTAATCATATTCTTCTAAACCCTCACTATATAGTAAAGGTCATGACTTTCAAAAGTATTTAATTAAGTTATGGACTTGCTATAAAAAAACTTCCATTGGGATAACTACACTCTGCCATAATGTTATGTTAGCTACATGCAATTTGCCGAAATTAAATTTTCATTGATCAAATTTAGCTTCCTGCTCAAACAGAAAATCTTCTCTTTACTTTGTGTGTTTGTTACCTTGTGGTATGAAATGAAACAAGGTCAAGTAATAAAGCTAGCAAAGTAGCTACATAGATAAATATATTGTCACTTTCCATCATGTAGAGCAATTACTTGAATGCAATAGTGCCAAAAAAATTGGGAGTTTTTAATTAAGAACATGTTGGTTCAATTTGAAGGTCAATCGATTAAGTATGTTCAAAATTTCAAAATGTATTCTGGAAGTGTCGCAAATTTTCTCAATAGTTAAGGAAGGAGGGAGGGGAGGGGGGAGGAGGTGAGGAGGGGGGATTAATAGTGATCTTTTTGAAATTCAAGGCTGAAGTTTCCAATATGCTGAGCATTACCATTTAGCTACAGTATTTGATAATGCACATAGAGCTGTATTGCACGTACTACACTTGAAATAGTCTTATCATAACTAGGAAACTTAAGAAGTTATACATGGGAAGGGCAAAAAGGGAGGGGGGGAGGGAACAAGGGTAGAAAGGAAGGAAGGAGGAAAAGGAGAAGAAAAGAAAGAAAACTTGACGAAAGAATGTTTTAGAATCTTTTTAGAAAGGATGGAAAGAGGGAAGGAAGAAGAAAGGAAAGAAAAAAATAGAAAATAGATAAAAAGAAAGAAAGAATGGGAAGAAGAAAAGAGAAGAATGAATACACAAGTAAAGAAACTATCAAAGTTAGATTTAACCATAAAGGTATATTGGTCAAACAAAGTCTAACTAGAGAGTGCTAACAAACTCTAGCAATCACTGTTGTCATAATAACAGTGACATATTCAAACATATACAGGCAGCCAGCTGCAGCTATAGCTAGTTCGTTGGGATATCATCCTGGCAATCAACAAAGCAGTTATTGAGATAGGAGTTAAAACACCACTTGTATGCAAGTATGCAATTACAGGTTTAAACTCTTCCTCAGCGTTGTGAGAGATATCAGTTTAGCACAGTTAATACGAACCTGCTTCCAGTTTGCCGACTAGCCACCTTAATGATGGCAATTGCTGAACAACACTTTTTTTTTAAGTGGTAAGTCCCTGCTTGAATGATGACTAATGATTTTTTGCCATCGTATATATATATAAGTAATAATCCTCATACCATGGCTGTCATACTCAACATTGCACTCAGGAGTTCTGTGTTGGACAAAGATCAAGCTTATTGGAGTGAGGTTTATTAACCTTAGTAAGCATTGACTCCATTCAACATTCTTTTTGTTGGAGTGTGAGACAGGTAGTTACAATGGTTAACTAACTATTCCAGGAGGAAGCAGATGATATGGATAGAGTGCTTGAGCCTGTCGAAGGGATTTATCTTGCTCTTATGGTGTCTCCCATTTATTTGCTATGACAAAGTTTGAGACATAACTGCCTATTTGATGATGTTTGTTACAATGTTTAAAGTTAGACATTGAGCCAGTTTTTACAACCTTCAGATGATCAGTCCAACCAAAGAACAGCAAACATAAATGATAGTACTTAAGTGGCATTTGAGTTTGTGACCTATACTGCATATCAAAGAGTATACGACATTCAGCAAAACCAACAATACAATAATGAAGATAGTAATATCTGTGGTTTGAATTGTTTCCAAGCCTATACTACTTGCAATCTTTTCAACCTTTTCCCTTTTCTGAAATAGCATCAAATTATAACATTATATAGGGTATCCCTAAATTGTAAACTATGTGAAAGCTAAGATTGCCTACTTCAGCTCCGCAGTAAGGTGGTTATACATAATTATAGCTGTGTATATACCTACAACGTCACACAGAAATAAGTCACACAGAAATAGTCATATATATAATATATATTTATATATATATTCTAACAAGGCTACCACTATCACTATATAATGTAGTCAAGAGGTAGCTACCAGTAAAATGGTTGACAAGAATGCTGTATTCAACATCGAGTTTATGGAGCTCGAAAATCAGCACACACACACACCAATTTAGTTTCTCATTTAGTATGGGGAAGATCTTCTTTTTTCCTGGATAATTTTGAGAATTCTACATCATCTTTTAAAGTAAAACTATGAGTGTATATATAACACAGCAAGAGAGAACAGGAAGAAATTGACCTCCACCCCAGCTGGATTTTGATGTTTAGGTCCAATATAATCAGCAGTACAATGGTAATAATGCCATTATATGTAGTCTGGTGAGGATTGGTAATGGTCTGGCTATGCAAAGCTAGTTATTGTGCATATGCATATAGTACAACACAAGATTTTTGATGACCAGCATTGTGACGTAAAACATATTCTCAACTGACTCTCAGTTTCCATAACGAAATAACAATGACCTTCTCAGTAATCCACTTCTCTCTTGATGTTTCAAATATATGCTTTAGCCTTCGTCATTTCTGATGAAGTCTAGAGGAACTAGTCGAAACGTTGGGAGAGCTGATTATTGAGGTCATTGTAATGATTGAGCAATACTTGAGGAAAAACTGGTTTACTGATTTCAATACTTTTTATGAGGGCAAGAGCATCTAGCCAAAATATTTAAGGGCAAGTCATTGTATGTCGAACTGATAGTTTGCTGAGAGTTTATCATAAGACAATCCTATACCTAGCCACACCCACATAGCCCTAGACATGCAACATAGGAATTAGGTGCCACACTGATTGAGGCACACAAGTTTGAGTGGAAATAGTGACTCATTGTGAAAACAAATTGCATCATGATGGTGAGTTTAACCTCTTTGGCACAATGTAACTAACCAAAACTCTCTCACTATTACCATGCCCACATATGTACATGACTTGCCCTTTCTGCTGCCAACTGTCACTTTTCAGAGTGACATTCCTTTATTGCTCTTGACCACACACACGAAAAACCTTATAACAAACAAATCATCCAAAGTCAGTGTCATGTCCAACACGGCGACCACCTGGGACCCTTTGATCTTGCTCTCACCCTCCATCCTATAATGGAGAGAATAAAGAGGGAAATTCCAGATTTCTTGGTGAATGCTTGGTACAGAACTTTGATGACTGCACCTGTGATCTTCAGAAACCATGGAGTATTGAGTATTTTGGAAGAAGACAATCCTACCCGAGGTTGCAGGTTATAGGGGGGGAAATTCCTATTTCTTACTCCCGAGCACAGTGACTCTTCCATCAGCCCACTCTCCGTTACCTTCCATCTACTCACTTCCCTCTGAAATTCCCATCACTAGGAACAGCTTCTGCCAACTAGGCTTCCCCAGTAGGCCCATAGATTTCTGTGAATCCATGGATTGAAAAAATCAGATCCACTTTGGCTAGGCTCAAGTATATGGAACAAATGGAAGCAGCCTTGATCTGTTCCTGCCGGGCCCATCCCAAATTTGTTTTTGCCTTGTGCACATGCCACCCGGCCTATATTAAACAAGCCACCTCAACCTAATGAGGTAAACTCTCGAATACCTCTCAAATTGTTCCTGGTGCTATGTTTCACTACCTAGCTCTATGGGTAGGAGGTGGGTTTCTCTACATGTCCCTGCAGCATATATCACTTTCTAGAGCAGTCCTGTTTTCTTGCGAGGAAAATCCTGGGATGCTTCCCGACATCTAACATCATCCGCCAAGAGCAGTCACAGATCTCACAATCGTCACATAATTGCCTGAGTGGATTAACATCGAAGACATAGACATCCACTTCTGCCACTACTACTGTTGTTGTAAAAAAAAAATCTATTGTCTGCTGACTTGTGTAGTACACAAAATAAATAAATAATACACTCTAGCAGGTGAGCCTGCACAGAGAGGTACCGTAGCAGGTAAGCCTGCACAGAGAGACACCATAGCAGGTAAGCTTGCACAGAGAGGCACCGTAGCTGGTAAGCCTGCACAGAGAGGCACCGTAGCAGGTAAGCTTGCCAGAGAGGCACCGTAGCAGGTAAGCCTGCACAGAGAGACATCGTAACAGATAAGCTTACCGTAGCAGGTAAGCCTGCACAGAGAGACACCGTAGCAGGTAAGCCTTATGGGGAGGCTCTGTAGATAGTGAGAAAGAAAGTAATAAGTAAGTAAATAAACTATTTTATTATGTTTTTTAACTTCTATTCAATTGCAGAAACTGACTTGAGCTATGATGGTTCTCCGCTGAAAGAGATAGTAGAATAAGCGATAACGTGACTTGCAGAATGTTTGTAAAAATCCTTTAAATATAACATTCTTCACATTATGGCTCCTCCACACTCAAAATTCCAAAGATGTTATAGGAAATAGCTTGCCTCTCTGCCAGCATGATCAGTTTCTTGTGGGTCAATTCAACATCAACAGGCGAGCTAGTAAAATATTTTCCTCACAGGAGTAGTTGTAACGCTCACTCTAAATGCAAAAGGGGCTATCATGACTCCGACTTTGGATTTGATCTCACACAAAGTGCATGTGGTAATGTCTAATAAATGATAGCAAGCATGGCCAGGAGCACATACTGGTTCTGTGAAGTTCACACACATGAACACTCTCAGGGATTGCTACATACTTCTCCTATCTTGACTAATCCTCTCCAAGAGTTTTTGCCCCCACTATTATGATATAACATACTTTTAAAAATAAATATAATATTGCATGTATATATTTTTTATAAAAATCATCTAAAAGGGTCCATTCATGTTATTGACTCTTTTGTTAATGTTATTATGTCAAATGAGAGTTCATTGAGAGTTTATTTAAAGTACGGTAGCAATACCGAGAAATTAGTGAGGTGCTACGAGAAGATTTTACACCGGAGAAGCTTGGTCACCACGTGTTCAACATGAGATGCCTATTGAAGAAATTCTGCCAACAAGTTTAAAGGATGAAGCCTCCCATTAAGACCAGGGAAGGGTACAACAGAGAATTTGCTAGTCCTACCGAAGAAGCAGTGCCTTAACAGCTGAGTGTGTGAAGATTTGCAAGTCAAACTGGAACCAGCACACTGGGAAGTGACTATCAAAGGATTCAGACCCTTTTTATGGGAGCAGCAGAGAAGACTGACAGAAAATCCAAGCAGAACCATCAAAAGAAGCTGGAGAAACTATTAAAGAAGGAGATTGAGAGAAGTGGAGTTACTCAAGGCATGAACAGATGGCTGATCTGAGAGAGAAGAATCTTTCTCCAACTCAGGAAGAACATGCTTTGGGTCTTAACTCTTAACTTTGTCCCTGCTCTAAAGAGTCTACCTTTGATGGATACCATAACTGCTGTGGAAGATATGGCCAGGAAGCTGGAGCTTAGGAAGAATATGTGAAATTTTGAGAAGACCAAGGAAACCAAAGGACAAGCCAATGAAGGAACAGAGAAAGGCCCTGGGAAAACTGAGGAAGATGGAAGAGATCATGATCTTACCAGCACAAAAGTGGAAGACAACTGTTCTGATGGAATGCTGGAGACCAAAACATATAGAATACTGAAGAAGGCTCCTACCAAGGCACAGGAAAGCAAGGTGAATCGTGTAAAAGAATATAGAGAAGACGGGAGAAATAACAACTGCATTATCCAATAGAATTAGGCCCACTGGAAGTAGACCACTACTGATTTATGGGCTCCCTAAGATACATAAACCTGAGGTTTCCGTTAGGCCAATTGTGTCTTGTATACGCACCGTTGTATAATCTTTCCAAGTTCATAATACATTTACTATCACCTCTAGCTGGAAATACAAGTAGATTGTGGGCAATTTGTCAAGTAAGTGTATTCAAGGTGTATGTTTGGCACAGGAAGAGTGACTTGTCAGTTTTGATGTTTGCTCTTTTCCAAATTCCCTTTGATGAGGGCATGGAAGTAATTTTTGGAATGTTGACTAAAGATGAGAGCTTGCGCGAGAGGACTACACTAGGTGTTGACAGGATTTCTGCTCCGGTATCAAAAAAAATACTATTTGCAGAAAGAGGGTGCGGCAATGGGATCTCCAGTATCTGCAGTGGTAGCCAACCTTTATATGGAATGCTTTGATAAATTGGCACTCAAAACTGCCCCACTAAAGCCAAGGTGTTGAGATATGTGGATAATACGTTCTGCATTATGAAGAAGGGAAGTGAGCAAGAGTTGTTGGACCATCTGAGCCCATCCATAAAGTTTACCATGGAGCTTGAAGTGGACGGATCGTTGCCCTTTCTGGATTTCAGGAAGGAAGATGGAAGGCTAACTCAACAGTTTACAGAAAACCCATGCACACCAACCGGTCCTTGATTATAGATCACATTATCCTATCCATGTCAGAAGAGGATTGGTGAAGAGCTTGTATGATAGAGCCAGGAGAGTAATGACTGAGAAGGAAGATCTTTGGAAAGAAGAACATCATTTGAATAGGGTCTTTATAGAGAATGGTTATTGGTTATCTGCAAGCCTTCATCAACCTTTCATCTGTAGGTACATCTAAACACAGAAAGGAAGATAAGCACACCAGTACAGGCAATCAGGGGTCTAAAAAGAAGGATCTTATGGTAGCAATTCCTTATGTCGCCGAGTGAAGATATCAGGAGGGTCTGCAGGAAGTTCAACATCAAAGTAGTTTTCAGACCGGGAAGGACATAACTGAGCATAAGAATGTTTTACCAGCTAATATGCACTCATGCATTGTGTACACATCCCTTATAGCTGTGAGAGGCACTAGCTACATAGGGGAGACCAACAGAAGACTGGAGTCCAGAGTTAAAGAACATTGTGAAAAGCATGCTAATGAGAAGTCTGCAATTGCTGAACATGCATGGGATAATGGGCATTCTATTTTGCGGGAGGAAGCCACCATCTTAGACCAGGCCAGAAGGAACTGCTAGTGAAGGAGGCATCGCACATCAGCCTGACCAAAGTGTGACCGGTTCAATCGAGATGGTGGAATGGACTTGCCTGGCTGCTGGGGAGCTACTCTCAAGAGCATGAACTTGAACCCACGACCACCATAATTATTCTGTGTTCAGTTATTTATTATGTGTTTATTTACTTACTTTATTATACTTGTTCACTTATTTATTTATTTGTTTATTTCTATTTATTATTACTCCTGTTGTTGTTGTTGCTGTTATTATTATTGTTATTTTGCTGTTATTGTTTTTATTATTGTTGTTGTTATTTGTTTTAATTTTTATTTATTTATTATTATTAGCATCATCATCATCATCATCATCATCATTAGTAGTATTTTAATTTTTATTGATCTTATTTCATTTTTCCACATTAGTTCACATGGGTCACGTGCTGGACGCGTATGCTGAGGTGCGGTTTGTAGCTAGCTACCTATATAGCTTACGCGAGTTTTAGCCTCTCTGGATGAAGGATAGAGCATCTAGTCGAAGCATCGAGTGTACAATTTCAAGTTGACAAAATTCCTTAGAAGACAAGATATAAGTTTAAACTATCTACCTAGACATTTCTAAGGCATTCGTCTCCCATCAGGAATTGCTAATCAAACTTGAGCGTGCTGGTATCATTGCTAATTTGTTGTTGTGGTTTAACACTTACTTATCATCCCATTTCCAACATGTCTACATAAACAATCAACTTTCAGGTCCATTACCAGTCACCTCTGGCGTGCCGCAAGGCAGTATTCTTGGTCCTTTAATAGTTCTTTTATATATAAATGACATGCCTCTCTCAGTGCAACATTCAACAGTTTTCCTGTTTTCAGACGACACTAAATTATTAAATCAAACTAATAGTCCTGCCAGTTCTCAATAATTATCTTCAACGTGATCTTACCTCTCTTTCCCACTGGAGCTTTGAAAACTACCTCTCCTTTAATTAATGTAGGTAAATGTGCTCTTCTCCAATTCATACCAAAATCAGCATCTCTAATCATTTCCTTACAACATTAATGATCATCAACTCCCATCAGTGGACCACTACAAAGACCTTGGTATATACATATCGAATGATCTGAGCTGGAATTTTCACTACAATCATATTTTAAGTAAAGCATATAAGTGCCTAGGTCTAATACGTAGAACCTTCAGTCATGTCAACTCTGTGGAAACTAAAAAGACCCTTTATCTAGCTCTCATTAGATCTCAATTGGCATATGGTTCACCTCTCTGGAGACACCAGTTCATCAAAGATATTGTGGCATTGGAAAGAATCTAAAGAAGTGCTACAAAATTTGTTCTAAACAATTACACCATGGACTATAAGTCTAGACTTGTTGAACTAAAGATTCTTCCACTGATGTATTTTTTTGAACTTGCTGACATTATGTTTTTCATAAGGAGCATCAACTACCAGATTCAATATATCGAGCCACATAACTTTTGCCTCCACCAACACTCGATCATCACAGTCACTAAAGCTCAACCACTCGAGGATGTGTAATAATCTTTCCAGGCACTTTTATTTTACTCGACTATATACCCAGGCTCTGGAACATCAACAGACTATGGCCACTATTAAACTTTAAACTTGAAACTAAATAGGCATTTATGGTCCGTATTTCCTCTCTACCTTTGATCCCAATAATCCATGCACCTTCCACTTATTATGTCCATGTAGTAAATGCATATTTGTCCCCCACTCTCCTAATCTATAATGGCTTTCAGTAGATCTTATTGTTATGCCAATGGTATATACAATTAACAGACTCAGCATCTTCATCGTATATATATATCACTCACATTCTCACAAATGTACTGTAAAATTGATAATTGAGAATGTTTTTGTTGTTTCACTAAATTTTTTTAATTTTGCACATCGGACTGTCTATCAAGTATTACTCCTGATGAAGGCTAGAGCCGAAACTTCGAGAGAATACAATTTCAAGTTGATTATTCAGAAGGTTACATTGATTGTAGGAATTTCATTAACAACAAATAATTTAATAACTAGTAAAAATAACAAATAATCGAATAACTTAAAAACTGATCCCCTTCTCATAGATCTGCCAATAATAAGATCTGCCAATAATAATAGAGGTAAAAAGTATCGCCCTTGGTTTGTATACATTACTACATGTACAAACTCTGTATTGAATAGTGAATGCTTTGCTTTCAGTGAGTGGTGCTGTAGCTAGAAAGCCAAATCTGCGGATGGCAAAGTGTGGCGCATTTTCAGAAACTGATAAATTATATAGAAATAAAAACACCAGTACGCGCACGCATGCACACACTGGCCCGCACACGCATGCACACACTGGCGCGCACACGCATCACACACTGGCGCGCACACGCATCACACACTGGCGCGTACACGCACACACAAACGAGCAGAAAAAAATTGTTGTATTTGTATTTCATAGTGTGATACAATTATGTGTTTCCTCCTTGTGTTTCCCCCTTAGGGAAGGATTGAAGGCACTTAAGTACATTTGATGGACTAAAAACAGCAACAGATTTAGGATCAAGAGAACAAATGTGCCGCCTAGTGCGCGCGCATGTTTGGCTTAGTTGTGCGATTGCGTATTAAAGAGTTACCTTGACGATAGTATCCCTGGTAACTATGACGTCAAATTTCCGTTACTCTGGCCGTTGTGGTTGGTTCAAAATCTGTTTGCCTAACCCAATTTCATCATCTTGTGCGCTCAGCATTTTCAACACTGTTCCAGTGAATTCCTACAAGCTCTTCGGTCGAAATTTTGGAAGATGAGTCTCCAAGAAAAAGCAAGATGGGCTGAACAAGCCGAAAGATACGAGGACATGGCCAAGGTATATTGTATTATGTCGGTGTGCAGCTGTTGGCATTGCTTGAAGCTACATGTTGGAATACCACCACTATCCTACTAGCTGTGTAGTTTCCTAACGGTTAGGAGTGGCCACTAGATATGGGAAGAGTATGCACCTGCAGTAGAGTATGAAGATATAATGATTTAAAGGGGTGGGGTGGGGTTGCACAGTATTCAACCACCAGTTCAGCTATTCCCCATTCCTAGGCATTCCCAATGGATTCCAAAAGAAAACACCAAGGGTTGTGTGTAACCACACTCACAATATAGTAAATCAGCTAACCCAGAAATTGCTATTATACTCTATATGGACTAGTAGTGATTATGTGGAGTCAAAATTGAGAGTTTTAGCCAGACTTGTTTTTGAGACATGAGGGGCAGAGGAAAATACTAATCTTGTTATCTACTGGAGATAAGCTTTGCTTAGGAGTGACTCAAAAGCCTCAACTGTTTCTGGTTGTTTTTTGTTGTTGTTGGGTTTTTTTTACATGCTTGCCCTCTAACTATAGCAGCTATATAATTACAATTCTGAATCATGCTTTCCCCCCCCCCCCCCCCCTTTTCACCCTGTGGTCTCACTGAGCAGTGTTGACCATGCAGAAATAGGTCACTATTTCAAGCAGCGATTGAGATCATTTTGTTAAGGGAATTGTAAGGTGTGCTTGTTAAAAAAAACCCTGGATCAGTGGAAGTATCAACATAATTACACTTGTGTTTTTGCTAGTATCCTACTAGTATCCTACAACTGCTACATATCTTTGCTATTATCTTGCAACTCTGAAACACTATTTGTTGTTTGACAGTAATTAGGATACTTGTAGCTTTTGCTCTAGGTTAATGGAATTCAGCAGACATTTTCCTCTCTGTGGAATGGGAATATTTTGTCACTTTCCACTGAATAATTGCCTGCCATAGAACAGACATGTTAATTCTGTTTCTAGTACATGAAAAATCTTGCAGCAATCCTTATACCAACCGACTACTATAGATTTTTATGTCCATGTCAATTTTCCGCCAAAAAAATTGTGTGTAGGCTTGGAATAATAAGAAGTGTTTTCTGGTAAAAGTCTGGGACAAAATTATGTATATATTACCCATGTATATACCCCCTGGACAATAATGACAATTTTTCTAATTGGCAGCATCTTGTAAAAGTAAAGTAAAACCTTCCCTAATGCTTCTATTTAGCTAGAGAAGCCCCTGTGCTATGGTTAGCTGCCATCATGATGGTATTTCACTTCGGTGAACCTGCAAACATTCAATTTATGTATTATATATTTGTGTATGTGTATATATTATGAACTGAACTGAAGTATAGCATTTCTTATGTCAAGGGCCCCTGAACTAGTAAGTTTGTAAGCCATATTCGACCTGCTGCTACATTTTGACCACCCTTAGGCCTGCATATCATTCGGATCCTATGCGAGAAGTAAATGAGCAGTACCGTTTGTTTTACCTGCACATTCCATGAATCATTGGTCGTCTTAGCAAGAAAAGGGGGAAGGGATGAATAAAGAATTGGCTGACATGGACTTGGCCATCTTTTCTTATCATAATGTTTCTGGATGCTCTTTAGCTTAGGAAAGCTGCACAAACATGCATGCGTACTGGGAACCACTCTCAACACCTTTGTTTCATAAAGGAGCTATTGCATGAGTGCCTAGTATACTATAGGAATTGCTATAAGTAATAAGCCTACAAATCTTGAGCTAATTAGTATGCAAAGTTTGTAGTTTGGTATTGCTTTTGAGCCAGACTTACACAGTGCACGAGAAAGTTTTCTGTTGGTGAGAGATGGAAGCTTATAGTGATCTATCAACACCTGATACCTGCAAGTAAAAAAAATGCTGTAGAAATAGATAGGAGTCAAGTCGATACGTTACGATTGGCAAATATACTTCAATCAGCAATATACAGGCACAATTAGCAAGGTCACACAGTGTACAATAAAGGATAGACGTGCTTTGGATAGATTCAATAAAGTTTTTTTCCTTTCTACACCGAGTATGGCGTAACATCCCATAGCACTGATTATTATACCAAGTTACAGCTATTATTTTTACGTTCTAATATAAATTGATGATTCCTCACAATATTTATACCATATTACCCACTATTGGGAAGTGCCCCTCCAATGAGGCTTGCAGTTCCCCCTGCTGTAAGTACTTCAAATTCCTTATTTTATATTTAAGAATGCAAATACAATGAGCTACAGTTTGGTTGAATCGGCTCCATTGAATCAAGTAAACAAAACAGGCAGCAAATAAATCCATCCTGGAGCACATTGTTTCTCAGAAGCCAAGAGATTCAGCGTGTGCAGGTCCCTATGTAGTCTATAATCAAATATTTACACAAAGTTACAGAAGAACAAATAATCTAGTTTAGAAGGTATTTTCTCATACTCATGCTTGTTTCTTAATACAAAACTCTCCCTTCTCTTCTCCCTCAGTCCTCTATGAGAGTAAGACACCATAAACTAGTCCTTGGATAATTGGCACTCTTATGCTATTCAAAGTCAATGACTTATTTTATAACAATATCAAACTCGTCATATCATTTAGAATGCAAATATAATAAGCTGTAGTTTGGTGTAAGAATCAGCTCCATTGAAGTAAATAAACAAAAGCTATACATTGGTACGTTGCTGTATGTCGACAACAAAACTATTGCAAAGAAATCCATCCAGCCAGGAACAACTTCTTTCTCAAGAACAAAGGGATTCTCTCTGAATCCAGGTAAACATAGATGCTTATGCAGCTTTCCTCCAATGAAGGGCTTCTAGAAACAGCAGCAATCGCCAGGAAGAGACCTTTCATGATGGCATTTACGATCATTTACGATTGTCAGCCGTTTAAATTTCATTTTGCTCACTCATCCCGTCATAGTGGAACTAACTAACTAGAGAGGCCTACTGGACATGTGCAGGTTTAATTTTTATTATATTTAAAGTGGCATTCGTCAATCGTATATGTTTTGTGAACCACTTAGAGTTTGCAAATATATCCTCTTATGGCATGTAATAATTTCCGGTTGTAGCTTTTAAGCAAAACTTGTATGTGGGCATGGCGTGGTGATTTGTTCTTGTACTGTACTGTTACATATATAGTTGGCTTAAAGTGGAACTAACTATTTTATATCACTAGAGAGGCCTACTGGGCATGTGCAGGCTTAATTTTTATTCTATATAAGTGGCGTTTGTCAATCGTATATGTTTTGTGACCCATTTAGAGTTTGCAGATATATTCTCTTGTGGCATGTAATTAGTGAATCAATTTCCGGTTGTAGCTTAGCAAAACTTGTATATGGGCATGGCGTGGTGATTTGTTCTTGTACTGTTACACATATAGTTGGGTACAACGTTTTGACTGGGTGCATGATGTATGCCTATTGTTGATTCCTGTACTATTTGGATTTCGATCAGGTCATGTTACTCTGTTACAAAGGACATTTTGTCTGTCCATGCCAATTGTACCACTCGATTTTGGCGATCACAAGATTTCCTACTTGGCTCCTCCCTAGACGTCTGAAAGAATTGATTAGTTGTAGCTTGTGCTTAGTCGCCAATAAGCTTCCATATCTACGCCAAGAGAAAGCTGCACTTCACTTTCACCAGCATGCTCTGTGGTGGCCCCAGCTCAAAAGCAATAGCAAAATACCAATCGAGTCTAGAATTTGTGAGATTACTAGTAATGTATGCAAGGCATTGAGTGAGTGGTGAATATGTGGCGATTGAAGAAGAAAAAAGCTAGAGGATGTTGATGAACTGAGTACTATGTCCATCATGCTTTCCTGTTAACAATGCAGCCCGTTCTCACCTGCCTGTGCAGCGCAAAATTATATATATTTATATATATTGGTGTGCGTGCCTATGGGCTGCCGGGCATTCTCTCGATCATTCTCTTCACTATGATGACCATTCCTGGTTTACATAAGCCTGCATTGTATTAGGCTGGTGATCCGTTCATTTTTTCTATGGGTGAGCATACAGTGCACAGATGGTGTGTGATGTGTGGCAATACCAAGTTTCCATCTAACTGCCCACTGAGGGCTCGCTTCCCTTGCCAATTACTCAAGGAATCTTATTAAAGAACTTTCTATACTTGGCGAGTGAAGCAAGCCCTCACTGAGGTGTTAAATGGGATAGCTTGTATTGCTGTTCATGGCCATATTTGTGATGTACCATCTATTATGATCACCTGTAAAGAATATGAATGGTTTAACCCTGGTACTTTCCTTAGATGAAACAGACAGACGTAAACTGGAAATGATCGAAGAGAAAGCTCGATAACCTAGGTTGCAGATTGAAGATCAAGGAAAGAAAACGGGCTGCACTGGTTTGAGAACAGGATATACTGTTAATAGCTATCAGGGCAAGGATGATGAGAATGTGTACTAAATTTCTCAACATGATCTAGCTATGGAAATGAGTAAACATTTGTCATGAGGAGTTGGAGAAACCAGATCTAGCTACTCATGGTTGCCACTCTTTTGGACAGAGAGTACAATGGAGAGCTGGCTACATAGGACTGTAAGCATATAGTTGATCAATAGAGAAGAGGTATGATGATGGAGAGCATACTTAACTCAAGTTAGTAAGCTCTCTCTTTAACAAGATATCAGAAGTTTTCTGCATGGTCTTCCTTTTCATTCTGGTATGTTCCCCGTTTTCAGGGAAAGCTGTTTCCAAGTACTCTTTGCAAAACCCTCCTCTGTCATCCATAACTCCACAAGCACATTTACATTCAGAACCTGCCAGTCGGTTATGTGGAGGGCATCAGGTTGTGTAACTATATGCTAGTTGAGAATCTGCAAGGAAAAAATAACAATTCTCGGCTATTCTCAATAAAACAACCTAGGCCTTTATCATCATGTGGCATCATCAATAATGTGCAGATCAGTAGTGGATTATGCCTTCAGCTAGGATAAGGGCCTGGGACAATGGGGCCTGTGCAGTAGCTACTAGGGTAGGGCAATGACTAGACCAATGTAAGCCAAGAATGCAAGCATTTCATATACAAATATAGACTTAAAATATGCAACTTGGCAAAGTGCTTTGGCACACCACAGAATGATAGCTCCTTAATGATTGGTTAGTTCCTGCTTTGTATATCCAGTCATAATTAGATTTGTTTATGCATAGGTGTTATTGTCAGTGTGTACTTTATTATCATGTTTTTCATAGTTCATGAAAGAATTTGTTGAAACCAAATCAAAAGAATCTTGCGGAAGCGGCTCAGAAGATACTGCTCCTAAAATTTCTGCTGAAGACAGAAATCTTCTGTCGGTTGCCTACAAGAATGTTGTGGGCAGTAGGCGCAGTGCTTGGAGGGTGATCTCGGGCATGGAGCAGAAGAAGGAAGATTCTCTACAACTTCGAATCAAGGAGTACCGGAAAAGCATAGAGAAGGAGTTGACGGAGATCTGCCAACAAGTTATAGTTAGTTTCAAATATCTTGTGTGTGTGCAGTGCAGGAAATTACAACCAAAATATGTTTGGATGATTGTCCAAGTATGTACAATCCATTTTGTTTTGCCATTCTCAGACTTTAATCTACCATTAGTTTTTAAATTACAACATACATGTAACTCAATAATGGTTGCAAACACAATAAAACTATAATGAACAATACAAGAAACAGATTGAGTCAGTCATCCTGTATCCAGTCATCAAGTAACACCTCTTCCTCCTTATTACTGTCCGTATCAGAAGGTAGGACATCTGATGCTTCGGCATGTTCGTGGTTGTATGCATGCGTGTATTCTAGAGCATTCAGTAGTGTTGCTCAAACATTTTGATAGAGCAAATTTGATTTTTTTCCAGAGAAATGTTCGTGAACTATAATTTCCTGCACTGTATGTATGTCGTGAAATGTTATGCTGTGTACAAATATGTCCTATTATTTATTATTTTCTACGTAGGATTTACTTGATAAACATCTTATTAAGAAAATTGATACGGATAAAGAAACGGAGGGCAATGATAATCCTGAAGTTGAGGCAGCTGTCTTTTTTTTGAAAATGAAAGCTGATTACTACCGGTATTTATGCGAAGTTACCAAGGATGCTGAGGACAAGGATAAACAAATGTGTGAGTTCATAAGGGCTGTTTAATTATTCTGTCAACCGCAAAAGGTACGAGGTTAAAATTAATTCCATGTAAGTGTAATTCAAATGTTATTGTTATTCAAATGTGATTGCATCTGTATTGCAGCTGTACTTCCTTAGTACTTGTTATGTTGAACCCAACACGTTTAGACGAAAATTCAGCTGTGTTGTTTAGGTTTCATAGAGAATGGGCAAGACAGGATTGCATAGTGGAGCACATCATTGTTTGCCTGTCTATGCGCATAATTATATTGTGTTATTGTTATTGCTTCTCCCAGGTTATCAGCAATCGGCATTGGAAGCTTACGATAAGGCTTGCTGTGACCTAGCAATGAAACATTTACTTCCAACAAACCCGATTCGACTTGGTTTAGCACTCAACTTTTCTGTGTTCTACTATGAAATATTGAATAAACCAAAGGATGCTTGTGAACTTGCAAAAAAGGTGAGTGCATTTTTTATGACATTGATGAGGTTACTATAGTTAGTTCTCTTAAGGCATTTGATGAATCCATTGCGGTGTTGGACACCTTGCAAGAAGATTCTTACAAGGACAGTACTCTCATTATGCAGCTGGTCAGGGACAATTTAACCGTAAGTCAGATTAGTGATTAGCAATAACATGTCATTACTGTGGTGCCAATGCCAAACTACTTGCATATAGTAGGGTCAAGTCACGGTATTTGGTTGACGTTGTGGTCTGACATAAACCTGTTGTGATGCCCACGTTTTTTGGTCATTTTGTTTATGTGGTTTTCTTAGTATTTTTTGAGAAGGTGGACCTGAAAAAAATGTTTTCCCCTCTTTTATTATCATTATTATATTTATATATTTATGTATTAGTTAACAGATCACTGAATGACAGTTTCAAGCTTTTCAGACATTGAAAGCAGTAGTCCTAGTAATTATGGATCATTATGGAGCTGTTGAATTTGAAGCCCATAGCCTGAGTTGAGTGATTCACCACCAGGTCCTGAATCTGGTGATGTTGACTCCAAAGATAGCCTGCTAGTGGGGTATGGCTAGACACCGTATCGATGTTGCCCTGCCACTTCCTGTACCATATATCTGGGTTCTTTGCCCATGGGTTCTAAAATCAGGAAGGAAAGAAGTCAAAATGGGCACCTAACAAGTGAATATGCTAAATAATGCACATCCACAATGAGACCTCCAAACTTATAGGTTTTTCTGCTATTGCCAAGTTGTTGTGAAATGGCCGATCTGTTCTCTATTTTTCAACTGGTTCTCTTTTTGTAACAGCAAGAATTAGTCACGTGTCTGATTCCTTTGCATGCTGATGCTCCACATGTGCAGAGTGCATAAGATAGCAGATCAATGTTTAAATCTGAGTGCCTGACAAAGAAGCTAAGCACCAACAGTTACCAGAATATTTGACGAAAGAACTCCCAATTAAAGGCTGTCCACACTGCACACTGGAGTCGACTTAAGTCGTTTCATAAGTGTTTCTGCGCGTCCACACTGCAAAAAACAAGTCTACTTGAACTTCGAGTCGACTTTAAACGGCTACGTTTTGAGCCAACGAAATAGGTGACTTGAGACGGATGTAAACGTTTTCAAAAACGTAGAAATTGAGGAATGTAATAAATATTGCGCATCATATAGAACACTTTTTATTGCTCGAGCTCGCAAGATGGCTGGAGGTTGGGAGGTTGATCAAACTAAGGCTCTGGTCAGTATCTGGGCGCAGGAGGGCGTGCAGAAGGAATTGGACGGGGCGAAACGTAATAGGACGGTATATGAGCGCGTTGCTCAGCAGTTGGCAGTACTTGGGATCGAAAGGATGTGGCAGCAGTTTCGGTCGAAGATTAAGAACCTAACCTTCAAGTATAGAAAGGCTATCTAGCTACTGTCGCTATTTGTAAGCCTGCCTTTTTATATATTTTGAATGGTAGCTTCATATCCAGTCAAGCTGTAGAAAAATCTCTATGGCATGCAGCTATTAAACTAGCTAGCTATGTAGCTTTTACTGCTTTTACATTTTTGGTAGCTATAGCTAGCAAGGTGTACAAGTAGCTAGCTAGCTATAGCTAGATAACTGACCCTTGTAGCCTCTGCCTGTGTATCTCAAATAAAACTGATCTTGCATGGGCCTTCCTTGCCATTAATACTCTTCTTCTTCTTCTCTGAACAGCATGAGACTTCATCAGCCGTAGATAGGCCATCATCCACACGGAAAAAAGAAGAACTCGATACGCATTCGCCATAGCTAACAGTTAGGTTTCGCGCATGCGTGACATTTTTGACGGCAGTGGGCGGTCCCGTGCAGGTGACTTCGCTGTTCATTTCTGTAGTGTGGACGCGTGCAAAACAACTTAAGTCGTTTTGCAACGGAAACGACTCAGAAAACGATTTGAAACGTTTCCATTTTTGTGTAGTGTGGACAGGCCGTAAGTGTGTGGTGTGTGTGTGGTTGTGTGTGTGGTGGCAAAGCTAGTTAATTAAATTTAGTACTCTATTAACTCATTAGTGGACTAGGTTATGGTGCCAATGTTGACATAAAAAATTGGCACCTTCAGGTAATGATGCATTGTACTGACCAACCATGCTATATAGTAGCTACTGTATCATACAGCTAGGTAGAGAGGAATGAACTGTTGACAAATTATGACATGCTCACTGCCCTTCTTAGCAACGTGTTTTATAGTAATGGGTGGGGCCTTTTGTATCATTTCAGGAGCAGACAGGAAGTGAAAAGAAAAACGCCTTCGTTAATTTATGGATTTTATGACTTTCTGTTCATACCAATAGAATGCAAATACAATAACATGCAGTTTGCTATAAGAATCGACTCCATCGAGGTAGAACAAACAAAAGCTACGTCATACTATATGTCTACAACAAAATATACAGCAAAGAAATGTTGGAGTGGCTTCTTTCTCAAAAGTGGACATATTCAGAGTCATTCTCGGTAAGCATAGGTGCCTGTGCAGCATTTCTTAGCAGAAAGCTTCCAAATATAGCCGTAAGGGCCTCGAAATGGCAAACGTGAGTCAGCCATTTTTATTTAGGGTCACTCACACCCTCAGAATGATTCAGCACTCTTCTGGGCATGTGCAGGTATGATAAAACCTTGGTATTCACCCTATATATGTATAGATATATTATATATTGGGAACGATGTCTAACATGTATAAACAGTTATGGTGGTCAATTTGATAACAGGAAGAGAACCTGCAATTCACTTCTCCTCTCCCTTTCAATCCCATCTCTTGAACATGAGCACTTATCGTAAGCCGCCATTTATCGACAGCATTTCAAACTAAGCAGTGTTAATTAGCTCCAGAGCATCGTAAAAACTTCATTCTTGCACCGGACGATAATAGATTCAATGCTCATTTAGCTATGCTAATTTCATGCAAGTACGGACTATTCTTCCTAAGTGATGCGCAGGAGAATGGAGAAGGTATGTTGCCATATATCGACCAGGCGTACCAGTCATCGACCACACATTGAAATTTCGATACCAATTATCCACAATTTTTTTAACTTTGCCATCCAACTCTGTTCTGGAATGGAATGTAGATCTCATGTTGCATAGATCAAAAGGTCATTTTTCATTGCAATAATGTTGATAAAAAAGTATTCAGCACCTGTTGTTATTTTTGAAACATTGGTATCAGAAACATTGGTATCAGTAGTAACTAAATACAGTTGGGACATAACTTTTCTTTGCCATTCTCGTCAATGATGCAGTCAAGCACACAATCCTCATGAAGCCATTGTGTACAGATGCACTGGACCCAGCTATTTCCAGCTCCAATCCCAATGTCATCAAAAGCCTGGTAACACACAACACTGATGATTGTTGGGAAAGCACCAAAACTTCGTAAGTTTATCCTCCTAGTTGAACCAGCTTCTTCAGTGCTTGGACCAGCTTCATCATACAGGCTTCTCTTACTACCCTGTGCACTCACTCGCTGTGCTCTCTCCTCAGATTTCTTCTTTTTTGCTTGTTCCTTCTCCACTTGTTTTTGCTTTCTTATTTTCTCCTTTATCGCTTTATGTTCCAACATTTTGTGCTTCTCTTTCTCTCTCTGTTGTTTCTTCTTTTTCTTCTCCTTC
This sequence comes from Cladorhizidae sp. MBARI D1340-BT2, assembly GCA_028752905.1. Lineage (NCBI taxonomy): Eukaryota > Metazoa > Porifera > Demospongiae > Poecilosclerida > Cladorhizidae > Cladorhizidae sp. MBARI D1340-BT2. The sequence continues at coordinate 22,908,399 of JAQNBH010000015.1, read as the reverse complement.
TCCTTGAGTATGGCCAAACACTGTGTACTGGCTAAAACCCTGGCTCCTGTCATGGCACGGGATGATGAAGCAGATGGCAGTTTCCTTTTAGCAGTAAGTTTGGGTAGTTCTAAATACTGGACTAACTTTGGTGACACAGCAGTAGATATAGCATGTGGAGTTCCAGGAACAGATGAGTCACATGCAGCTTGATTAGTGCTGAACATAGACTAGTTAGAACTACCAGACATTGTCAGTGGAGTGCTGGGCTCAGTTGAGGCAGTAGGTAAAGGATCACAATTAAGTGTAGAATTCGACATGTCAACAGGTACTGGAGATTCAGATTGGTCAATGGGGTGGGGTTTAGAGGGAAGACATGACTGAAATCATCAAGTACATAACTTGGAAGTTACAGCAGAACCACACCTGAATGATTCAGTTCTAGCCATGCAACATATTGCTCATCCACATAGACATCATAGCCTTCTTCATATCTCCTTTGGAAGAGCTCTACTTGTTCATCACTAAACTGGGGAGATAGCTGAGTGACAATTGGAGTTCCCAACGTGGGGGCAGAAGTGGAAGACGAAGCAGTTATCGTTGGTGGGTCGACATTTCTACTACAGGAACCAGAAATGGAACTGGAATCATCAGGTGAAACTATGTCTCTACTGGCATTGTTAAGATGAGTCGCACTGTAAGGCTGAAGGTTATCACTACCAGAATTAAGAATTTGGATCACATTTTGATTGAATGGGTGAATTCCACACTTACAAAACCCAGATACTATATTAGCAGGTGTAAGGGCTAGCAGCCAAGCTTCAGCAAATAGTTCAGAGAAATTATACTTGCTAATCATGACTCCAGGATGTCTTTGTAAGTAGTCATGGCAAACATTGGACCAGTGGTGTTTGAGAGGTCCAAACACTGCAATCTAGAGGCTGAGAATCCTGTGTTGTGTGTGGGGGCAAACAAAATAGTATGACATCGTTATCCCATGCAAATTCTACAGTGGACATCTCATAGCGTGAGCTGTGACCATCCATAAGCAACAATAATGGCCTCCCTGGTACAGCATATTTCAGAAAGTGATCCTTGAGCCAATGACTAAATAACTCGTGGTCTATCCACCCTTTGCCACTCGTGCCGTAGTATGTGCCTGGGATTTCCTTGTTGGTCCATTGGTAATTCAAGTATTTACCCTCAAAAATGACCATTGGTGGTATTGCTTGCCCAATAGCATTTGCACATCCCAATATAGTTACCTGTTCCTTCTTCCCAGGTACTCTATAATGCACCTTTTTTTTGACCTCGTGGCCTCACTTGGCTATAATATTAGGGGGCCGGGGATCAAGGGGCATCCCACTCTCGTCCATGTTGTAGATCTGAGCTGGTTGATTAGGCAAGTTATGTTTTTGTAGAGTTTCATCCATAAGATCCTAGTAGGCTTCTTTATTAGTTGAGTCCATACGTACATGGCCAGTAGCATCTCCACGTCGCAAAGATAACCGTGGCTGTCTCTCTAGAAACCTGCGCCACCAGCCATCTGTTACATGATCTTTTCGTAACAGATTCTTCTCCATAGCAACCTTTTCAACAACGCCCTTCACTTCTCTCCTCGTCTTTCCATGACCAATTTTTGCAACCTCAACCAAATGTTCGGCAAGAGCCTCTTCTTCATCCTCATTCAAGTACCTCTTCTGTCCAGGCTTGATGCCATGAACAACTCTTCCACTCAAACGATCCTGAGGGTTGTACATGGCATACCGTGCATCTTTGAAACCTTGTTGATGGATATAGTTCCTTTCTTCACTGCTTCTATTGCAGCCTCCATTGACTCATCCTCCATTGCAACCTCTTTTCTGATGGTCTAGAGGAAGTCTTCCTTAACTTTGGCTTCTTTTTCTTATTCATTCAAGGCATTTCTTGAGGAAAAAATATGACAATATATTTTGCTAATTCCAGGTTTCATTTTTGTTTACAAAGGAGACAACTAGCAAATAGACAAAAAGAAGTTTTAAAACTTATAGTTTAGCTCCTCACTAAAACAATCGCTGCTTGAAAATAACTACACACCCCTTAGAACTTCTTCACAAGCTAGAGGTTTAGTGATTCCGTGCACATGCATAAATTATTGAGGTTCAGCTGGGAATACCGTGGTCGATAAACAGTCTGGTCGATAATAGGTGGCTTACGCTATGGACACATATCTTTCACAATTTAGCACTTAATTTTTTTTAATAGATAAAACTATAAACATTCCTGAATCAATAATGATAATGATGTTAATAATGAAGAGAATCTGGCAAAACTAGCTGCCTGTTAAACCTTGGACTTTGTTTATCAAGTCGTGAAGGGAGAATTTTGACTAAATACTGCCACTGGTTGACAATATGTTGTGCGTCAACACTTGAACAGACTTGAGGTTTGAGCCTCAATATGGAGAGTGTATGAGAGATCAAGAGGGCCATGTTGACAAGTGTAAGCTTTAGCGAGAATCTAGCCAAAAAATTAGCAAGTTATTTTGTGTATCCCTAGCTACCCTTGCCCCCTCTGACCTTGCTAATCCTGTGTACCCATTACACTCTTCGCTGCACTAGCAACTAAGGCACAAAAAGGGCCAGGTATTATTTCCTAGTAAAACACATTCCTGAAGGGATATCACAAAATCTACAAACTACTACAATGAGAGCTGACATTGTTCTTCACTCATCCTTGTGTGGTTCATTACAGAAACCATATGTAACAGTGTTTTTATAATGCTAGAAGCCACTAATAATAATTGACTATACAAATTTATGTTTCAAAAATTACTTATATTAGCAATAAAGTGCATTGGCAGTGAAGGTTTTTCCATGTGTTGCTTCTTGATGCTGCTTCTTGATGCTGGACCGAGTGCACTTCACTCACACATTAAATTGAGAGCTCTAAAATATATGAAAGAGAAGGCATTGTTGTATTTCCTCATGTTCTGTTGATGTTGTATGTTTTCTCAAATAGTTCTTGTAGTGTTTGTGTGTACTCAGACAGTCAGTGGTGGTAGACTAATCTTGCTATTGTGGCGTTCTCCATATTGAACCTTATAAGTTGACAATGCTGGCACAGGTGGACATTGTCTCAGGATAGAAGTTTGCATTGCCAGGACTTTCGCTTATACTTCTTGCTATTTTCCAACTTTCTCTGTTCAGCTCTCTCTGGACATTCCTTTCCTCATCTGCTAATCTGCCCTTGCTAGTCTCTGCCTTTCTCTGTTCTGCTCTCTCCGGGTGTTTCTTTCCTTGTGTGGATTCTTTCCTTGTGTGGAATGCTATTCATCTCTCTATTTCCTGTTCCCTATTAATACATGCACTTACTTATTCATCTAAATATCCCTTCTCTGTCTCTCGGCTGCAGTAGATCTATCTTGGACATTAGCTCTGGATGAGGCTAGGCCGGTTCATAATGTGTCGCTCGCACTAGTGACACGACAATTTAGTGATATTGTGAACATTATGTCGCTTTGCTTGAATACACTCGATTTCTGTTCTAGTTCCGATCGCAACCGATCGCAAAGCATTGGTCGACACGCATTGGTGTGCTTTATTTGTGTTTCAACAAAAACAAAGTTTCTCCTAGGAAGAAACGAATGTGGATAGCTTAATAGAGGCAGTGAACTTGGCTGGATCTTTCAAGTCATTTAATTAATGGGTAGAGTTTCGTAATTGGTAGTTCTAAACAAAGTGATACAATGTGACCAGGCAGATATGTGAACTGCTCGAAGCGAGGTGACCCAACGCAAAGGCCTCATGACATATTGAAAACCGTTCTTGAGAGTGTTGGATCACTGTAGCTAGCCATGTCATTTTTTTCCCCTTCCCTATCGTGTTCCTTCTTAGATGTGGCCATTGATGATCATCTGCCTCAGTAGTAGAGAATAATTGTAAACTAGGACTAAAAAAATATATATATATTGGATTGACTTGTCAAAATGTTTACCTATGCAGACCGCAGTCATTCATACACCCTTTACGTATGAACCCCAAATATGATACAGCTTATATTGGTCTTCCTTACATTTATAGGAAATGACTACAGTCAACATTGGTAAAAAAAAATTGCTTCATTTCGTTTTTGACAAGTCAATTCTACTTTATGTCTTATTTCTGTTTTAATATCATTCACCACTTTTATTACTGAATTGTAAATACATTCATATGTGACCGGATTTGCGAAAACCCGTCTAAACACAATTATTGAGGTATAGGCAGTGTTATTATTTTTTTGGCGATTTTTTTTTACTAACGGCTATACAGAAGTAACTTGTGACACTTATAAGCCCAGACGTCCATTGTAGGGGACAAAATGATGCACTTACCCTTCGTGGACTCGGCGTTATGCATTGAGCTATGTTAGGTGTGTTCTTCAACTGCTATAATTTATTCTGCTTTTTCAAGCATTTGTACAGACAAAATAGCCAGTGCTCTCAACAGGTGAGCCAGGGTAGGCCTCGACACTGATGGGCACAAACTCTAGCAAAATTAGTAGTATACTGCTTCACCTCTCACATGGCCTAACAACACATTTGGAATGACCATTAAATAATTTTCTAGTGTTTTCTGGAGGGCAACTGTTTTAAGTTATAGTTTAAAGGCAACACTTGGACAATTTGGTATTATAATTGTGACAAATTGTACCCAAGTTTGTGGGGTGGAGGGGAAGGATTCAAAGCATGCTGAAAGTGTTTTTGTAGTCTGTTTAGGATATCAGGAACCAACCAAAGCAAGTTTTAGCTTGGATATAGACTTCGTTTTTTTGTGTTTTATTAGGATTCTAGAATTTTTCATTATTTTCATAGTCTACTAACCTATGAAAATTAAAATTTAATTTAAATGTATAGCAAAATGGGTAAAATTATGTGTTATATAGCTATGGCTCGTGCACACAGGCAGGGCAGAGAAGAGTAGCTAGCTTCTAGAAGTGCTAGAAATCTCTCTCTCGTCAATGAATGGCCTCTCTCTTTCATAATCCCTCAACTGTTAATTTCCTTGTAACTCTTTCAAGAATGGCCTTGCAATCTCATTCATAGTTTTCCAGTTTCAGAAATCAATCAACAGTCAGTTACTTCATTAAAAAAAAAATTCGTAGACCAGGATTCTATGAAAATATTTTTTTAACGAGATTTACAGTGGTGGTCAAATCAATATAGGGAATGCACTCCCCAATGTTTATCAGTTGTTCTTTGTTTTATAGCTCTGGACATCTGAGCAACATGATGAAGACGATCATCAAGACAATGACCAGTAAATTAAGGAACAGTGATTATATAACTCATTCCATGATTGTCTTGTATTTCCATCCCCCATTTTCTGCATTAATCGATGTCAGTTATGTAATACCTACTCATTGTAGTGATTGAATGTCATGTTATGATTATGATGTAGTATGATAATAAGCTTCTCAATAGAAAGCCTTGTAATTATGTTTTATCCCACCGTCTATTTAGGTTCACAAAGTGCCTTGTAGCTTTGCGGATCTGATATATGATTTGCTATCTACTGTATTTGCTAAATAAGATGCCATTTCCTTGACTATATAGCTGCTCTCGAACAGTGGCTTCCTCCACTATTGTTTCAATAAAAATAAAATTCATTGAACCCAGCTTTATTTTGCGATCTACTGCATTTGGGCATGCCAATTAGCCTTAGGCTAGCTAAAACGGTGCCCCTTAATTAAGGTGAACACGAGGGCATGAAACTTGGGCACTACAAGAAAGGTAATAATTGAGTGAGCATGATTTTTTTTAGCGCCTTCTAAGGGGGATCATAACCATAAACTAGCAAGTGGTTTTTTGTTTTTTTTACTTGTGGCTATCACTTTATAGCTCCATAGATTCTGCAAACTTTGTGGTATAGACTTGATATAATAATTATATAGACTTGATATATAGCCTACAACATTTAATTAGGCGCTAAAACGTGAACGTGGTCAAGCGCGGGGGTTGGAAAATGAATTTGGTTGAAGGGAAATGGAATTAGATTACACAAGGAATAAAGTAAGAAAAATGATAAGGCATCGACTAAGAAGTGGACATGACGGGACATGACGTGAGAGGTGAGGTGAAAACAAAAAAGGGGAGGAATGATTTGCTCAGAATGCTACAACACTGCAAGTTTCTAGTAGTCACTGTGAGAGGAAAGGGAAGTAGTCCAGCCCAACACTTAAAAGTGGCTCAGTCGCCCAAGTATTGGGTTGCTATATAGCCTGTAGGCAAATAGCATCCTTTCAAGCTGATAATGTGTATCTCCTGTTTGAGTATATACCCCAGTATATACCCCAGCTGTAGCCCCATAATCTAGAATTAGAAAGACAAGGGCTCTGTACAGATGGGAGAGACACTTCTTGTTCACCCAGCTGAAATAGTGATAATGAAACGTTATAAATTTGTTCTACTTGCGGCACAGTTGTGGGCAGACCTGCTGAAGTTTCCCAAGCACTCAAGACTGAAAAGAGTCACCTGTGCAATAGGAGTGTCATGTACAGTGAAGGAGTCGGCAGGTCGTTCTTTCTGAAGATCACATAGTTTTAGTGGTCGGGCGGTTTGACTTGGTCCACCCTTGGGATGAGCTGAACATCTGACTGCAAGGTGACAAGACAGAAGATTGGCTTGCAGCAGTTAATAGCAAACCTTCTTAGCATCAGAGAGTTGGAGATAGAAAGGTGATTAAATTAATGAGATCAGGAGTGGGCTAGGTATATATAGCCTGTGGCACTCCTGAGGTCACCTCAGCTTGGGTTGAAGTGGCTCCACGAAGACGACACACTGCCTGCGGCTAGAGAGATAATTCGTAACCATTTGTAGAGTGAACCACTAATACCAACCGAACGAGTGAATCCAAAGTCGATGGGGCAGGGAGTCAAATAATGATAAGACACATGCCATGCTATCTCCATGCTAATGTGGCAGCAAGGATTACTTACCTCTTGCATTAGGCCTGAACCCATACTGCGTGTCTGAACGTAGTCGATGATCTAACACATTCTCCATAGAGCATTATGGACCGATGCTTTTTAAGATGGGACAGCAGTGTACTTGAGAAGGGGCATGATGTGTGCACATTCCCAGTTGTAAGTGAATTGTCAAATAACATAGTCAGATAAATGGAGGGGGTACCATTGATTCGGGTACTTATCGATCTGGGTGGAACAAATATGCTTGAACAAAGATGCTAGCAGATTTAACCCCCACCCCACCCCCCAGGCTGTTGGAATCAATCCTTCATCACATAATTGATCCCCTATGCATGATATAAATATAGCCATCCTGGAATGGATCTGCTTGCAATAATGATCCTCTTGTGCATGACATGTTTTCCATTAGCAGAATTGATGATTCCCACCCTGTGTATCACATGACTGACTGTAGTCCTCCTGGAATGTATCTACTAGCAGAATTGATCACACCCAGAAAATAATGAACTAAAGCTCTTATTTTCCAGTTTGTCTGTCGTATTTTTAGTCATTTTATCTTGTATCACGCTTAGCTTTTATAATGAGTTTCCTGAGTTGAAGTGGTCCAATATGGCCAATCCAATTAGATGCTATGGATTGTGTGTGGATTGGTATATACTGGATGGAGTGAAGCTACTGATTTCTCGAGCTTATTCACATGCATGGCATACTATACAGGATTTTTATATAGGAAGGAATCAATATCAATGGTATCTGTAGAATTGGCATAAATAACCAGACACTTTGGTAACATTTTTGAGAGAAAAACAAAGCCATAGACTTAAATCATAATTATAGTAGCAACATGTTTGCAGTCAAGGTATATACCAAAGTGAGGTATATACCAAAGTGAACCCAAAAGTTGTTCAAATTTTTTGGTATATAACTTTGTCTCGAGACTCCTCTTACCAAATGTCCTCCAAGCTAAGACTCTACTTTGTGTTTCTGCTATATACCATGCTTCATTCAGAGATTAGAAGAAGATACCTTCCTGATAGCTAGCGTAGCCTAGGTACCCCCGGTTATGAGTTATGACGACAAAAACAAAGGTGCAATGTAGTGTTTGAAAGTGACGAGTGAATGGGTCTCTAGAGCTTCTTGAGGTAAGTTGTTCCACAAGGTGACAGAGCTATATAGGCACAAAATAAAATTTGCATGCCTGTGTCTTAGCATATGGTTGGTTCAACAGGGGGATTGGTGCTCAGTTTGATAATGAATACATCTTGAGGAAATAGCAGCTGGCCCTTCTCATGATTTTGAATACCATACATAGCTTCAGAAACATTCTGCAACTTTCAAGTGATGGGCTTTCCAGTTTGATTCTAGTTGCAGGCCCACTGTTTTGTACACATTTTGAGAGCAAACTTTTTTTCTAGTTTTGCAACATCTCCGATGAGGTATGGGTCTCAAACAAGTGGGGCTGCATATTCCAGATGCGGACATAGTTACTAGAACCTTATACATCTCTAGCAAGTTGGTGGCATCTACATGATTATAGACTGGATATGCGATCAGGGCTGGTAGTAATATCATTCCTCAGTGTGATAAGCTCACTGTATGTAGATCTCATCAAAGGTGCATTTTACGGAGGTAAAGATGCCTGCCTTGGAAGGGGCAAGATTCTCCGTCTTTGGTCTGCAGGTCAATGCAAAGTGGGCATTTGGCATTGTTGCCTGCTCAGTTGTATTTATGGCAGTCGCAACTCCATTAGAGAGTATGTATGCTCATTGGAGATGGAGTGGTAGGTTAGGATTTCCCAGAATTCCTTGTGATTGAAGAGAGAAGAAGAGACCTTTGGCCCTATGGACAACAGACACTCGTGCAGCTTCCTGTTCCATAATTCAGGTGTGTTGCACTCCCTGCAAGCTCTTTGAGTGGTTCCAGTGATTCATGCTCATCCTCACCGCCTTGGTCAGCCAAGGGGAGAACTTCTTGCAGCTGACAAGTCTCTTTGGGATATACTCATGGATGTGCCGATTTAAAACTGTCCCATAAACGTCAACCTTGGGCACACACACACACACACACCCTTGATGCTGGTGAATTTCTGTAGACAATGGATGCTAACAAGACAACAAAACCCATTGTCCAGGAAAATGAGTAGCTGCTGTTGCTAAACTATCTAGCAGCAGCTTGAGGCATCCAAGTCAGCAAAGTGATTGGAGGCACAAGTGCTGATTTGGATGTCTCAAGCGAAGACATTGGTGAAAATGAAGTGGTTCTATTAGAAGAGGACTGCTATATAGCAGAACCTTTCATGTCCTAGTTGACTGTCTCACGTGGGCGCTGGGTCAATTGTTGCCGAGTCTTTGTTTACTTGACACGCCTTCATAAATAAATACCTATCATTTTAGCATCCCTCTATCTCTTGAGGCTGAAATGTTTGGTTGCCATGCCCATGGCTCGTGATCCAGCCAATATGGTACCCACAAACTAACCACACAGTTTTCTATTATTACTAGTAGTAAAGAATCGAGTGCATTGTTTGGTGAGCAAAAAGTGAAATGGAGAGAAAGAGTTAGTTTTTTGTAGCAATAGTCAGCCATTGCTTTTTTCATAGTTGCATTAAAACTACCACTTAGTGAGTGGTGCATCTGCAATCATGCATTATGAGTCCAAGTCGTATAGCTTAAAATCCGATTTAGATTTATCCACACGAGCGAATTTTAATTAAGAATGAGCTGACATTGCTCACGAATTAAGTTTTTTTAATGTAGTTGTTGAGAAGGTAGTTGTTGAGAAGCAAGACAAGAAGAGATGGAACTAACTCATAATCATTACCAACCAAGGTAGTTCACAATTTTAATTTTTAGGATGTCCTTTGACCTCTGAACTGCTGCATATGGGAGGGTGAAGGTCTGAACAATTTCTAGTGAGGCTCCTAGTTACTAAGGGAACAAAAAAGCAGAGGAGGGAGGCTCTAAAAAAAAAGATGATTCCAGTTGTTTCCATCTGTAGGCTTGTTCCCATCAGGTCAGGCTACATATATATAGTTAGGTTCAATAGTTTTGGAGGAAAATTGAAAACTATACTATTTAGAAAGCTTATGACCCACTGAGTCTATTCACAAATTATGCGACCTTCAAGAAGCCATTTCAAAATGGCTGCTCTCTCAGACCATTTTCAAGCCATACTTCCCTCAATAATGTTCAAAGAGCACTTTCTATATGTAAGTGTTAGGTCAGGAATTTTACTAAACCATCCAGAAATTGATCCAACACGGTTGATTACCAGACAAGGCAGGGTAAGATCCTCTCCATGGCAGATATTGAGACTACATACAGAAATATCCAGGGTAGTAAAGAAGCTCTTAAGAAACACCAGCCTGCTTTAACAAGATGATCACTGAAAGATCCTATCCAGAAAGAATTAAAATTTCGTAGACCTGTCAACATTTACTACCCAGAAACCTGTAAGCAGGAAATGATGGAAGCAAGAAATAAAGAAGAAGACATGTATAGCATCTATCAAACAGCTTGTTATGTATGTAAGGGCCAGAGTTGCCAGTCATGACCATCACAGGGATAACTCATATCAAGTTACAAGTGATCTAAATGACACTGTTCCTGAACTCTATAACTTGTTCAGATGCATTTTGGTTGGACTGCAATAGAGTCTAAGAATTGCTCTCATCAATATCTCTTGACAAACAAGTTAAGCAATGTCCAAAGAGAGAGGATACTCCATTCCACATATGAAGTTAAGAGGAAACCTCCAAAACCATTGATTTGAGCATCATCATCATGATACTGTAGTAAAGAACACTTGGACTTCTTGTTCTGTGGATGGGTATCTCATAACACAAGAGAACTCGACAATTCAAAATGTCACTGGCCAATGCTGTAATAAAAAGAACCAATGATTCTACCATTTTTTTGAAGAGAGAAATATTTATCTCATTTGCAGTTGACAATATTGACTTTGCTAAAGACATCACAAGCAAGGGAACAACTTATGGGAACTATGGTTGCTCTATGTCAAAGAGCTGGCTAGCTGCCAACCAGTAGTTTCATCTGCACATATCACACTTCAGATCTTGTGCAGGAATATCAATGTTCCATGCTGCTCTGCAACAAATCCTCACATCATCTTCCATACTCTGCATCTTCTTTCAATACATGTATTGAACAGAACATCAGAAACAACTTATGTTAGTTATTGGCATCAGTGTCCTGTCAGCAAGAATCAAGAATAATACCATTTTAGTCAGGATTCCACTCTCTAGTTTTGTCGTATCTAACCAGTCACTGATGTGAGCTACTGCCACTTCTACCAGAGACAGGCAAGACTGGTCCACGTTTCTGACTGTCATACATCAGGTGAACTACATTCAGAAAATGACTGTTGGAGACAAGTACCTCACTGTCTTATCATGCAATAAGGCAGTCTATAAGTAGTTGTAAAATGCTAGATTCCAATCCACAGCTAAAGAAGACCACCGTTCCTCGTCTTAGTGAGCTACACACAACTATTGCACTACATGACATGGCATTTCAAGCACTCTTTAAGGTCTTTCCAAACATAAAGAAGTCTGTGAGGAGGTCACAAGACAACTTGAAGAAGCTCTGTCAGAATTGGATTATCGCCATATATGCAAAATAAAAGTGTTACTCTGAATTCCAGGAAGCTCTTCCAGCAATCATCTAAGCTTATGACAATTGGAGAGCAACACTTTTGAGACCGTAATGGCAAAATCAATGTTTAGAAAGAGTGGCGGTCATATCTGCATTTGCCATTGCCTCCAGAATGAATATTTAGATTTGCATGTTAGTGTGTAGGGAAAGCTCTAGCCAAACTCTTCTTTGCCATGGATGGCCTGAAATACAAACAGCTTTTCCCTTGCAACCTAGCTGATATGAACAACCTCATAGAAAATCATTCTGACACATGGCAAGAACTTGCTAATTGGGGAATCTTGGTGACAAAGACAGTCATTCCTTTCACATCATTAGGTAGAGATCATGCTCTATATAAGCATCTGTAAGCCAATGAAGGTCTGGTTGGCAATTCAAGCAATGGAAATGCATGACTGAGGTTCTTTCTTGCCATACTCCAGGTAGTCCCCTAACTAGTTTGGCAAAAAGTCAAGTGATGGAAGACGCTAAGTCCATGAACAATTGTAATTGTTATGGAATGAATACCTACCAAAACTGGAATTCAAAATATCACCACTTCACACTGTGCAGACTATAGAAACCAAAGCAGTCCAGGCTATCTCTCAGTTGTGTTTAAACCATGATCCCTAAGGAATTCCACAAGAACAGCAAGGTTGGAGGCTCAGTGTTTCAATGTCACTCAGTACCAGACAACAATCAAGCATATTGAGCAATCCTTATCACAACCAAAAATAATATCACTGAGTACTTTATTGAGAAGGTGATTCAAGCAACAAGGAATTCTGCCTCTAGAGTCATTGTGACAGCAATGAGGAACAAAGCAATGATTGTGATATGACATGGAACAATCACAAAGAAGCAGACACTCTCATGAGATTCACCATGTAATCCAAGCAAAGGTCAGACACCCTGAAGCTATGGAATTGACAATCATGTCAACAGACACATATTAGCAATAGTCTACTACACATCCTTAATTGTAAATACATACTTCAGAGGTATTTCAGTTATTCTCATCAAACCAATTTGAAAAGTCTTGGGACAGGCCAGATCAAAAGCAGTGCTGGGTTTCCATGTACTGGTAACACTGGTGAGTTTGTTGGTTTCTGCACGCCAACTTCGTGCTTCTTTGACGCTGATGAAAAGATCACTAATGCCTTAGATAAGCTCAGTGTAGAGAGATGTCTCTGAGGATCAGCTTTGCATTGGAAACATTTGTCTGTAAGGCACAAAGCATAAGGCCCACAGGTGTCACAAATGACAGAATTCCCAACCTAAGGTGGTATGTTTATCAAACACGTGGGTGAGGCAGAAAACTTCTCATACATCTTGCACATTCTTTTTAGAGCCCTAGTTCACACCAGAATTTAGTGTCAAAATCATGTGGTATTCCTTGACCCTTGCTCTAATCTAATGGAATTCAAAGATGGAAAGGGTGATAGATATCTGCTAGCCTTCCTGCTCCACCAGCAATCATTGAGCTAGTCTGGTGCAAATGCAGGATGAACTACTTATCTGGACACTGCTCTTGCCATAAGAACAGGTTGGTATGCATAGAGCTTTTCCAGTGACCACCTGATTGTTGCAGATCCCAAATTATACCAAATACGTTGAAATATTCTTCAAAGTAGCCAATCATTCAAAGTAGCCAATCAAAACGTGCACAGTTGAGTTCCCCCAGCAGATGAAGCTCGAGTTGATCCACTCTTAAAACCTTCATCCACATAGTTGTGAGGAATGTTCATAGGAAGAAGGGATATTTAATTGTGAATTAGCTGTGCACTTATCAAAGTGATAAAAAACTCACTACTGGGTAAAGAGATGCATGTTTTTCCACTCTTTCAGCCACACTTGAACATTTGAACTTGAAGAGAAGGGGGTTCTATAATAAGAAACTCGAAATATATATATTAAAACTCAAAAAAAAATTAATAATAAAAAAATATTAAAAAATCTCATAATTATATACAAATATATGAGAGTGAGGAAACCAACCTTACATGTGGTTAGCTATAAATCACATCTGTTATAACATGGATGGTACCTACCGGGGAAATATATAGACGTTTCCAATCCTGTATAGAATTATAGTATATATCTATAAGTATACTCTGAAGGAATCAGTTGATTTCATCATAATTTCATTAGTCAAAGCGCAAACCTTCAAAACCAGCTAACTACATGTGACGATAGATAACGAACCGAGCTGAGTCACCAATAGCTGCATGTTTTTGTCCAAGAAGTGATCAATTGGTAGTTGGTTTCCTAGCCCTAGCCCTAGCCCTACAGAAGTTTACTCCTGTGACCATCATTATCTTACTAACACTCAGTGGGTGTGTAAAAAAGAAGAACTTGTATTACCAAATATAATGTTCTCAATGAACTTTCAGCAGGTGATGTAATTAACCTTTTCCTTACTGAGAAGGTTTTTGTAAATCTTATATATTGAACTACTTTTATAATTAATTATGTTTGGACTTTATTATAGCATGTGTTAATAATTATTAGTTAATGAACTTGGTATGTTATGCTTGCTCTATATAATAATAATAATAATAATAATAATAATAATAATAATAATAATAATAATAATAATAATAATAATAATAATAATAATAATAATAATAATAATAATAATAATAATAATAATAATAATAATAATAATAATAATAATAATAATAATAATAATAATAATAATAATAATAATAATAATAATAATAATAATAATAATAATAATAATAATAATAATAATAATAATAATAATAATAATAATAATAATAATAATAATAATAATAATAATAATAATAATAATAAATTTATTTTAAATAAATAAATAAATCGACAGAGTATCTGCTCCAGAGACTATCTGTGGCGGTCCAGCGGGGGAACTGCACGTCTGTACTGGGCAGCACAGGCATCTGACACTTTCCCATTAAAAATATATATATATACTGTATATAATATATAAACTATATTTATTAAAACAATAAATACCTTTGCATCTTTCAATTAAACGAAACAAATAAATAAATAAATAAATAAATAAATAAACAAATGCTTCCAATGCCACCAGTAAGGCAGGGGCAGTTGCAGCTTTGGCAGAGGAGAAGAAGAAGGCCAAATATTCCCACCTGGACCCATCCCATGTCTTCAGCCCTATTGCCATCGGGGTTTTCGGTCCCATGACTCTGACACTCCTGAAAGATCTTGGCCGCCGACTATATAGCCCGGATTACGGGTCAGGAGAGTTCTACCACCTTCCTCATCCAGAGGCTCTCTGTTGCTGTACAACGTGGTAATGCTGCCTCAGTGTTGGGATCGGCTGATATGTCAACCGCTACTGACTTCTTCAACTAATATCATTACTTCAACTTATATAATTTAATTGTATAACTATCAATTGATTATTATATAAATAATAATAATAATAAATAATAAAAAAAATTAAAAAAATTAAAAAATAATAATAAAAAATAAAAAATATATATAAACAAACAAACAAACAAACAAACAAACGAAACAACATGTTGTTCTCTGTCATATGTAATTTTAATAAATTATTAATATATATAAAATTTTAAAAAAATTTAAAAAAATTATAAATTTAAAAAAACAAGCAAGAAAACAAACAACTAACTAATAAATTAATCCTAGATCCTTCCACTTTTTTGTGCCTGTGGCCATCGAGTCATTAGGGTCAATGGGAACAGGTCGATGGCTTTCCTGAAGGAGCTCAGCTTCAGGATAAGGCAAAGAACTGGGGAGGTGAATGCCCGTGCTTACCTCCTTCAGCGTCTCTCAGTGGCAGTCCAGTGGGGGAATGCCTTGTGTCGGTCGGGAGTTGAACTTGTTAGCTTTTTAGTTTATTTATGTATTAATTAGTTTGTTATTTTGGTATTTTTGTAATATAACTATATAGCATGTGTTAATTAGGTGTTAATGAACTTGGTATGTTATGTTTGATAAATACAAACAAACAAACAAACAAATAAACAAACAAATAAATAGATTAAAAAAAATAAAATAAAAGTAAATAAATAAACAAACAAACAAACATAAATAAAAATATTAAAAAATTATAAAAAATTATTTTAAAAAAATAAAAAATATTATATATAATAATAATAGATGATAATAATGATGATAATAATAATAATATATCCAACGAGGAAATACTGCTGCAGTGCTTGGATCCAGCTCAGTACCTGACGATCATTATTTCTTAAATTAAATGTATGCAATATATATATATCTTTCAAAAAAAAAAAAAAAAAAATTTACAGCTTTTGATTTTGAATCAATTGAATGGTTTCAAAAAAAATTCATTGCCTCAAAAAAATGCAATATGCATGTATTCTATATAATAATAATAATATAATAATAATAATAATAATAATAATAATAATAATAATAATAATAGTAGTAGTAGTAGTAGTAGTAGTAGTAGTAGTAGTAGTAGTAATAATAATAATAATAATAATAATAATAATAATAATAATAATAATAATAATAATAATAATAATAATAATAATAATAATAATAATAATAATAACAACAACAAAACAATAACAACAACACTAATAATTACACAAGACTGTCCATGCCCGAGCGTCCCTAATAATAATAATAATAATAATAATAATAATAATAATAATAATAATAATAATAATAATAATAATAATAATAATAATAATAATAATAATAATAATAATAATAATAATAATAACCTAATAACCATAACCACAACAACAACAACAAGGATTTTATTATTATGTGTATATAGCTATATATAGACTTAGTAGATAGAGCAGGATGGTATATAGTAAGGGGAAATTAATAAACGATCACAATGATTTTGCCAAATTTTTCTGCTGAGTTCAATGCAGGTTCTATGTTGCCATTGGGTTTGTTGGACTTGATAATTCTATAGATAAACAAATCTGGAAAATTCTGGAATAGTATGGTGGGTTTGTAATCATAGCCCTATAGGCATCGAAATTATCAGTATTCATGAAAAGTTGTTATCCAGCTACAACATGAGTTCTCTCTCTCGTGTCTGAACCCTCATGCATGTGCCTCCCCCCTATCATCTATGCTCTCAAGTGTTATACATTAGGAATATAAAGGTTGGTATATAGTACAAGGTAACATCTCATTTCTGAAGGCTAGAGCAGCTAGTTGGGATCTCGAAAGAGATGTCGAAAGAGTAACTTTGAAGTTGATCATTGAGACATTGAAACACGTTTGTTTATATTTCTAACACTCGCATACTTGCACACACACACACACACACACACACACAATTCAGTGCAGGATACAGTCATCATCGTTTCCAGTATGATAAAGTCAAACAGAGCAATGACTGCATCAGCACAGTATGCACAGAGACCTGCTTGTAACTCTTGGGAAGGATTACCCGTGAAATGATCATTTTACCACAATTGTTATAATATAAATATCTTCACTATATATGTATATACAAATATTTCTGTTCAGATTTCATATAACCAGGTATCAGCACATGTACATATTGATACCTGTGGCTTCCAGAGTAAAGCTGCTGCAAACTGAACCAGTTGTTAGCTTCTTAACAAGTGTAGTTCCTCTTTTCTGCATATATAGAGGTGCCTTCACTTCCCAGTGCAGCCAGTTTTATGAAACTGCTGTTGTTTCATCGTTCTTTTTCTTCACCACGACGATTATTCACGATTTAAATAAACCCGCCGTTCCTATTTTTAAGGTTGAAAGTACAACAGCAATGCCATCTAACCCACCTCTTGTTCACCAATCTGAACAACCCAGCCTGAAATATGGCAAACAAACTCTAACTAGTAATGAATACTAGGAATTGAGTGGCAGGCAAAGGAGCAATGGAGTGTTAAAAAAATAGCAAATTTTGTTTTCATCACATTGTTCTAGCCATTATCCTACACGAGCATAGCTGCAGGCCTACACACTATTCACTGATCTGTAAATTATTGATGTCATAAGACTGCATTGCTTGGATTGTGATAGTTAACAATTATATATTCCGACAACCAACCTGGTGCAGTTGGGACGATAGTGACGATCCTTTCCCGTTTAGAAAACGTGTGCGTCCATACTAATGGCTAAGTCAGAATGAAATTTCGCCATCCACTCCTGTCAGCTATTAACCATGCAGCATGTTCTCACTTGCTCGTGTGGCCAGCTTTCTTTCCTCTACCTAGCTTCTAATCTGCTGCTTTTTTCTCCATCTTTCTCTTCATGATGACAATTCCCGATTTATATAACTGGCACTTATGCCATTCATTCCCAGTTTATATACACCTGCTCGTATACACCTGCTCGATCGATTACCATGTCATTTATTTTACTGCATGAAGTGGACTTAATTTCTAGTGACTGATACGTGGAGGTTTAATCGTAGGTGACTCCAATATTTGTTGGTCATCTCTTTCTGGTTAAAGCCCTTTTGCAAATGTTTTCTGTGATTATGTCTTTGACTGTAGTTCAACCCATCAAAAATGTACTATATTAGACCTGATCCTGACTAACAACGAGGATATTTTGAGAGATGCTCACATCAACAATCTCCAATATCATCTTAATTTAAGTCTCCAACCATACTACAGATAATCATCGTTAGTCTATGACTATCCAAAGGCTGTTAATAAGATTGCGAAAATTTAAATCATTTGTGGATGCTGACTTCAGCTGCCTGAACTGTTTGATATAGAGTTAATTTGGAAGAATATTCTCAACGAACTCTCAGTTAACATAACGAAATTATAATGACCTTCTCAATAATCAACTTGACTCTCTCGATGTTTCAACTAGACTTCATCAGGAATGTCATTTCTGTATGAATATATAAATCCCCAAGGTCAGGCTAAAGTCTCAGAGCTCAACTACACCATCAGAAGAAATGCCTGAAAATTCTTGGAAATTCCTGTACAAGGTACCCAACCCAGAGCCTACTCAATGAAACATAGATAGATTGAGGACCAGCAGGTCTATTGCAGGACAAGAAGTGATGTAGGCTGTGTAATGATGATAGGTGCATGTTGTGTGACAGGAAGGAAGCGGAAGATGTGGGGCAATTTCTATTAGACTGCAATGAATTTGGAAGGGAACGGAAAATTTTAATGAATGAGCTGGATGGTATTGAAGGAGCTGGAATATGGTTGGAGGAGTTTGAGATTGTGGGCAATGAGAGGAAGGTGGCACTGTTGCTTGGGAAGGAGGTAGAGGGTGTGAATAATCAGGTGACGGTGGAAGTATGTGGGTGCATTTTGAAGTGCATAGTGAATTGTTGGCAGAGGAGGAAGGGACTGATTTATGGCCTCCCCCCACCCACTCCATCATAAACAGTACAACTCATTTAGTAACATTAACTCAATTTTATCAGATATGTATGTCATAGTGTTTATTACAGTACAAAAATCGATGTTCAGTTAATGAGGTAAGATTACTTGTACTGCACCGGGTGCGATGGGCCTAAAGGACTCATGAAGGTTTAAATAATAATCAACCAAACATGCTATATATGAAAGTAAATTATTACATTAATCTGCTCATTAATATGCTGCAAAGAACACTCAAAAATATATAAGTACATAAGCTCTCTGAAAGCTGGTAACAATATCTCATCGACTGTACATATACCTTGGATCAGCCCAGGCTTCAGCTGAGCTGAATTAGGCTATTCTGTGTTCGTGAAAATTTCCTTCACGCTTCTTCTACCCAACAACATGCCTCAACAAACTTTGCACTTTCTTCCATTTATTTATCAGCGAATGACATATTTGATGCTATGTCTAATCTGGACACTCCAAAACTGATGGGTATTGATGGGATTAGGCCAACGCTTCTTATTGTGCCACTGCTCTCCACATACTCTCCATCATCTCTTCCTAACAAGCCCATGCTTAATGATGCAGCAACAACATTTCTCCCTTCCACAAGATGGAACATACAGGTCCATATCCTAGCACTAATTCCAAGATCTTGGAGTGGATTATGTACGATAAGTTGATAGAGTTTCTGGACCATATCCAGTGATCAGTTCAGTTTTATAAGAAAGCAATCAAATCCACATTATAGCAGCTTCTATTGTTTGCACAATTTCATAACATTGAGTAATACCTCTCAGTTTTATACAATGTTTTTGAATTAGTGTCCCACATAATGAACTACTTCTCAAGTTATGGTCATCTGTGGGATTACAGATGTGGCTTTAGTTTCTGTTTACTTGAGTAGGAGGTCACAGTGTGTATACCTAGGAAGTAGCTACTTCCTGTGGTCTCTGTGATTCCCTGAGAAGTATTCTGGGACCACTACTCTTTTTAACAATCTTCCCAGAACCACTAATCATTGCCTTTACTGGTATTTGCTGGAAATCTTAAAAGCAGTAAAAGGGTTTCACGACCAATGCAAGAAGACTCTCTTTGTACCTGGAGCAGGAAGTGGAAGCTAAAGTTCGGAGAATCAAAGTATGCTCTGATTAGGTTCAGTTATTCAGTTCCAAAACTAGCATCGCCTTTACTTACTTAATTGTATCAAAAGTCACTACTCACAGAGATTGGGAGTGACAGTCTCCATCATGACCATGTTACCTCCAGAGCTAACAAAATTATATGCCTTTATGGCATACGTTCAGCCTAGATAACTCTAAAAATAATTCTGTACATAAATTTAGTCAAGATCGTAACTTTGGTCAGACCGCAGCTTATTTACTGCTCTCCTTACTGCTCTCCTCTTAAGTTTCCCTCTCCAATCTTCTCAAATTCTGATTATATTACTTTTAGCAAAAATACTACCAGATCTGGCACAAGTAATACTACAGCTATGTCACTGTAAAGCTTTGGAATTCTCTCCCCCCCCCCACATCAACTGTTCGTTACCAGTACACATGTTCAAGAGACAATTAGAACCATTAGTCTATGACCACTTTTAAAATAACTTTGCTTCCCTCAACCTATGTTCGTCTATGTTCTAAATGTTCTTGTGTTCCCCCTTCATCCCCTTTTTAATTTGCAGATCCAGAGTCTAGTTGTCCTTCAGAAAGTTTTAAAGTTAAACAGTGTAATTTACAAGATAGGCAGTATAGAGCGAAGAAAAAAGAAAATCTAAAGCATATTGATGATGAACCTTGTAATTATGTTAAGTTTCCTTCTATATATTCTGGACCTGCTTGTGGCAAGCAAAGTGAGCACTCAGGGTGAAGTTGGATGGAAACTTGGTATTCTCATGCATGGCATTTGTTTCTATCTATGCCCCATACGTTCACCAGCCATAAAAAATGTGATTGAGTCACCCGACTTAAATAATGCAGGTTTATGTAAATCTGGAGTGGTGGTCATGATGAAGAGATCTTTATAGTTAACACCTGGTGATTCAAAGCTAGATTGGCCTGGCTGCACTGTGCAAGTGAGAATGGGCTGATACCTGATGCAATCCCTTACCTAGCAGTTATTACTAGTTATTTGGTTATTAGGGCCTTGTGAAATACTTCACGCACCATAGTTGCACTCCCTCCTCCCTGCCAGTGCCACTCTCTTCCTGATATCTCCTATGCTCTGCACGCTTCTCACTCCTTGTCACGATTCTTCACTCGACCTTCTGGGAACAAATCATCAGGGAGGTGGGACATGAACATACCATGAGGTTCATCTGGATTCTCATGTCTCAGTCAGCTGGCTCCCTGGGTTTAACTCTACACCTGACCTCTTCTGTCATTTCATACAATCCATCTCTTCTTTTTGCTGTTAGCCTGTACCCTCACAGGGATGACCATTATCATCTGCAGGCTACATATGTTACTCCCAAGAAGTGTCATCAACTCTGGTACATCCATCCCTAGCAGCATGGACATTGGCAGAGTGCTCGATATAGTAGCCTCCACCTCTAAGGTGTGTCCCTTCCACCTGGACCTGAATCAGTGCTAATGGGTAGGACACAGTGTCTCCATGTGCACATCGAGTGGCAACCATCTCTCCTCGAGAAACTTCTCCTTTGGCACCAGCTCACTCCTTACCAGACTTCTGGAGCAGCCTGTATCCAGCAAAATATCATTAACAACATGACCTTCTACCTGATCTGGTTCTGGTGATACTGGTCTGGGGCTCCTTTATCACCGATGTTCCATGGTAATCGACCCTCCTATCCATTCAGAATAGTGCATTCTGTGGACAATTTACAGAGTAGTGATGACAGTTGAAGCATGTGATGTATTGAAGGTTCCTCTTCCTCTTGTACTTCGAGTCCTGGGGAAGGCTTCCTGGTTCCTCTGTCTTTATCCTTACTCTGCAGTCCCTTAGCTCATGTCCCACCTTCTTGTAAAAATGACAGCGCTTCATTGGACCTGAATGTGGAATCTCCCCATTCTCCCCCAGTCTCTTCCTTGATCTTGCTGTCCTCTAGCCCTGACGGCTTCCTCTCTTTGACGTAGATGCTGATGTTGTTAGGTAAGGTGTTCATCAGCTGTCCTTGAAAATAACCATCTCTCCCCTTGTAGTCCTCCATCCACTTGCCAGCTAGGTCATCGAAACCTGGCCACCAGCTCTTGATTTGGCTCTCTGCTCTTTCGCACAATCGATTGCAAGCGCAGGCAATAACTCTCTTAATTCACATTGTAACGACAAAGAATTGCCTTTTTCAACTTTATGTAGTCTCTTGAGCTTTCCCATAGCTTGCTGGACCTTCCCCACTAACTAGCCAATTTGTATGCCCACTACTCCCGTGGAATCTCGTAGGCTACCATGAGGTGCTCAAATGTTGTGAGGTACACCATGATATCGTCCTCCTCTGATAGTTTTGAGACCTTCACATCCCAGTTCCTCTCAGTTCTCATGGCCGATACATCACCTTGTTTCAGAACCAGTCACCAAGCCCTGAAGTATGTCCATTTGTCACTGCATCTGTTCCCTATCACTCCTAATGAGCTAATAGACGAAATTATCCCCTGTTGCCACCAAATGCATTTCCTAGGTTTCAAAGGTAGTGCAAAGAATCTCCAATAATTTATCAGTAGCAATGAAGCACAACTCAGTTGGACAGACTCAGCTAGACTCAGAGCACTAAGAGCTAACGCGAAGAACAGAACAGACAGTAGCTGGTAGATAACAGCCATTTTATAGAAACAGCAATGTTCTTCACAACCACAAACATGCATCAAAGGGTGCAGGATTTTAATCTTAGCAGGATCTAGCAGGTTTGTGTAAGTTTTGTGCAAGATCCTGCAGGCTGCTGATAGCCTGAAGATACTACAGCTATAAAACATAGCTACGTGCACAGCTGCAGATTCCACAGCTAGCTGTTTGATTTTCCAGAATAGATAAAGAAAATAGACTTTAGAAAGGGAGAGAGAGAAAAGTCAAATCCTGCTCCTGAAACAGCAGAACAAAGAGAACCGAGATTTGGAAGGAAAAAAGAGCGCGTCTTATAAAAAATCGTGGGAGAAGAACAGCATTCCACGATGGAGAAGCTTCCTTAGACTGAGGTGAAGTTTTATTCTGACTTATCCACTGTTCATCTACACACGATGTTTGCTAAAATGGAAATGATCGTTAACGGAGAAGTTCTAAAATGGAAATGATCGCTATAATAGATAACATCCACCTGCAGCTGGGTCAAATTGATGTTTTTTTATTGCACCTTTGCTCACCACACACTGCCTTGCACTCATTTCTGAATGGGTCGGCCACCCACTCAAATAAATATGGGCTAGAATGGTTGTCATAGTGAAATACGCATATATATGGCAAGTGAGAATGGCACTGCTTATGTAGAAAAGAGAGTTATGCTTATAAAGAAGCTAACAGTGTTCAATATGCAGTTGGTTCACTCTGGAACCACAGGTTGCTGGTATTAGTTACTTAATATTATCATAACTTTACAATTATGGTAGAATGAATATATACATTGTTTCCCGCAGGGAACACTCAATAATGTCCCAAATTGTGCAAAAAAGAGCTTCTTTCGGTTAAAAAAGGGAGAAATATTGTACAAAGCCCAAAAGAAACAAGCTGATATCTATGCACACTGTGCTAACACAGTAGTTCGCTATGAATACTCAGTTTGGCTTGCCATGGATGATTGCATACAGCATTGCAGAAGAGGAGACTTGTGTGTGTGTGTGTGTGTGTGTGTGTGTGTGTGTATGTAGAGGGGATATAAACAAAATGTTACCTTGTATTACATCTTTTATCCAAATATATAACACTCTAAGAGAAGAGAGGGTAGGTACATGCATAAGGGCTTGCAGATACAAGAGACAGAACTCTTGTTGCAGCTAGACGACTTGTCATGAATACTGATAATAATACTACTGCAATGGGTTCACGCTATGTTTTTATATAGCTACAATTTTGGTACCAACTTACCAGAAAAATTATCAACTCAACCTAACATAATCAGCATCAACTCAAACCAGCAGACAGAACTTTGCATACAATACTGAATTCCCTTACTACAAGCCTTAGCTCTCTCTATATATAGAGAGAGAGAGCAAGATATAGCTGTTTAGTTGACTTTTTATTACTTCATTGCTAGCATCTGATGTCATCCAGAAACATCCTTGGACTCTGGTAAAGCCACTACACTCCATCTGTTTATGTTTCTAGAAGAGATTACATTGACAACAACAATTTACATATGAGTGTATACACTGTATTAGGCTTTCAGCTATGCTTGGAATATATAGGATTTAAAGGTAAAACATTATTTTTTTAACCTTTGCTTGCCACTCAATGCCTAGCCATGCGTGGCAATACCAAGTTTTCCATCCAGCTCCCTTCTGATAGATCGCTTCACTTGTCAATTAAAGTCCTCAAGAAAATAAGCCTTCACAAATGTATGCCTATAATGACAAAACATCGAACAAGATTATTAAAAGACGAGACTCAAAGTTACAGGCTCTTAGAGATGGACTAGTAAATGATGTATTGAATAAGCTAGGAAGACCTGCAATGCACTGTAAGATAGCAGTATGATAGTGTGACAGTGTTTAGGTAGAGACCCAGACCTGACCTTCTTGCAACTGATAATGCAGTGCCATACAATACTATCCATCTTGATCATTACTTTAGCCCCCAAAACCAGCAATATAGGGCTTAAGGGCCGTATGGATCAAACAATTTTGTCTGAGCTATAAACAGATTGAGAAAGTCTGAATCATGCAGTTTGCCATTCTAATCGTGTCATTCAAAATGGCATTATTCTTAATGAAGGCTAGAGCATCTAGTCAAAACATCGAGAGAATACAACTTGAAGTTGATTATTGAGAAGATTATTATAATGGCTTGTATGTCATTCAGCATAGCAGCACAGGGTACTGGCATAGTAATGCTAAAGGTGATATATATCCAATCCCAGTGGCAGATGACCTTGAAATTAATTCTAGTAAACAGTGAATAGATTTGGAGAGAATACTCCACACTGGTGCACTCCATTGAAGACAGTAAATGAATTAAAAAATGATGAATTCCATCGAACTTAGATAGGTTGAGACACATACCATAACAAGAAGAATTTAGCAAGTGGCAGGGGAAGTTTTCGGTTGAAATAAAGTCAAAAAAGCTTCTCGTGGTTTACCCTATCAAAAGCCTTGCTGTCATCCCAAAAAAAACATGTGCAAACATTAGAGTCTGTGAAGACAAGTATATAAATATACAACACACTAGAGCACCCTGCTATATACAGAGATCAGTGCACTCTTATAACCGAATTGAAGGTGAAAGTTGATAAGAGAGAATCATATTTCAAAATAAAGCTCTACTCCAATACTTTCCTTAGGTTGGGATAGAGTGCAATGGGAAACATAACATCTGAACCTTCTGGATTCTCAGAACGGGCACTACTGAACAGTCCCTTAAGCAGGACGGCATGTAATCATGTCAAAGAACGAACTTGTAAGACTTCAGAAGCTGCTAGGTATATAATCAGAGAGTTTACCTCTATAAATGGTGTCAATCCGGACTAACCAACCAACTGACAGACAAACAGATTGGATGACCATCAGACAGACTGTAAGCTATTACGAAGTATAGTAAATATCAACTAGACAATTTATTACACTCATCATGGAATATTTTCACAACCCATGGCTCATGAAATTACAGATGCCTGCTTGTGAAATAACTTCCCATATTCCACTCTGACTCATGCAACAAGATCATGGACGGAGGAATGATTCTTGAATTGGTATATATGGATGAGGTAAAGTGAGGCCACATAATAATTTTACTTAGAAATGCATTATATCACTATAAAATTTCTTAATGAGAATAATTATTTAGCTCCAAAATTGGTTCACCTTCATTTGCATTGAGAAATAGAATCTTCAGTCACTTGTAATAATTTTTCATCAGTTTTATGTTTGCACTCATAGATCATCATGTGATTGTGCCTTTTAGGTGTCACTGAGTTTTGTACTAGGTATATAGGTTTTCATTCCTCAAAGTTTCCAGTGCATTTAATATACTACAAGCTTTAGACATCACTTCAAAGTTACTTGTGCAACTCTGTGTGATTTCTTGCAATGTTTGCTTACAATTTTAACAACTGTAAGTGAGACTGAGTCTTGTTAGCTACTTTGAATTTAAATTTTGCTTGATTGTTTCAAATATTGCTTTTCATTTGGGACTAATATGAATTAAATTAGTAAATTCTTGGATTGTATCCAGATGATTTTGATTAAATGAATCTCTTTGCATGACTGTTGTACAACTAATTTCAAGGAAAGGCAAAAACAATGTATAGAAATAGCTTTTGGAAACCTAATTCTTGCTTGGAGACAAGACAAAACTCCACTCATATTGGATGCTCCATCGTAAACTTGTCCTCAGCATTTAGAAGAGATCAAATCCAAGTCTACACAGTGCATCCTTGAGTACGTTTGTTTTAGTTTGAGTTGTACGCTAGTTGTTTCATACAACATACCAATGAAATCTTTGGGCCTTGAAATCAAAGTACAATCTGATAAAGGAACAGAGAAAGGCCCTTGGAGAACTGAGGAAGATGGAAGAGATCGTAATCTTAGCAGACAAGGGGAAGGCAACAGATCTGATGGCAAAGGACAGTTACATTTTAAAGCAGACAGGAATGCTGGAAATCAATAATACTGAAGAAGGATCCTACAAGGCACAGGAAAGCAAGGTTAATCCTATTATGTTAAAGAATATGGAGAAGACAGGAGAAATAACAACTGCATTATACAATAGAATTAGGCCTACTGGAAGTAGACCAACACTGATTTATGAGCTCCCTAAGATACATAAACTTTAAGTTCCCTTTAGGCCAATTGTGTCTTGTATACATGCACCGTCATATATTCTTTCCAAGTTCATATACATGTATAGCATATTTGATCGCCTCTAGCTGGAAAATACAAATACATATATCAAAGATTCTGGGTAATTTACCAAGCGTATTCAAGGAGGTGAATGTTTGGCACAGGATGAGTGTCTTGTCAGTTTTGATGTTTCCTCTCTTTTTACCAATGTATATATCTGATGAGGCCGTGGAAGTAATTTTTGGAATTTTGACCAAAGACAAGAGCTTGTGTGAGAGGACTGTCCTGATAGGATTTCTGAACTGTTGGAGTTGTGCCTAAAATCTACCTACTTCAGGTATCAAAAAAATACTATTTGCAGAAAGAGGATGCAGCAATGGGCTCTCCAGTATCTGAAGTGGTAGCCAACCTTTATATGGAATGCTTTGAGAAATTGGCACTGAAAAAACTGCCCCTACTGAAGCCAAGTTGTTGGAAGAGATATATGGATGAATTGTGAAAAAGGGAAGTGAGCAGGAGTTGTTGGACCATCTGAACAACATCAGGCCATCCATAAAGTTTACCATGGAGCTTGAAATGGACGGATCGTTGCCCTTTCTGGATTGCCACCTACACAGAAAGGAAGATGGAAAGCTAACTGTAACCATTTACAAGCCCACACACACCAACAGGTCCTTGATTATAGATCACATCATCCTATTCATATCAGAAGAGGAGTGGTGAAGAGCTTATATGAAAGAGTAGTGACTGAGAAGGAAAGGAAGAACATCATTTGAATAAGATCTTTATAGAGAATGGTTATCTGCAAACCTTCATCAACCTTTCCTCTGTAGACACATCTAAATGCAGAAAGGAAGATAAGTATATACACTGATATAGGCAATCAAGGGTCTAAAAAGAAGGATCCTATGGTAGTAATTCCTTATGCAGGAGGGATGAGTGAAGACAACAGGAGTGTCTGCAGGAAGTTCAACATCAAAGTCATTTTCAGATCGGGAAGAACTCTGAGGACACAACTGAGCAGAGTGAAGAATGTTTTACCAGCTAGTATGCACTCATGCGTTGTGTACCCCATCCCCTGTAGCTGTGAGAAGTACTACATACGGGAGACCAACAGAAGACGGGACACCAGAGTGAAAGAACATCAAGATGCCTGTAGAACGTGTGCTAAAGACTAAAGAGAAGTCTGCAATTGCTGAACATGCATGGGATAATGGACATCCTATTTTGTGGGAGAAAGTGACCATCTTGGACCAGGTCAGAAGGCAGAAGGAACTGCTAGTGAGGAGGCATTGCACCTTATCCTAACACCAAAGTGTGAGCGATTCAACTGAAACTGTGGAATGGACTTATCTGGCTGTTGGGGAGCCACTCTCAAGAGCCTGAACTTGAAGCCATGACCACCATAATTATTCATTAGTTACTTATTTATCTTTATAGTGTTTTTATTTTATTTTTTGTTTATTATTATGTTCGACTCTTTTTTTCTATTATTTATTTATATTTATTATTAATGTTGTTATCATTATTATGTTGTTGTTGTTGTTGTTGTTATTGTTATCATTACCGTTATTATTATTATTATCAGTTTTAAAAAATCGCCTTAAAAAATGTTATATCATAAATACTTAATTTTTTGAAAATATTAACTAACAATAAAATAACAAGTCAGTAGGCAGAAATGCTGCTGCTGTGCTGGGAACATCTCGGGTGCAGGAAACGTCCGACTACTTTTAACTTATATATATCATTATTATTATTATTTATTTTTTATTAATTAATTAGGTGTGAATGGACTACCTGTTTATCACCTGTTTATCATATGTGTATATATAATAATGTATATATAATAATAATTATTATTATAATAATACAATAATAAAAATAAATAAAATTTAAAAAAATCAAAAAAATTAATTACAAGTTAGTACAAGTTAGTACAAAAATACCAAATTAAACCAAATTAATAACTAAAATCTAAAATATATAACAACGAATTAACAATGAATATATTTATTTATTATTTACCTCGGGTTCACGTGCTGGACGCGTGTGCCGAATTCGTGTGGTTTTGTAGCACGTGGTGAATAGCTATAGGATGTAGGTTTAGCATCTAGTCTAATAATACAGTGTCAAGTTGATTATTGAGAAGGTTATTGAATAAACACCCTTTATGATACCTCTTCTTTAGCGCTTGCATCATGGGGACTTCGTCAGCTATGTAAAATATCTTTTAATGTGAACTTGATCTCTTAGTCCCTTATCATAGAGTCAGTCTGTATCAGTCAGTCTGTATCAGGACCTAATGTTCACGGATCATGTACAGAGTAAGACTGGAAGTCGAAAAATCCACGCTCGTCAATTATTTTCGTGGTATATATTTTAAAACGTGCTTATCTTAAACGCTCGCGCCATTTAGAGTGAGTCCTTTGAATTTTGAGCGTTCAGAAGGGATACTCGAGTATTAAAGTAACAAATACCTCTGGATAGAACAATATTCATAGCTGCAATACTAACAAAAAAAATTAACAACTTCATATTAACACAACTCATAAAACATAAAACAACAAATGCAGCATCGAGAAGGGGAAAAAACGGGGAGGAAAAACCTCGGGCAAAATTAAACTGGCAGTGGGTATACTGTGTTTTGATTGCATGTAGGATGCTGTCAGCAGTTGTGCAGGCATTCCTCTCCCTCCACATAAAGTCATCGAGGTATGAAGGAAGTTGATCGCGATGAACCTCCTTCATCCTTTTAAACTTTATCTTTGCCTGCATTATTGATCAAATTATCTATAATACTGTGTATATCTTGTGGTATAACTTACTCTATTCCAGTAGGATTCAACATTTTGTGTGTGCACACCTGTGACTGGATTACGGAACTCGATCGGTCAGTCCGATGAGCAACCACTTCAGGCAGAGAAGCAACCTGTCTGTAAGCAGCCCGCTGATCCGAATGGATTATCATTCCATCTGCAACATGCAACCGTATGATAGGGAGTAATGTTGCTGACAGAACTAGGGATAACACAGGGAGCAACATCAGCTGACAGAACTAGGGGGAGCAACATCAGCGTCTCTCCAGGGAACTATTTCCATGTAACCTGAAAATTTGTATTGAACAACTGCATAGAATGGAGTTGAATTTTGATTGTATATAAACAGCATACCCAGTGCAGGAGTATGACTGGTGTCCACCAATCCAAACACCCATATGTCAGAGGTTGGTGGCTGGCCCCTATGTGTCCATAATAATTATAATAATGATGCACAAGAATGTAGTGCTGATGTGACTAATATTAACACCATACCTTAGGCTTAGGGACTCATCAATTTGGACAATGACTCCTTTGTATTGAACAACTGCATAGAATGGAGTTGAATTTTGATTGTATATAAACAGCATACCCAGTGCAGGAGTATGACTGGTGTCCACCAATCCAAACACCCATATGTCAGAGGTTGGTGGCTGGCCCCTATGTGTCCATAATAATTATAATAATGATGCACAAGAATGTAGTGCTGATGTGACTAATATTAACACCATACCTTAGGCTTAGGGACTCATCAATTTGGACAATGACTCCAGGCCCACCTAAGGTTATCGGACAGCTACAAAGGGCTGTTGAACAAACCTCCTGCAACCACTGGTATATACACATTAATCGCAGTTGGTCGACTGCACCATGCTTCACTTGCAGAAGCAATAACCGGGTACTCTCTGGCCAACCAATATATTAAAAGAAGCCATCAATAAGATATACTATTATTATATCTAAAAATATCGACATAGACATACAAACCATGACGAATCGATTTGAAAGTTTTACACACAGGACACCCCCATGTAAATCCATCTTTCAGCCTGGACTTCTTACGGCTACATTGCAACTCTACACCAAGTAATATCACCAAACATGCTCATCTTGTCATCGTATTATTATTACTTTTTATGTTTTCCTAAAAAAGTAGATTTCTTACATTCCACAAGTAACAGTATATAATTGCCAAAAGAGATTTGCTCCTAAAACTAAGTGCAATCTTGATGGTTCTTGGGCAATGTCAAGAGGCTGCCCTCGACAGTGCTTGTGTGAAAAACAATAAGCCACTAGTATCCAAATAGTATCTGAAACCATGGAGGTAAGATTCAGGAATCTATGTTTCATAGTATATCATCCCAAAACGGTTAGTGGATTGAGTAGTTGTCATGATACTGTGTGTAAATGAGCTATTCAATGAACAGCTCAGGAAATAATCCTGGAGGGCCTTGATAGTACACAGTACACCAAACTGTAAAAACTTATTAGCAGGCTCTATTTAGGTGTTTAATTAAAAGGGGGGCCCATCTCATTTTAGTAGAAAGTGTTTAAAAACTTGTGGTTGCCACTTTATAGCTCCATAGATTCTGCAAACTTCATGGTATGGACTTCATATATAGCTCAAAAGATAGATCTCTCTGTGTGCTCTCTTTTGATACCAAAATATTTTTTCTTAGGTATAACTATAGCCTAGTTACTAGAGCTAAAGTGGGGGTACCTCAAAACCTGAGTGCCTGATTTTGCCACATAAATATCCAAGTGCTAGACGAGTCGGTGTCACAGACCTCTCAGCTACTTAGTGTGAGATTTCATGCTAAAGTGGAGTGGTTGGTGTGAGACATGGGAGTTGCACATTTGTATTGATCATTCAGAGCTGATACTGCAGCTTCAATAACCATTACATGGCCTACTGAATTCACCAGATATGTAATGTCTATCATTTATCGGCATTTATCGGCAGCTGTGTGGACCAGAGAGCAAGCATCTGCAAATGCCATAATCAAATTTTTATTTCTCTCAGTCATAACTATACTAATATGTTTGTTCTTTTCTGCTCCATCATTTCCACTTTTGTCAATCATAATCCCCTGGGTATATAGCACACACTAGATTAGCAGTTACAGTATATAATATTATAAGGAATTATGTATCCTCTGCTATATATATATAAGAAAGAGGTATAGAAAAGCAATACATTCATTTTGTCACTCATCAACCCCCTGGGAGTGTTGGTATTATATTACATTGACTTGTCATAGAACTACTTATATTATACTGCAAGGTAAAGTTTTTAATATAGTTACATTCATATATTGCATGCAAGATGCACAGTTTATTGTCTATTAGCGGTTTTTATGCTGCTGGTTATAAAAAGTTGTAGCCTTCTTAGCTTCTTTAAGAACTTCTGATGGAACCCAGCTAAGTGGGTTCTCGATATGCATCTTCACTGTAATAAGGGATGAAAGTGTACCATCCAGACTCAGGGAACTTCTACTTGGTGTCTTGTTCTTGTTGATAAGGGGAAAAATTCGTTCTTCCCCTGCATTTGAATGTGTATGGTTAATACAACATTTGCAACTTTAAACAAAAGATCATATTCAAAACAGCTCAAACCAGGTTTCTTCATTTCTCTCAGATGCCCCCAAAACATGTCCACACAATACGGTTCTTCAGCATTGAAGCCAACTGTGTCTTTTAGAGTTTGAGGAAGATCTTCTTCTGTCATTGTTTGGTAGGTTAAAAATTGCTCATTGAGTTTATCCATGTCAAACCCTTGAAACATTAGAGGGTACCTATAAACAAAGTATTCCACTGAAGAAAATGTCCTATCTAATCTCTGTTTAAAGTCTATCCAAGCAGCATTTATAAGCAAGTCATCCTGTAGAGGACACCACTTTAAGAGATAAGATGTAGCACGCTCAAGAAAATTCCTGGCCGCACCATAGAAGGATGAATAACATCTTTCAGATATTGAGCCATCATCAAGTAGTTGACTAAGCTTTTGCTTTGTTATAAATCCTATGACCATTTACAAACTTGGTTATCAAGTTCATCATACTTTAGAGAGAACAAAGCATCCTGCTCCTTCAGAGTGTCAACT
Source organism: Cladorhizidae sp. MBARI D1340-BT2 (assembly GCA_028752905.1). Classification (NCBI taxonomy): domain Eukaryota; kingdom Metazoa; phylum Porifera; class Demospongiae; order Poecilosclerida; family Cladorhizidae; species Cladorhizidae sp. MBARI D1340-BT2. Next base: position 22,875,621 of record JAQNBH010000015.1, on the reverse strand, counting down.
AGTAGCGAATGAGGTAGAGTCTCAGAATGTTCAGTTTCAGTGTCTTCAAAATTATCCACGATAACTTGAGAAGTACTCCACACCGCTATCATTAGTCCAGACCCTTTACCCACTAAGCAGCAGGTAAAGGGTCTGGCTACGCCTATGCCCAGTCGACGTCAACAGCTCTCTCGGTTGGGCGCGGCGTGAGAAATAGGTAGGCGGTCGTGAGAGCGTGAGAAAAGTCCTGAAATCGTGTGACACACGACCAAATCGTGTGACTTGAGAGGTCTGGTGTCATGCCAAATTCTTCCCGTTGCCAAATTTGTCCTCTTTGACCTACAGCGCATGCGTCAACACGGATTTGGGAATAATATGGCACGTTCTCAAGCTAAATTCTTCCCGCCTGCTAAATTCTTCCCCATGTCATATTTCCCCTTTGCACTTAATGATTTATTGAGCATTATTTCAATTCCAGCATATTTCTGCAGGGTAAATCTACAATGGAAATTTTACACTCTCAGATATCAATTCTGGGGACGCATGTGTGTCCTGCAGATAACTGCATAAGCGAGAAGTATAACGATTGGATGATTGAAGGAGGGCCTCTGTCTGCGCCCTTGATGGGTGGGTGTAAAAGGAGAATATTCACTACTATAGGTGCCATGCTTGATGTAATGCTCCACCTTCCCTTTTTAAATGTACTCCACAGTTTCTCTGTTCGCTCCATCTGCAAATGCAGCCAAAAATTGATACACAGGTATATAGCTAAGCAATCAACACTGTCAAAAAATTGATACACAGGTAGCTAGATATATAGCTAGGAGCAATCAACATGTTGAGTAACGCACGCTAGGAGAAATCCAGGAGGATAAATTTGGCTGTCAAACTAACGGCAGGAGAAAATCCGTATCTGCGCATGCGCAGTAAGTAAAAGAGAACAAAATTCGGCTAGGGAAGGATTTGGCACGACACCGGGACAAGGACACCACCGGGACAAGGCTCAAAATTCCGGCACTGTCCCGGCCATTCCGGGACGGTTGGGAACTCTGCTAGAGAGTTGTCTCATAGCCCTGACTTGTTTTCGCTAAAACTTTTAAGTACGTGGTAAAGCGCCTGGTTCGAAAATGAATTTCGTTAAAATTCCATAAAACTGCGTATACTGACCACGGACTTGTGTTTTTAGTGCCTAATGAAACAAGTCGTTGAGTCGAACCACTGGTACTAATTTCAATTCTCTAGCACTTGGCAATCTGGAGATATTATGATTTAATGTTGCTATTGCTGAGCCTGTTAAGGCCATCACATATATAATACAGCACAGTGTGAAACTATTTAGTAACTAACCTAATAACAATCTATATTTTAAAAAGAAGTCAACAGTATATACTTAATTAATACAATTATCCACAATATTAAGTTACGAGTGTCCCGCTGCTCAGGAAGGGGGGGACAGGAGTGGACCAAAGATCATTCCTCAGCTGACCATACAACAATTCCTTTCTCCTCTGCCACCACTTCCCTACCCAAAACATAACACACTCGCCCACCTCCTCCATCACTGCATCACTTACTCCCTCCACATCTTTCCCCAAAAGCAATGCCACCTTTCCATCCTTACTCACTCTTCTTAATTCATCCAGCCACTGTCTTGCCCCTGCAATTCTGCGTACCTCATCTATCAGAACCAGCCGATCCCTCTCAAATTCCCCGCATGTCACCAAGAAATGTTCCACATCCTCCCCTGCTCCACTATCACACATTATACACCTCTCATCCCTAACTATCCCACATCTCTTCTTATCCTCTAACAACCCAGCTGATGCAGTCCTCAGTCGAAATTGCAGCCGCACACCTTCCTGACCATGCATGGCCCTCACATACCTCTCCACCCCTGCACCATTCTTTGCCAATATGTCAAAATCAGGCACTCGGGTTTTGAGGTACCCCCACTTTAGTTCTAGTAACTTGGCTATATATAGTTTAAAATATTTTAGTCAAAAGAGAGCACGCAGAGAGACCTATCTTTTGAGCTATATATGAAGTCCATGCCATGAAGTGTGCAGAATCTATGGAGCTATAAAGTGGTAACCACAAGTTTTTTAACACTTTCTACTGAAATGGTATCGTCCCTCCCCTTAGGTGTGTACAAGTGTATTTGGGGCTTGGAGAACAACTGATTTTGGCTTGCTAAGGGATACCACAACACGTACATTATGTTTGTAGATTCCTGAATTCCTGAGTTTTATTTGCTTTCAGTCGAAATTTGGGTCTACATTGTCAAAATCATGGGTCTATGGCAATTGGAGAGGTCATCCCAAGATCTAGGTCACAAGATAAAGTCACTATCATATGCTTATTGCAAAAAAGAGTCGTATGTAGAAATGTCTTATTGTAAATCTATTCAATTTGTTAACCTTACAGCATGCATAATCCAACCATGGCATCCGACGAAAGGTTGCTATGCAGCCTTTTTCAGATGGATAGTACTGGGGAGATCAGATGTCCGTGCAAAACAAATGTAAAGACAGAGGTACAAGATACGAATCACTGTAAAATGTACTTTCGCAATTTTCAGGCAGTCATAGTGTACCAACAAATCTTGGTGCTCATCATGCAAAATTCCATAAATCCCACTTGAACAAACTCACTCAATTAAATTGCAAGGCAAAGCATCCCTTTATGCTGCATTTCAAGAACCACCAGCACATGGAAGTCCAGCCAAGACAAGAAAGCTGAATAATAGCAGTCGATGTAGTAGTACAAGTCCTGGTGCAGGTGCACTGAGTTATCTTTCTCTTTTTTGTGGAGTTAATGACTCTGAGAATGAGATGTACAGTGTCTCTTCTACTGAGTGTGACATTAATGTGAGGGAGTGGGCCACTAATCTGGACAATTTTGAAATGCTTGGCAAACTAGCAAATGGTGATCTCTTCACACATGACCCAGCTTATCACAAAAAATGCAGGAGAAGTCAGTTCTTTACACTTTATTGTCATTTATTGATACGACGTTGATCCTTGACTCTAACCCAGAAGTTGATGGTAGGAAATCTGTGGCCATATCTATTGCAGAGTTTCTGATCTACAATGCTGTGAAGAAATTACCCACCCCCCTAAATATATAAGGGGCAAATGAACACAGTGAGGAAATCTGAATTTGTTGCATGAACTTGGTATATGTATATCATATGCCCAAATGAGAGATATCTCCAAGGACATGGCAAATTCTGTTGACAAGATGTTTGAGATGGAAAGTGTACCTTATGGGCCAATCCTGAGAAAGGATTGTTGACAGTCGGCAGTGCAGATACCATTGATATAAATCCATCTAACTGTGCCAAAGATGCTTTGCATGGTACTGGTTATGCTCTCACCTACTAACAACACTGAGTGTTGTGGAAGAGTGTGGAGCAATATCACGAAGCTGCCACAGCTCTGTTTAACATCATTTGCCTACCCCAGTTTTACACAGATATAAAGGAAGTCAATGTCAATATACTGAAAAGCTGACTACACCAGCCATGACTTGTCTCTGTAGGCCGACACCATCTATCCTGCCTCTGACTGGCAACACACAACCACCTGTCCCTTCTCAGACTACCAACACAACCACCACCTGTCCTGTCTCAGACCTGCTGATATGCCAGCATCAGTCCTGCCTCAGACAACTGCCAATCTCTACCATCAACTGGAATGCAACCTCAACCAGTTTGGTAGAAGAACATTGGATTACTCATGCACAACAGTTTCTTGTTAAAAGGGACATCTCAACCATGACACAACATTGTTTCAATGACTGCACCGGCCATGACTGGTCTCTGTCTGCCTCAAAATGCTGACACACCACCACCTGTTCCATCTGAGACTGCCGAAATGCCAGCATCAGTCCTGCCTCTGACTGCCAACATGCCACCACTTGTCATATCTCCATCAGCCACCATGCAAAGGCCCCCCCCCCCAGGATGAAGGAATTAGTTCACAAGAACCTGGCTGTTGCCCAAGACAAGCAAAAGAAGTGGTTTGATGTCAAGGCTCAAGTCAACAAGTTCAAGGAGGATGACAAAACAAGCTACTAGCACAGTGACAGGGTGCGTAGGGTAAGAAGAGGATTGGATGTGTCAACTGCCAGATTAACATATTTAGGTCACTGGAGAGATTTTTTTTATGTTGCAGAAGCACAATTGGCAGGCATTTCAGAAGGATGGTGATCTTGAGGAGGAAATTACAGTGTTGAATCCTAGGTATGGACAAACCCTTGAGAAGCCTTACTTTGGTTATGAGCTTTCTACCAAACAATGTAATGAGCTAAGGAAACAGATTTTGGAGTTTCAAGATGTCTGGAAGGACTGATCAGATTTATACAATGTTGAAACTGGATGCCATCGACTCCTCCAGGTTTATAATGATCAAACCTAGAGAAGTAGAGTGACAACTATAGTCCCAGTGACGAAAGATTGGTTAACTAACATTGTTCATTGGTTACAGATACCCCAACATAATCCCTTACCATTCTGTCTCTCCACTTGTTCCTTCTGTGTCTTCTTTTGAAGCCTCTTACCCGGAGCCAGACCTCCGTCCCACTTATTCTGGAATTACTCCATCATTTGTATTTGTTTTTTGTCAGCCGTCTCCCTCTCTAACTCGTGGAAAATGTTTCTCACGTTGTCATATCTGCTGTCATCGTTGTAGGCTGCCTACTTGTATCTGGTGACGTGGAAACTAACCCAAGTCATGTCATCAAGTGCATGTGTATCAGATGAAGCTGATGTTCCAATGTGAAATGTGCTGAGGTTAGTCTCAATGCACCTGTGTTGGTATTCCCATCTCACTTGCACTATGTTATCCATTCGACTTCCCTCACAGGCAAAATATTCTGTCTGTCCCTGGTCACCCAATTTCAAATGCTGGAAGACAGCCTCCCATCCCTTAGGATGTCACCCCAAAACACCTCAGTGGACGCATCACCCACCACTGTTCTGACTGAACTTAATACCTTGCAAGACGCCTTATCTACTTTTCATCAGCTATCTTAGCTTCTAATTCTCCACCAAATTCTCCTCCCCTCCATTCTCCTAACTCAGCTTCCTCAACTGTAAGTGTTGATATAATCCATCCTCCAAAATTGTCTGTTTCTCCAGTTTCCCCTCTTCCTACACATGATCAACTACCCCTTGTCACTAATTCTAACTTCTTCAACTGTTCCACTTCCAATATTCATTCTCCATCAAATAATTTTATATCCTCTCCCCTTCCTCCAAAGTCTCCAAACATATATAGCCAACTGTGCTCGTAGTGCTCCTCACAAACCTCCTCTACTACCTACTTCCATTTATCCCATTCCACCTCAAGGGCTATTCTCTCGTCTAAGGGATCAATCCCACTCTCCACTCAACCCTCCTCTACTCCCTACTCACATTCATCCCTTACCTACCCAACCCAAGGGTTTTCCCCATTGGTACCAGGGGCGTATCTAGGAATTTAAAGGGGGGTTTCCATCTCATGCATGTGAGGCTTGTAAAAAAATCACCTGGCCCTTTTATCTGACTGTACCCCAATAGTTTATAGAACATACAATTACAGAAATGATAATTATTGTTGCGTTAATGACTCAAAATGTCCTGGAGTAACATTCTTCAAGGGTGTTGATGAGCAAAAATGCATCTAGGTCAAAGTTTAAGCCACAGTGGATGTGCAGTGGCCAGTCCTGATAACCTTTGCTGCCCCATAGTAGAGTATGCAAGTAGGTTTTGAGTCTTCTAAGTACACTGACACTACGTTCACATTCACAGCTGGTTACGGGTAGAGTACAAACAATAAGTAAATATTCGCAAACATGCTCTCATTTGCACAGTTCAAGGCCTGGGGTGGAGTTTTGTGCAATTCTGATGAGAAACTCCTCCATTTAGATCTCCACAAATGGAGTTCCTGTTCAAAAGATGAAGGACTTGGCATATCATCTTCATAGAAATCCAAAAGTTCCTTTATCAAATTAGACTCACTCTGAGTGACTGCATTGGCCATGAATACAGATGGAACTATGCTCAAAGCTGGTACTGCTTTCTTTTGTGTTTCAGAAAAATGAGTGTGAATATGTGATATCATCTCATCCAGAAATGGAACAGAAATAGATCTTCTGTAATAATCTTCAGCAGAGTCGGCAGGTACATTGCTTCTACTTGTTCGCCTTGCACATCGACATGGAAGAGATGGCTGTGATGCATTGATTTTTTGTGCTAGAGTGACTGCAGAATCAAACCATTTCTTGTGATGAGAATCAATGCTGTCACGAATTTAATGTAAAGTAGTCTCGACTAAATTTACCTCCATATAAGCATTGCAAATATCTTGCAAATGGCTCTGTAGAGACACTGTTAAGCCTTTTATGTAGCCTAGGCCATGGTACACCACCTCAAATGCCATAAGAAACTCAAACTGAGTTGTAGCTGTTAAAACTGATGCAGTTTTCTGAGCAGACTCTCTGTTCCACCCATCTTCAGTACTGATTGTCTCCAAGCTGAGTCCAAGGTACTAATAACAGCTGGTACCATCTTCGGAAAGACTTCATAGGCCTCTATTTCTACCCAACGGGTCTTGCAAAGGCTTACCAGTTTCTGTCTGTTAGTTGTTCCCAGTGGAAGTTCACTGATCTGTTTTTCTAGTTCAGCTTCCCTCTTGGGAGAAAACCTAAAGAAAAAGCATAGCTCTACAATAGTTCCTTGCATATTTCGAATAGCTTGGATGTTCAACACAAAGATTCAATGAGCCGCACAATGAACATAGACTGCTTTTGGATATTATTTCTCGATTAGAGCAGCAACCCCATGATACTTGCCAGCCATGTTGCTGGCACCATCATAGCCCTGCCCACGTAAATTATTTGGGTCTAAGGCATAATTTTGTATTGCATTTAGCATGGTTTTAAAAACAGCAGTTGTGCCATCTTTGCAAAGAATAAATTCAACAAACTCTTCTCACCACATTTTCCGAGTCAACATATCGCACGACTAGAGGAAGCTACTCTTTATTAGATGCATCAGCAGCCTCGTCAGCACACACAGAAAAGTACTTTGCTAGCCTAACCTCGTGTAGAATTTTCTCTCTTATCCATTCACCAATGGTTGCAACCATTTCATTTTGAATGATTGGGACATGATATTGGGCATTTCTGGCTGGAAAAACTCCTCCATCCCTAAATTTTCATCTAATATTGACAATCTCTCTAACTACCGGCCCATTTCCTTGCTCTCTGGAGTTAGTGAGCTGCCTGAAAAGCATGTTCACTCTCTCCTCAAATTCTGTATCGAACACAATATTATCTTTTCTTCTCAATTTGGTTTTCTTCATAGGTCCACTTCATCAGCCGTTCTCTTGGCCAATCATTCCTTTCACTCCCTTCTTTAAATTGGTTGATGCTTATTTTCTAGATCTCAAAAAGGCTTGGATTCTGTTCCTCACAAACAATTAATTGATCTTCTTTCCTTCTTGCACTTCCTCCTTACCTCACTAACTGGCTTCATTCTGCATGTTCACAACAAATAATTGTCATAGGTACCATCTCCTCACCTGTCCCTGTATCTTCTGGTGTCCCTCAGGGATCTATAATAGGTCCTCTCCTCTTTATAATTTATATCAATGGAGTGTGTAACGTGCCTTTGTCTGTCTCGAAGCTTATTTCTACGCCGATAATCTTTTCATCGATTCCCATTCGGGTTTTTTGCTCTTTCAGAATGACCTAAACTGGATCACTGCCTGGCTTCCCAATCTCTCGCACTTAATCCGAGTCAAAAGCATGCTTATTTCAATCTCTTCTTAGTAAGTCTCTGCCAGTATATCACCAATTCAGTTAGTGACCAAGTTCAAGTACCTGGAAATCCTCTTTTCCTCATCTTTATCCTGGACCAATCACATCTCTTCCATAACCCATAAATTACTTGGTCTTCCTACCATCATTTCTACTGCTATTCAGACATTTCTACTCTTCTTCGCCTCTACACTTCTCTTCTCACTAAGCTTCATTTCCATCTCTTCATTCCGCTAAACTTATCTTTTGATTCAAACTTTTTCACAATAAAATAGATTTTCCTTCTATCCTCCCACTGCCATCCCTGCTACACAACCTCCAATCCTTCCACCCCAGTAATCATCTGCTAATCCCATACAGAACTCAGCCTGCTTACCTTTCATTTTCCCTTGGTACTACTAGGCTCTGGAACTCCAAGAAACTAATTCACTTCCCCTTATCAGACTTTAAACTATCAACTTAATATATTCCTCCACATATAATTATTATAATTATATTTGTTTACTCTTCATATTAGCCTCTTAGCTATTGAGTATGATTTTTTCCCCAAAAAATTAAATAGAAAAACTTCATCAAGGATGATGCACATCCAATGCCTCACAATGACAGCTTGATTTATCATTTGGAAAAGGCATGATACAACCACTCTGGACCTGGCCAAAGAATATTGGCAAGTTTTGGTAGCCAAGGTAGCTTGTCAGAAGATATCCCCACTCAGTTATTAAAAAAAAAATTACTTTGGTGAACACCACTAACATTCTAGCACCTAATCAGTTCTGGAATATTTGCTTCTTCTTAGATGATTGAAATAATCCTCAGTACATCTTGGAAAGAACACATAACCCATTTCTAGAGGCATCAGAAATCAGATGTGACCATCAAACCAGTCAGCTATATAGGTGTATTGACTTGGGCCATGTAGTTCAAGTTGAGATCTCGGACAAAAAAATTAGGGAAATTTTGTGTTTGTACCTAAATAAGTCTCCATTAGTGCTCCTTACCAAGAAGTGTCTTTTGGAGTGAATGCAGTGTTTCAGAGTTTGAAAGACATGCTTTGTAAGTTATCAGTACTGTTCAGTCTGGATTTTTGAAAAACTTTTATACTCCAGACAGATATTTAAGAGTTTGAAGGACATGCTTTGTAAGTCATCAGTCCTGTTCAGTCTGGATTTTGGAAAAACTTTTATACTCCAGACATATGCCTTGGATCATGGTGCTGGGCCCATGCTATGTCAGAAGGATCAGAATAGTGATAATCATCCTATATATCAGCTGCTTCAGCAGGACTCTTTTTAAAGTAAAGAGTACTATATACTCCTAATAGAATGCCTCGTAATCTAGGAGCCCATGTATTTCGAGTTTGGATATCCCTCCACAGTACAAAGATACTTTCATGGTCTCACCCACCTCAAAGAAAATAATTCCCAGGCTTACATGGTGGAGTCTTTCATATCATACCACCATGGCTGATGTAAGAGACTGCAATTAATGAGTCTACAGCTGGAGAGGAGAGGGATGACAGATGAGAACTGTGGTAACTGACTACATGTAATTATCTGTATTATGCCAGTCAGTAGTAGTATAGCTAGTGTGAATTTATTGCATCGTGCCTTGAACATGTGATATCTCTATATCGAGCAATTTTTGTTTTGTTTTGTTCATGCTATATGCTCTATACCCTATCTTCTCTCTTAATATTATATTTTGGAACTACCTAGTAACTACCTAGTAACAGTTTCAAGGTCAACCTTGTTTATGTACACACTGATGATGTTTCATCTTGAAGCTAGGAAGTTCACTCTACCAAACTGAGAAGGAGGTATGGAAGCATGGAATTCTGTTCATATGCTTTCCGCAATGTTGAGAAACTACTCATCCCCAAAAGAATGTTTGTGTGTTGTTTTCATTCCCTGCCAAGCGCGTCTCCTCATAATGTAGACGAGTTCTGCGTGTGTATGCGACTGACGCAGGGCCTCACGTGGGCGATTGCCCCACTTAGCTCATGCGCAGACAGTAAGGTAAGGTTGCCATGGCTAGTATCCAAGGAAATAAATGACGTCAAGACTATTTGGCCCCACCCAATTGGGCGCATTCACGTTTTTGCAACACCTCATAAAATCCCTTGAGCTGTTACTGAGAGGTTGCTTTTGACTGGCCTGTGTTGATACATTGAAGAGCTTTGAAGATGAGTGGAAACGAACTTATCGATAAAGCGCAATGGGCTGAACAAGCTGAAAGATACGAAGACATGGCTAAGGTATGATAAAGCTACGTGTATATCATGTTCCTGTTATATTAGCTGGACTAAGTTGGGTGGCTCGACTCTTGAAATACTAGCTCTAGCTAAGTAAACAATTTACTTTGTTGCCATCTCCTCAACCAGGTCTTTTAGTCTTCTTTCTTTACCTCTTCCAGGTGTGCTGGGTATGGTATTGTGATTGGTGGTGTAATTAATTACCCTTAAGGCTGGTTCATAGGCTGAGCGGAAAGTTTTGTTCTGTTTACCATTCATTATGTCCTGCCATATTGTGAACAGGACATTCCCTGTAATGAATGGTGTGCTCGATTAAAAAATAGTTCACTTCTGTCGTTAGCAATGCAGTATTGAGCCAATGGGAATGCTTAAATCTAGCATGTGATGAACTGCAGCATCAGCTATTTAACTTTAAAGTCAACATTATGGCATTTGTGGACAAAAAAACACATTTGAACTCCCCCCCGTTTGCGACATTTATCTGATAGTATACAGGATGTCAGGGCAACACTGCCTACAATCAGGTGGAAGCCCGGTTAAAAAGTGTCATGAAGCTCACTAGTGGTTTTCTGCCTGCCTGATTATCTAGCGGATGGTTAACTACTGGATATAAGGATAGCATGCATAGTTAGGTAGTAGTACTAGCTCATAGCACATAAATCTTGTTTGACAGCAATAATTTGCTAGTCGCAATAGTTTTAAGCAGAGCAACTTCTGTCCACACAACCACTGTGAGATAAACTCAACTCAAAGCCACTATCATTCTGACCATTGATGGAGTCGAGGCCAAACCAAGCTTCGATAATGTTATATGTGAACCATGCAGCAAAAATAATGGAATGCAAAGAATGCAAAGCAATGCAGTATAACGATATGCTTGTCCATCATCATATTTAAACCAGACTTCACCCATGCCCAAACATTGATCAAACTTGTGTGAGCCTGACCCATCTACTAGCCATGAGTACCTCCTTTAGATTTAAGCCATAGAGGCCCTTGCACAATGTCAATCAATCCTTGCTTGGCTTGCTTTTGTGGTTTAACACATTTAGAATAACCTTAGCCATCCAATTTTTTTATATATTTGGAATTCGTCTCATGAGCCTCACACCAAGAGAGAGAGGGTGAGAATCTGGGGACAATTGTACAACTTTTGCAGCTTTCATGCTATTTTGAATTTTTAAATTTCAGTATTTTCGTGTATGGCATTAATGATGATATAATGATATTTATGTCGAATGAAATTACCGGAAAAGGAGGAGAGTTTCTAGTAAAGCTAGTAGTCACATGGTGCAAGAATGGATAGAGCTTCTAGATTCATTATTGTAGATTGTAGAAAAATGACTTATTTTCATTGCAAAGGACGTGGGTATCGTACCAAGGATAGTGTGCTTTGGGAATAAAGTACCGACGGAGTGCCAGATGCATAATCATGACCTGAAGTGACATACATGATGCATCTGATAGGACTATGTATAATCCTGGAGCACCATGTGCAATACAAAAAAGTTTTACCAGCTTCACCAGTCTCTCTTTTGGTGTAAAGATGTGGACAGTGCCTACCAAGAAAAGGATGAAGAAGAAATTAGAGATTGTCACAAAAAAAATGTGATGTTGGTTATATGAGGACAAGCCACTCAATCATCACAATAACGGCTTACAGATGGGTTGTAATTAGAATAGTCGATTTGTTTGACAATTCTTGTTACACATTGTCTGCTATAGTCTAGTTAATCTCTTGGTTCTTCAGTGTCCTAATGTATGGCCAATGATGGTCAATGTTTTTGTAATCTGTGATTTGCTAATGGTGATATTCAAGTATATCATAAGAAATAGCCCTGATTCAAAACATGACCTTCTAGAATTAAAACGTTTCTAGTCATGCATAAAAAATCATCGAGTAATCGATGTGCAATCAAGCATGGCCATTAGAATAGCTAGCTGTTTAACATTACATAAATCTAGCATTGATAGAAAGTGTTGCCTGTATGTATAACATTTCATGGACTATGCTTCATGTTGAGGTCTCATGTAAAAAAAAAGCAGAGGTTTGATTGCAACAAATTATTCTTTGTTTTAAAACTCTCAATGACCTAATTTGGAATTGGTAGTACTTTGCCAGGCTGAATTTTTATTTTTTTATTTTTTTATGGATGAAATTTAGTCCCCGTGTTAAAATGTTCCACTAACTGGCACAAGCGGATGTTGAACTTGGTTCCATCGTTTTAGCAATGGAGTAAAAATGGGGCATAATTAACATTTAGAAAGCAGGAAGCCCTTGAACTGTGATAATGGTAGAATGGGAAAGCCCTTAGCAGCAAACATGGGCAGAAAATGTGCAAGGAGTAGGAAAGGCCTGAGCAACATCAGCTAAAGAAGGTTACAGTGCATAGAATAGCAGCCGACCACCCAGCCAATTTCTGTCCAATGTATCTGAAAGACTGAACAAAACAGCTAGTGGTCTTCCCGACCAACCAATGTTTGTGGGTGTGGCTAATCTCTACGCTAATGACGCAGCCTGTCAGACACGTGCAGTACACTACTAATTTTTGTTCGCTTATTTGGTGTAGTAATCTAGCACTAGCTATCTGTTAGTTACTTAGCTAACAAGCGAAGTTGTTTTTGTTTTATTCTCAAGTTATTAGCGCCGCTATAGCTCAGTGATATTGCGGCCTCAAAGCTATGATGGGGAAAGTATCGTATGCTATGACTTTGTCCGAAACTTTTCCACTGCTATGTAGCATGTGCTACTTTCCTCCTCTTAGGCTTTGTGGCCGAGATGATATCGCTACTTTGAGCCATAGCAGTGCTAACAACTTGCAAAGAAAAACTAGAACAACTTGCGCTTGATAGCTATGAAACGATAAGCTACAGGTACAAGTCTAAATAAACTTACCGTTTTCATTATTTAGAACTGTTGCTGAATGCCTACCGCTCCTCAAAAAATGAAACAAAATTAACTGGCGATAAAAATGCAGGAAATGGTAAAATAAGAATTTAAAGAATTTCCTCTCGCAAGATGATGCTTGACTACGGTCCTCTGAGAATTGGAGTAGATATATCCTGGAATCCACAAAGCTGACTTGTTGCTCGAATGCTACAACTCTGAACACAGCGACTAAGCCCCCCCTCCCCCCACCGCAGGAAAATAACTTCCTTTTTTGTGTGTGAATTTCACGGAGGGTCCATGATGCACTCGGTGGATTCTGCACAGAATCCAACGCAATGGAAATGTAAGTTTGTTTTGGCCTCATCAAGTAGATAGCGCTTGATTAGATATTTGTCCTAGAATAGTGGCTTATCAAAATTGCAATTGGTATGACAAATGTCAATCTGGTATTTTATGCACTGGGTTATATCCAAAATGGAAACTCAGATTATTCCTAAGGCTAATTGTATACACTAAGAGCTACCTAACTGTTCCAGAGTTCCTTGTGGAAAGTATACCTGTAGCTTACTGTAGTGTGCCAATAAAGCTATCTTCAACATTATCAAGGCACTTGAAATGCATTGGATATGCCAGGAGAGCAGGAATGCATAGCAGCAATATCTTAGATCGGTTGATAAGTCGCCAGGAGAGAGCATATAGTGTAAATCTGGTAATATTAAAGCAGGGTGCATGCTGAAGAGAAGAGGCCACACTCATATGCACAACCTCTAAGCCTTGGGTTACTGGCTGCTGGTAAACAATGCTGACTAAGCCTATAACCAAGTAGCTTTGTAGGCTACACTTGATGCTGTGGAGGAATGCAATTCGTAATTTTTCTTTGGTGATCAATTTGCTCTCCAAAACCCTGTGATGCTGCTAGAACTAGTTCTTCTCACCTCAGCATATTAAAATGGCATATTGTCCCAGCTTATAGCTTGAAGGTAGAGAAGCCAGCACAAAACAGCTTAGCAAGGGATCCGGAACAACAGAGCGAGACGACAACAGCACCCTTGATAACAAGGAATGAGATGAAAGCACTGAGAAGTGCTAACATTGACTAGGATATGCCAGGAAGAACAGGAGAGCTGACTACAATAACAAGTGGACATGCCAGAAGAGAACAAGAAAGCCAAGTAGCAATATCCAGATGAGACACAGTAATATACCAAGTATGAGCATGTAGAGGAAGAAAGTCATATGCTCTGCTAAGACCGTAGTTTGCTTTAATTTCAATTGGCACCCTTCTTCTCTTACTAATAGTTTACAAAGCAAGATTACTGAGATCATGAAATTCATGGATTCATGGATGTATGTTTAAAAAATTCCATTACATTTTGTTTGTCATGAATATTTTGTAATAAAATGTTTGTGTTTTTCATACAGGTAGGTACCATATTACAGTATGTTGCATGTACAGCAGTAAGAAAACAAGAAATACAAGGGCAGGTAGAACCAGTTAATCATACAAGGGCAGGTAGAACCAGTTAATCAACTTAGGATGGGTCAGCTATAATATTAATGAATATGCATATTATGACCATCATATTTTTTGGATTGAATGTCACATAATCGAGTTGTTCTGAATCTCCATCCAAAGAGTTCTCCGAGATATTTCACATAACAGAGTAAGGTTAGATATAGCATCAGTGATTCCAGCTCGAGCAAAACCATTCTTACAAATATCAGAATGTCTCAAAAGGTTCTTATTGCCTTGAGTGCTGCTGTGCCTTCCTTCTATGGTGTTGGGTAGAGCTATTTAGCACTGTCTCCCTGTGTTTCTTAGATTCTTCAGTCTGCCTTTCCTCCAAACCAGTTTGTTCAGCTATTGGAAGGTTTACTTTCTTCTTGGGAAGAATTTGAATCGACTTACGCTTTCACTTATGCGTTTAGAAAATGTTTTCTTCATTACGCAACACGCAGTTAATGTATACGCATGCGCAATAGTTTTTTAAATTTTTTTAATATATAATTTGTTCTGGTTGCAACAGAGTCACATGATTCGAGTAATTAAAATGCTTGCAAAACTTTCATGATTCATGGTATTTCTATTTTGCTTTTGGAATAGTGCTTGCCTAATAAAAGGTTATGGGTAAGTAAAACCCCTGAGAAGTTGGTTACATGAGCTGAATTTGTACATTTGATTTTACACTATAGGATATTTTCAACCACCCATCCAAACACACATTAATTTATTACCTGCAGTGCCACATGTCTATATAAGTAAGATTTTCGAGTGTGTGTTTAAGGATGTGGTTTGAATGTTGTATAGTTGATGAAGGAATTCATCGAGTCTAAGCCTGCTGACGTGCAGCCAGACCATCGGAATCTTTTGTCTGTTGCCTATAAGAACGTTGTTGGCAGCAGGCGTAGTGCCTGGAGGGTGATCACAAATCTTGAGCAGAAAAATGAAGACAAAAAGACCGAAATAGCGGAGTACAGGGAGAGCATAGAGAAGGAGTTGGAAGACATCTGCAATGAAGTCATCGTATGTGTTACTCTATTCTATAGATAACACTGCATTTCTTTCATTAATTTTATTGTTCCCTTTATCCAGAAACTGCTTGACGATCATCTCATAGGAAATACCTGCGATGAAGCTAATAGCAATAGCAAGGGTGATTCAAAGGAGGTCGATCAAAAGGAGGTCGAAGCAACCATCTTCTTTTTAAAGATGAAAGGAGATTACTACCGCTACCTGTGTGAAGTATCAGTTAGTAAAAGGGAAGGTGGGTGACAGTTGATTAAGGGGAGTTGGGATTGATTATCTGTTATTTATTTTTTCCCTTAGATTTGGTGAAAAGGGCCTTGGCGTCTTATAAAGATGCCTTTGAAAAAGCAGGGAACGAATTGCCTTCAACGCACCCTATTCGACTAGGTTTAGCGCTCAATTTTTCTGTGTTTTACTATGAAATAAAGAATGAGCCTGACAAGGCATGTGAAGTGGCAAAACAGGTGCATTTTAACTGATAGATTAGACTTGTAATAATCCTAATTAACTTGACTTTAATTTAACTTGACTTTATAGGCATTTGATAAATCTATTGCTGAGCTGGACAGCTTGAAGGAGGATTCTTACAAGGATAGCACTCTCATTATGCAGCTGTTGAGGGACAACCTGACTGTAAGTGAATCATTTGCACATCAACTGCAATGTTGACCACGTTTTGATTCTAGCGTATCCTTTAGTTTTTACAATTACTGTTGTGATTTGAAGCTAACAAGGTACTTTTCACTTGCTTAATTTTGAACATTTTAGCTTTACTTTAGACACAACCTTGACTGAATATTTGAGCTTCTATAGAACACATATTCTTAGCAATGGCTTCTTTGTATAGTAAGGGGGAGAAGTTGTGAAAGGGAAGGATGTGATACATTTACAAATGCATAATCATATTGAGGAACGGCATGTATCCATGACAACAATGCAACAAAGCATGTAAAACAGTAATTTTAGGAATACTCCATTTTATTGCCCTTGTGTAGGGGCAGTAGATAACACAGATTTGTGATTTGGTCACTTTAACCCATTCACCGTCGGGTTTAGGCAGCATTTTTTTTTTTTTGGACTCGGGTGCAAATAAAAATCAATATTAAATCAGGAATGCACTAAAGTCCCTAGCAACCATGGTTGATGGGATAGCATTAGTGTTGACAAACATTGTGGTCAACTTTAGGTTGCTAAGCAATGACCACAAGTGATGAATATCATTTATGTAATTACAGCCTAATGAAGGCTCTTACTTCTGACTATGCTAGACAATGCAACATGTGATTATATATATAATAATTATATGCACACACTCATTGTATTCACAAAACTTGCATAACATATATTTTTCATTTTTTAATATTTATTTTCTGATGAAGATATTGTTATCATGTTGGTGTTGTATGAACAATTATTTATTACATCATCCCATAACAGGACAACAATAGCAACAAAAAACATGCATATACAAAACAACAGCCATCTAGCACACACAGAACAGAGAGAAAAATGGAAATACCATAGAAAGTAAAATTTTAAAAAAGTGAAGCAAAAACTAGGAAACTACTTGGTGAAGTCTACTATGGTGCCGTGTGGTACTTGAAAAAACAGTCCCTCTTTGTGACACACAGTGGTACTTTGCAGTGACGGCAAATAAGTGATCTCATGGCGGTTTGAGATTCCAGACATGTTTCCAACTGCTACACAGACAACACACCTCTGCTGTTTTTCAGTTAGTGCTGACCAATGCCCAAGCGTGGTGTTCAGCCGGTCTAGACGCTCGTTATGAACTGAGCGAGGGCGGTCAGCATGCTGACTTGAGCAGAAGCATACCACTAGTTTCTTAGCTAGCTCCAACCAGACGGTCAAAAAATCTCTCTTCCTGTAACCCCTGGCAAGGTGATCTGCTCTGCGGACATGAGAGTCTAGAACATAGCTGTTCAGAATGCATGCCTCAACCATATACGAAAACACCCTCTTCTGGAGAATTAGAGGAGGGACTATCAAAGGTACTAGCTGAGGAAACAGTAGAAGAAGCAAGAGACGGAGCTAAAGAAATGCTGATTCCAGAAAGAAAGAGAGGACTAGCTAAAGGCAGAGCAGAACTTGAAGCTATTTCACTACCACTACTCTGACAAACTCGAGCATGACGAACACTCCTAGTGCTATGACTAACTGAACAACTGGTCGTGAAGGTGTGCATACTTCACTAGAAGAGGACACAGAGTGTGAGGGTAAAAATAAAGGAGGGCATGATGATGGAACAGACAATGATGATGATGGAAATAGTATAGGAGTGACTACAGACGTCACATAAGTCATAGAACCTGATGCAGAGGTTACACAACCTACAGTTGCAGATACTGGTAGGAACAATGGAGAAGGTGATGAAGCAGCCATCACAGCAATAGGAGGGCTAGCAACAATAGATTGTGTCAGAGTTGATGAAGCTCTGTCAGCTGCCCAATCCATCACTTCATGCATCAAACCTGAAGGGGATAAAAGAAATTGGCATCAAATAATTTTACCACGGACTACCGCAACAAGGAAACTAAAAGAGCATTGTAGTTCCATGCTCTACTTTGCTAACAACAAAACTAGCTATAGCTAAACTGACTGTAAATACCTTCTTCATCGCTGGTATTCTCATCTCCATCTAGATCGTACCTCGAGTGAAAGCGCTACGCTTCCTTGAAGGTAGGTCATCAGCAACTATTCTGCCAAGTGATAGCAGAGCTTCAGGGTCAACACGGCTCTGGCCAAGGTAGGATGAGATGCCATCGCCTTCTTGATCACTGCTTTCATCCTCAGAAAGTCCAAAATCGTCGTCCTAAACCTGAGAAATAACTTCATCCAAGGACGGTCGAACGGCCATCTTCAGCACGATTTGAAATTCTGAATGGGTCAGACTTTTCAATATTACTACCTTAGTTACCGAACGTCTATTGCCTTTATATTTGGTATGACCGTAGGGTAAGAATGTAGCTGACTTTTGACCTCTATAAGGTGTCTGTGAACGGTACGATCGATTTTTTATGGGTTTTTTAATTTGATAAACAACTTTTTGCGTATATATACGCTTGTGACAGTGAGTGGGTTAACCTTGCCAGGCAAAGATACATGACGTACTCGCAGTTAATTTATTGGCTTGAGTTGTAATCATGTAAATTCTCTTTGTTGGCTTTTCCCCTCAAAGATACATGGCATGTTACTAGCAGTTTATAATTTATTGGCTTGTAATCATGCAAGTTCTCTTTGCATTACTTCGCATTGAGTAAGTGTTAATTATTGACTGATGAATGGTTAACTGAAGGCTGTTAGCAAAAGTCATTGAAAAACCTATATGTGATACGATCTGAGAAAAGGGCCCACTTCGCCCAAAAACTGAATTTGCTCTAGGACCTGAAATAGCTACCAAGGTTATGATTCATGATATCTCAATAAATTACCTCAGAGGCATCTTGGGTCATTGCTCTATCTTTGTGCAAAGTTTTAAGGCCAAGAAGCGCTTCCTTCCATTCAAGCGAGCAGATAGAAAAAGTTTAAAAAAATAAAGAAGCCACGCGAAGCTACCGCGTGCACGGAATGAAATTACGGGCACGTGGGAATTTCCCTTCAGTTTTCTGTTGGCACGCGGGAATTTCCCTTCAGTTTTCGTGCGTTGATAACAAGAAGCTCTTCTGAAGCAGTAAACTCTATTTTGCACTTCAGCCATGAAGACCAGCAACCCCTCTTGGAAGTATTGGAAGAGTATTTCTGTACACCTAATGACCATGCAGATGATAGTGACATAGAAGATGACAGTGAGCTAAATGCATGTGTATACAAATAAAACATCGTGCTTACAAAAAAATGGTGATTTCATTTCAATCAGATATTGTGTGTGTGTTTGATGTCAAATAGGAGTTGAAGCAGAAGTGATGTGAATTGATCACCATCATTCCTTGCTTCAATTGGACAGACTTCTTTGCTTCGCATTTGAAGAAGTTCTCAGGAATAAAGCGTTTCCACCAATTCATATTCAGTTCATCCGATCCAGGCACAGTGACAGCAAAGGAGCGTTCAGACACTGTACAACACCGGTTTGTGCTTGCCAAACATTGCTGGACACCAACAGTCACAGATATGCCACACATCATCATCACTCCCGCCAAAGGTTTGTCTCCAGAACGACAGTGGTACTTATTTGACAGCATCCGACAGTTCTGTCCCGAGAAGGACAAAGACATAACATGCCCCAAACCATCATCTTTTCTAAAGCCATCCAGTCGAGCTGCTCACCAGTGGTTAACGAGGAAGTGGAGAACTCGGCACCACCAACAAAAAGGGTGCGCACGACCGGCAAGAAAGTAGGATACAATAGCAGGTCATGCCCAGAACCATGATGTCAGCATTCTTTCACTTAGCTACTCACTACCTTCTCCTTGCTAATTTTATCCTTGCTAATTTTATTTTTATGTCCTTGCTATAACCATTATCAAAGATAACCAGGATTATTTACTGTTGTCAACACTAGTCACTCAATCAAACTACACTTTTAGCTTAGCTACTAATCCAAAACCAAAGGTAAAATAGAGTAGTGAAGGTGCAAAAACTCACTTGGACCCCTATAACTTGAAGATACTAGCTCTCAAAACAAACCAAAAATCTGACTTGTGTAGCTAGGGTGTAATTTAGTTTAAACAAAGTAGTAAAGGTGCAAAAACTCAGTTGGACCCTATGGACCCTATAGAGATGACGATAAAACTATAGATAGCTAAGCCTATAACTTGAAGATGTAGCCCTCAAAACAATAAACAAAATTCTAAACGGTTAACTTGTAGCTAGCCAGGGTGTAGCTAATAACAAACTAAGACTACACCATACCTTTCACAAGATGCCAAGAAGTTCTTCTCCCTTTGTCCCAGCTATTTAACAGGGCAGCGCCATGGCCTAGCGTTGCCTAGATCGCCCCCCTTGCCAAAAAGTACTTCTGGTACGGGTCGTCATGATTAAAAACGTGACGTCATCAATACGTGACGCGGAGTTTCGCGTATAACAACACAAGGGAAATTTCTAGACGCGTTTTCTCGTTTGACAGTGTAGTGAAGAATGGAAGCAAAACTGTGTATAACTTTGGAATGGCATTAGATCAAGGCACAATTCCAGTACCATTCTACTTAGCTATCCTTGAACTTTAACCTCGTGACAATAACGCAGATATATATTTTTGGCCGAAGTGGGCCCTTTTCTCAGATCGTATCACATATAGATCCCATTGAGAGAATGGTATGTTCTGGTCAAATTACCTCCAGTCAATCAAGTGCTTGTTACTTTCCTAAGCAGCTCTTAAATTATACACACTATCCTCTGCCTTTGCTATCTTATCCTTCAAGAACAAAGGGGTCGATCTATGGAATAGTCAATATCAGAGAGCTATTGGTCTATTCGTTCAAGTTTTCATGACAATGGTTACAAGGTTAAGAGAGTACTTGGGGATTTTTTTGGAGTAAGGTATAGACATAACATAACTACATGAAGGATATTAGCATATCATCTACACGGTATACCAAGTGTACGTTAGATCTCAAAGGATGCCCATTCGTTGCATCCAAAGTGAATTTAAATTGTGTCATAATGCGCATCAACTTCTGTCCAGCACGATATGTGGTTAAGTCAAATCGGAGCAATAATTGAATAACTACGTGGATGTGCGTTAAAGTGAATAACATTTGCAATGATTGGAGCTTGGAGGAGACAAAGAGAAAGAATGCTAATCAGTGTGTGGCCAGCTAGTCTACGATCTGTAACTTTTGCTAGCTAGTCAAGAACTGTAGCTATTTTCCCGTCCTGCATTTGTACTTCTGAAGTTCATAGTCACAAACCTTTGTTGGTATTGAATATTTCTTGCTCGCCGATCAAATAAAATCTGGTCGATCACAAAGTCTACAATGCAATGAAAAATGCTGACACATTACTTAGCTTTTTTTTTGCTCGTGTCTTGTATTTCTCATCTAACTGTAACCGAGTATTTACTGTATTGTTGCTGTCAACTAAGAACTCGCACGACTTTAGCACATGGGAGAACAAGGGACATTATTGTGGTGAATTAATACGTTTTCGTGCATTGTTGTAACAATGCGTTGATGAGAGAGTGGGAAAACTACTAGGTTAGGTAAAACAACGTTTTTCAATAATGTGATGTGAATGACATACCACGTTTGGCAGTCATGACGAGATACTGATTTGACTGCAAGGGGGGAGCTCTGCTGTACCAATGCCTGAAACAACGAAAGGTGAAGACATAATCTACAGTGGTGAAGGTTGTTAACTTCATAATTAAGCGATCTGCTCTGACACACCAGCAGTTCCAGTCCCTGCTCGAGGAATTAGACTGCTCATACAAAGATATCCCTCTCCAGTCAGCGGTTAGTTAGCTAAGCTGCGGAAAAGTTTTGGAATGGTTTGTAGGCTGCTTTGATGCCATAAAGGCCATCCTGGCTGGAAAAGGCCAAGACTATTCTGAACTCGAGGATGAGAGGTGGGTTGTGGAACTTATGTTTCTCACGGATATTACTGGACACCTCAATAAACTGTTTTGGACATGTACGACACATGAGCGGCTTTTGTTGGAAAGCTGGCAAATTTTTCAAGCGACATTGCTACCTCCACTTTCTTCTACTTCAGACACTTATGGGAGCTGTCCACGTAGCACAGCATCAGCACCACTGAACTACATCAGCTGGCTTGAGTCAGAGTTCACACACACACAATTTTGGGAATTTCAGAAGTATGGACCCATTTCCCTTTCTTGATCAAACCCAATAGCTTTGATGGACTTGAACTCTGATGGACTGGCTGGATATGCAGGACATGGTAATGCAGCTGTTGAGCTGACACTGGGTGGCAAAGTTTGCAGACCTACGGAAACAGCTGGAAACCGCAGCAGTGCATGATCACGGAACTTGCATCTTCACCTGCTGGATATCTCTACCGGAGAAGTTTAGCTGTCTCATGAACATCGCATTGGCTTTGCCGACAATCTTTGGATCAACATATCTCTGTGAGCAGATATTCTAACACATGAAGAGTGTGCTTAGCCCATCCCACAGTTGTTTGACAACTTCCCACTCTGAAGCTTGTGTGCAAATTAAAGTGACTAAGTGATCCACAGATAATGGAGCTCAGCACAAAACAAAAAAAGCCGGGCCAGGGATCACATTGACTAGTAGGCATCTGTTTATTTGTAGCACATGGCTTTGCAGTAAAAATGTTGCTAAGCATGTTGCCTATAAGGATGGAATAAAATGACACGTTTGTTGAGATTTGTTGGCGGTTTAAATTTTGATGTGGTGTCATAATTAAACTTATTAATGTTAATATGGCACACTGATTGATGAAAATGGCACTCCATATCAAAAAGGTTGCCGACTAGACCATACCCATGTCAGTATACACAATATAACTTGAACACAAAGGAGAAGTGATGCATGTGTTGTTCACAGATACATAGCTTCTCTGTCTGGATGCCACACCTGCTTTAAAACGTAATAGTTGCCTAGTAAATAGGATTCGTCATCTGTGTCCAGTAGGGATTTGTCAGCAGCTTGGCTACCCATAAAGCAAGGCCTAGGAGCTATATTTACAATGACTCTACTTTTGTTGTTGAACCTGTCGATGGCACTAGTCTCTATAATCTTGTCATTCAAAAAGTGTGGTGCTTAAAACCTTCTTTGGGTGGGCCCTAATGCCACTAAAAGTTTGGTTGGAATCGTACCATGGGAAGGGCTGCATTTAGGGGGGGGGGGGAAGTATTATTTTGTAATAGGGGGTGGGGGAGCAGGAGATCACATTATTTCTTGTAAAGGGATGCATTCTTCCCTCCATTTTTGTCTCTGCACTGAAGTGCTGAGTGAGCTAGTAGCATCCCATACTTGCATTTATATATTACTTAGTTAATGCCCACCACCAGAGGTTCATTTTGAAAATTGTCGCAAGGTGTGGAGGATGGTGCTTCCTACAAGTAGCGTCAATTATGTGTACTCTATTTTGCTTTTAAAAGACTGTTGCATAGGTAAACCATAGTTCCCAACAGTTCTAACTCCTAATTGCAAAGTGCTAGACAGTTGAATTATTACCAGTGGCTAGCCAATTCTTATACAATGAGTGCCTTTATTAAGCTTATAGCGACTTGGTCAAACACTTGAGTTGAAAATTAATTTTTCTTCATTAACTGCGTTTAGCACTGAAAATGCTCATTATGTAGAGTAGGGCTTCCTCTACCCACTCATTCTAATTTCAACCAGCTAGCACTTTCCAATTAGTATCAAGTGATTCACTCTTTCTTGTGACATATTGCGATTTCACTTGAGACACGACCACAAATGATGGTTCAGAAGCTAGAACTGTTGGGAATTTGGGCATGCAGGTTTTGAGGCCCCCAACTTTGACTGCTTGGGCATGATTACTTATGCAACAGTTTAAAAGAGCATGCATAGAGAGCTATACGGTGAAGTGTGCAGCATCTATGGAGCTCTAACCACAAGTTTTTATAACGGTTTAAAAAAAAAATAGTATTGTCCCCCTTTCTGAAGTGACCTCTATAGCAGTAGGTTAAGTCATCCGAGGAGAGACATTCGATACCACACTTCTTTGTATTGAAGTAACTGAAGTAACTATAGAAATGGCAGTAGTGTCTTTAGCAGTGGCTAAAGGTGTCTGAGGAGAGATAATGGAAAAGAAATTACACTGGCAATACTATCGACCTCTGGGGACATAACCAAGTTCAAGTGTGCATGCTCCACCTCTCCTCCACTATGAAGTTATGATCAAGATGCTATACCTCCTCCGGAAATATCAGCATTGCCATTTCCACCCCACCCACCCCAGAATTGTCATTATCATCATCTCCGGCAATGGCAAATGTGTTTGTTATCTTTGTGAATCTCAGCATCATCTTCGTCACTGCTATCACCTGATACAGTAATGGGGATAAACACCACTTGTCCTGAAGCCAGAAATGGTGTTTGAAGGAAGAGTGCTTGCAGCCAAGCTTGGGAATATTAAAATTTAATTTTGTAATAACCTATCCAGGATTCTTCCTGAGATTCTTCCTGAAATAACAGTGACAAACAGCAGTCCACTTGCTCTCTTGAAGGGCTTGAAGACTCCACAGTCCAATGGTTTTGAGTCATGTGTGGAGGTAAGCCAGGGTTTCATTTAGGGGGGGGCAGGGGGAGCTTCCCCCCCCTTGGAACCTTTTTGCCCCCCCTTGGAAATTGTATTATTAAAATTCATTAGAAACGTTGTCACATCTTTAACCATCATGCCCCCCCCAGCCCCTTAATCCAGTTGCCCCCCCGTGGACAATTTTCTAAATGAAACCCTGTTAAAGCGTAGCATAATTATGCCGTGCCTCGAACAGCTTAGCTTCAGGTTGGTAATGTGTGCTGTGGTTATCAAGCAGCACAATAAGTGGGCATCCGGGAACAGTATGTTGGACTAAATTTTTAATAACCATCCAGGGCTGCATTTGGGGGGGGGGGGGGATCATTAGTGTTGCGCTCCCCCCTTCACCTAAATCCTAAATGCAGCCCTGCCATCGTTCGAATAAGTGTAGAAATATCACTCGATCCATACCGGGATCCAGGGGCTTTATCTTTCGTCCTTGCAGAATTGCCTGACCACAACTATTACCTGCCCTTTCTTGCAACTTTTTCTTGAACCAATCTTAGAGACTGTATTAGATGTCCTAAAGTCAAAAGGCACACCACTCGTCTACATTATATATCTGAGCTGGATGAGCAAGAAGATCATGCTTATCAAGAACCTCGTAAAGGACTGATTCTTATTAATATTCCTTTGAACATGCGGAGTGCTATTTCCTCTTCAAGGATAAGTCACCCCGATGTTTTGACTTAGGTATTTGGGCCCTGGTTTTGTGCCAAGAATTACTCGGCCACTTTTTAAAAGGGGGAGACAAAACCATCAAGTAGTATTAAGTTTTTTGTTTGTTTTTAAGTGGTTACCACTTTATAGCTCCATAGATTCTGCAAACTTCATGAGGTATGGAATGAAGTTATGGAGTTGATATATAGCTCAAAAGATAGTCTCTCCATCTTTTGATGCAAAAACATTTTTCATAGGTATAACTGTACCAAGTTACTGGAGCTAAAGTGGTGGTCCTTCAAAATCAGAGTGCATGATTTCTCTGCATAAATATCTCAAGTGCTAGATAGCTGAAATTAGCACCAGTGGGTGGCGACTTTTTTCATTTAGGCGCTAAAACTTGAGCACCATGGTCGAAGTGTGGGGTTGGAAGATAAATACACGAAATTCATTTTCCAACCATGTGCTTGACCACATACTTAAGTTTTAGTGCCTAATGGAAAAAGTCGTTGCCTGCAGTAGGGCTTCCTCGAGCCACTGGTGATTTGGTCGGACAAATTGGGTGTGAATTGCTCGGAAAATGTCCGATGACAGCCTGTTATTTCTAGCTGTGTCAGGTTTTGAAGGTACCACCACTTTAGCTCCAGTAACTTGGGTATAGTTACACCTATTCACACAGAGAGACCTATATATCGTTTGAGCTATATGTGATACGATCTGAGAAAAGGGCCAACTTCGCCCCAAAACTGATTTTGCACTAGGACCTGAAATAGCTACCAAGGTTATGATTCATGATATTTTCATAAATTACCTCGGGCATCTTGGGTCATTGCTCTATCTTTGTGCAAAGTTTTAAGGCCAAGAAGCGCTTCCTTCCATTCAAGCGAGCAGTTAGAAAAAGCTTAAAAAATAGAGAAGCCCGCGTGCACGGAATGAAAATACAGGCACGTGGGAATTTCCCTTCAGTTTTCGTAGCAACCTACGTGGTGATGACAAGAAGCTCTTCTGAAGCAGCTCGTGCAGTAAACTCTCTTTTGCACTTCAGCCATGAAGACCAGCAACCCCTCTTGGAAGTATTGGAAGAGTATTTCTGTACACCTGATGACCATGCAGATGATAGTAACATAGAAGATGACAGTGAGCTAAATGCAAATAAAACATCATGCTTACAAAAAAAAGTGGTGATTTCAATCAGATATTGTGTGTGTTAGATGTCAAATAGGAGTTGAAACAGAAGTGGTGTGAATTGACCACCATCGTTCCTTGCTTCAATTGGACAGACTTCTTTGCTTCGCATTTGAAGAAGTTCTCAGGAATAAAGCATTTCCACCAATTCATATTCAGTTCATCCGATCCAGGCACAGTGACAGCAACTTAGGAGCGTTCAGACACTGTAGAACACCGGTTTGTGCTTGCCAAACATTGCTGGACACCAACAGTCACAGATATGCCACACATCATTCCCGCCAAAGGTTTGTCTCCAGAACGACATTGGTACTTATTTGACAGCATCCGACAGTTCTGTCCCTAGAAGGACAAAGACATAACTGCTCCAAACCTCATCTTTTCTAAAGCCATCCTGTCGAGCTGCTACACCAGTGGTTGACAAGGATGTGGAGAACTCGACCACATCAGCACCACCGACAAAAAGGGTCCGCACGTGCACGACCTGCAAGAAAGTAGGACACAACAGCAGGTCATGCCCAGAACCATGACGTCAGCATTCTTTCACTTAGCTACTCACTACCTTATCCTTGCTAATTTTATTTTTATGTCCTTGCTATAACCATTACAACGATAACCAACTGCTGTCAGCACTAGCCACTCAATCAAAATACACTTAGCTTAGCTACTAATCCAAAACCAAAGGTAAAATAAAGTAGTGAAGGTGCAGAAACTCACTTGGACCCCTATAACTGAAGATACTAGCTCTCAAAACACTAGCTCTCAAAACAAACAAAAAATCTGACTTGTGTAGCTAGGGTGTAATTTAGTTTTTTTAAAGTAGTAAAGGTGCAAAAACTCAGTTGGACCCTATAGAGACGACGATAAAACTATAGATAGCTAACTATAACTTGAAGATGCTAGCCCTCAAAACAATAAAGAAAATTCTAAACAGTTAACTTGTAGCTAGCCAGGGTGTAGCTAATAACAAACTAAGACTACACCATACCTTTCACAATATGCCAAGAAGTTCTTCTCCCTTTGTCCCAGCTATTTAATAGGGTAGCGCCATGGCCTAGCGCTGCCTAGATCACAAAAGATACTCTTGCCAAAAACTACTTCTGGTACGGGTCATCTTCAATGATTAAAAACGTGACGTCATCAATGCGTGATGCGGAGTTTCGCAACAACACAAGGGAAATTTCTAGATGCGTTTTCTCGTTTGACAGTGCAGTGAAGAATGGAAGCAAAACTGTGTATGACTTTGTGCCATTCCACTTAGCTATCCTTGAACTTTAACCTCATGACAATAACGCAGATATATATTTTTGGCCGAATTGGGCCCTTTTCTCAGATCGTATCACAAAATCAACTCCATCATGAAGTTTGCAGAATCTATGTAGCTATAAAGTGTTAACCACAAGTTGTTTTTTTGGCTTACTACTACTTGTCACCCCTTTCAAAGTAGTTGATGGTTCTCCATAATCCCCTGCTGCCTTATTGACCCCCTGACCTTCAGCGACAGCCTTTAGAACTGCCTCCATTTGTGGATCAGTCCATTGCTTTCTCTTTAACAATGGTATGGAGTGCATTACGAGACATAGACGGTGGGGTTACTGTGTGAGACTTGCATCTTGATAGCCTCTTGCTTGTGCTTTTCTGTGGCACTGATCTAGACACAACTTGGAACTATTTATCTTCAATCAGTTTTTTGTTGTTTTGTTAGTTTTTTTAACCAAAGTTTCAACCGAAATACTTTGCCCTGTCAGTTGAATGTCAGTTGAAACATTGGGGGGACAACAATGAAAAGATAAATCAACTAAGTATTTGAAGTCGGTAGAAAATAATCGTACAACCTAGAACAGAAGCTAGCTAACGTAAATACTGACTACAGTGGAACCTCCGACAGCGGACCTTCCGAATAGCAAATGACCTCTCTACAGTGAACAGACCAAATGCCCCTGAACGATTCCCATACAAAATGAATAGTAGCTTACCTCCGAAAGCGATCACCTCTCAACTCAGAACAGCGACTGCTTAGCTCACTGACCACTACCAATTAATAACCTCCAAGTGTGAACGAGAAACCACACCCCCAATTATTTGCATAATGATTATTGTTTTAAAACACTACACAGAGTAAATAACTAAACCTAAACAAGGCCACTGACTTTGAGTCCTTTAACCAATTCTAGACCCCCTGGAAATCCGTTTCAAAAAAGACCTTTTTCCGTTCAGATTTTTCTAAATTCCGTTTCACACCATGATTTATGTTTTTTCCCGTTTCAACAAATAAACCGTTTCAACAAATAAATAATTTATTATACACATTAATCAACTAAAACGTCCCTCTATATCACCATTGTGATACAGCATAACAAGTTTTTTTGTGTTCTCTTCAGTAAGACTCCCTCTTCTATCATTAAGGAGGTGTTTATACTGAGAAGAACTTCGTTCACAGTCAACTGATGCCACAGGCATCCAAATAGCATCTGAGGCAACTGCCACAAGTAGAGGGAAACGATCACTCACGCTCTCCCAAAATGCTTGAAGATTCATTGGAGATGGAAGAGCACTTGGTGGTAATTGCGTATAGATTAGCCATTCTTCGTGTAGCTCTGCTGATGGACTCTTAAGTCCTGGGATGACATCAAAGTCAGTGATGTCATGTCCCACGATAGCCAATTGTCGTGGATCAAAAACACGAACTGCCTTGTAATAGGCATAGGCTGGATGATTGTCCACATGACCACAAAGTTTTTAAGAGGACAAATTAAAGACTTTTTGGAAGGACTTGATCTGTTTCTTTCTCTCTGGCACAGGTAGCTTCGATAACAGACGATCAGTTTCAGTTCCAAAGGTAGTCTTCTCGCAACCAGCTCTCAGATGCATCTTAAGATCCTCCAGATAATTGAAGACCTTACATGCCAGTGGAGTTTCCTTCTCTTCAAGAGCAGTAAGTACAGTCATCAGCCGCTGGCAGTTCTCCTTAATAAAGTACAGCTGAAGAATCATTTCAGGATAGATCGTTTTATGGCTAACCAGCTCAATAATACGCTCTACAGCCATTCCCACTCCTTTCTCTGCCTTGTAAAATCCCTCATAGAGATGAACTCTGGTAGCATGATACATGGCGGTCTCAAACCATGAGTTCCAACGAGAGGAAACTGGTACTGGCGGGAGCTTTACCTCTGAGCTGGCAATAAAGTCACTCAAGTACTTCAAGAAGCGACTCTTTCGACCTGGTTTCTTGAATAGAGATGACTTGATCATTGCTATCATATCTGAGGTGTGCGTGAAGTCGCTATAGTGGTGAAAAACCTCTGCGGCCAGATTTACAATATGTGCTAGGCACAAAATGTGGACTGATTTAGAAAACACAACTGACAATACACACGGTATGCTTTCTTGCAGTAGGCTGCACTGTCTGAAACTACTGCGACGACCTGATCAAATGCAATGCCTACATCAGTGACAGACTGGATGATGGCTTGACTAAATGTTGAGTGATTGCAAGCATCCATCTTGACTACGCTAATGAGGTAAGGACGGCCTCTGATTGTTGCGATTACATTAAGAATGCTGTGGTCACGAACATCCGTGGTCTCATCTGCTATGATACTTAATGGTTGGCCTCTCAGAATATTTTTGAGAGCAGTGAAGTGTTGTTCAAAAAGCTTAGGAACATAGACAGATCGGAGTTGATCGATTTGAGGCAAAGCACCAGCTTGTGTACAATATTTCCTCAGAAATGGTCTGATCTTCTCCGTCTTCTCCAGTGGAATATCGGCAAGGGTACATAACTTGACATAATCTAAGATGAACTCTTGCCTGGCATCTTTAGACTTCACTAGTGTGGAGAGTGTGACTTGCCGGCTGCTACTAGCTGTGCTGCCTCCACCACATGTACCTGCTTTGCTAAGTCCTCTTTTCGAGAGCAGTGCCTCCTGGACTTCAGGTGATCTTTTATTGTGTCCACACGAACATAGTCAATACTGTGCTCACAATACTTGCAAAACAGTATTCCTCCATCTTCATAGGTGTCATCTGTGAACTGCCTGGCTCGCTCTTTAGCTGTCAGTCTATGTACTGGACTGCTTCTTTTGGCTTTCTTAACACTAGCTCTTACACGGTCTGCCATGGTAAGCCAAATAAGCCAAACCACGTGGTGACTTGCATAAGCAGGTGGCACATTTTATAAAAAAAAAACCCCCCCCCAAGCTAACCTTGTAAGTTTTACTTTGTGGCTAATTTAAGCCAGGCAGCTGGGACCTTAGGCAACTGGGACCTTTGCTGAAAGGTTATAACATCAAAACATTGATTCCGTTGAATTCCGTGGTTAAGCTACTATTCCGTGGATTCCGTGTATTTTCCGTGGTAACGGATTTCCAGGGGGTCTACAATTCC
This sequence comes from Cladorhizidae sp. MBARI D1340-BT2, assembly GCA_028752905.1. Lineage (NCBI taxonomy): Eukaryota > Metazoa > Porifera > Demospongiae > Poecilosclerida > Cladorhizidae > Cladorhizidae sp. MBARI D1340-BT2. The sequence goes on along the minus strand of JAQNBH010000015.1, from coordinate 22,844,730 downwards.
TTTAGCTTATTGCAGTAGGTTTTAGGCCCATACAGCCGATAAATGCAGGGATTTCCAGCAGCCAGCTCCTCGATTCACCTTGCCATCAGTCATTTCTGCAAAGCCCTTATTGACTTCTCTCCTCAAGAATCTTTCGACAATTAGTGCTAGATTGTGTGGAATATGGCCAACAATCATGTCTTCGTCGAGCACAGCAACTGCATGGCAGTCTTCACTGTTGTCTGGTTCTCGTTTCAGCAGTAACACTTGGCCAACTAAGTGCAACATGGCATTAGCTTCCAAAATGTAATTTTATGGGGGGGGGGGGGGGGGGGAATCATATAAAAAAGAATGTTTGCAGATAAATTCTTAAACTTTGAGGAAGTGATCTTTTTTATATCTTGGGGCCCCATTAACCAATTGTTACCATGGTAACCATGACATCATACCAAAATGTCTCGAAATCTTTTTACAATAAAATCAATAAATAAGGTATAGACAAGATTACTCTGATAATTTAGATGTTGCTTTATTTTGTTTTTATTGTAATTACCGTAAAGTACGCAGCAAGCGCCCACGGGCGCTTAACCTTTCAAACCCCAAATCGTAGATGTGGGCGCTTGCTACATGTAGTGGGCGCTTGCCTCGTGATATTGGTGAAATAATTCTTAATAACGCACATCGGGCTGTTTTGAAGCCGAAGAGTTCAAGCAAAAATATCTATCTCTAGTCTAGGGTAAAATGTTATTTTGTTCTGGAAACTAACATTTAGCTAGTGCTATTCCTCAGGTTCACTGAAAGACGCGAAGTCGTTCACATCTTCATCCAAATTAGCGAACGGATCTTCGTCGCTATCTCTCTCCTCTCTGTCTTCGCTCAGCGTCGGAATGCAATCTCTAATTAGACTATCCTCAGAGCCATCAATGCTGTTGGAGATGCCACAAGAGAGTCAAATTTCCTGGAATTGACTCCCAGGCAGCAGAGACCCAATCAATGGCTTGTTGTCTTGAGGGGTGCTTGAGATTGCCATGGGATGTTCTACTGTTGCAAGTCCTACGCCATTCCATCCACAACTCTTTCATTTTCTCTTTAAAGGGCTTATTTATGGACACATCCATAGGCAGAAACAGTAAAGCTTCTAATTTTTTTGTCCTGCGTGACATTTTCAATTACAGGTAACAGTTCTGCCCAAGGTGGCACTATCAAAAATTTAAAAAGATTTTTTCTGAACAGACGACACGAAACACGTGCATATTATTGCACACGCGGTGCGGTTGAATAAATCTATTTCGAAAGCGAGGCATGCCTGCATTAACTTTGTCTATTTTATATACTCATATAAAAAAATTTTTTTAATTGAATAGGAAAAAAAGAAAGAATTTTTTTGGCGCATGCGCTTATTACGATCATTTCTATATAGTGGGCGCTTGCTACATGAACCCTACAAAATCCTAGATCACTGAAAACAGCCTAGTGGGCGCTTGCTACGTGGAGGGCGCTTGCTGCGTACTTTACGGTAAGTCATTTCAGTGATTTTTTTTACTAATATTTTGGGCATTAAAAAAAAAGTATAAGTCACAAAGTAATATTTACTAAAAATTTACTAAAAATTCATAAAATTTATATAGAAGGTAAACGGTAACAACAGAAAAAATTGTGGAAAATGTCGTTTTGTGCATTGATGAATCACTATATGTAGAGGTGGTACAAGCTATTCATGTACACCCACTCGTAGATGGGATTTATATTGTTTCTTGTATAATTTAACCTTATTCTCTAGTTCTTGGCCTGCACTATGACCCTCTAGGTATCCGAACATATATCCAACATATATTGACGTGCCTTGTGGGGAAAATTCTTAATATTTTCGACTGGCAAAGTCTAAGCCTTCAGGTATATTGGTCCGAAGGCGAGGTATTGTGTAGTTACGAGTACGCCCTTGTGTATCTTTTGGCCTGCCCCCAGCACCTTTCTATGGGGTTTAATTCACAATGGAACTTTGGGAGCTGTCAGGGAATCAAGAGCAATCATCCCTGACTGAAGCCTACAAGGGGAAAACCCTTCAACACATCACCACAAGGTCACGAGACAGCACAAATTACATATACAGAGGAATGGATTGAACACAGATGTAACACTCTGATTGGACAGCCTAGCAATAATATATATAAGGAGTTTGTTAGATAGTAACAGAGAGCCGGACTAGGATGTATTTCAGGGAAAGACCAGATATCTGAGTGGCTGGGACAACACCCCCCACCAGACCAAGGGACAGGAGTATTCCCTTCCCTGACAGGAGCATGATGCAAGCGTGTCCGTGATCATTCAAAAAAATGTTCCAACTTCTGTTTTTTCCGTTTGCAAAAGTCAGGATGACTAGCAATCTCCTTCCTCATGTCCTCTAATCTCATTGACCTGTTATCTCATTGACCTGTTATCTCATTGACCTGTTATACTTACGTCTCTCAGTCAGTACTTGAATTAGGTAGGCCCTTCCGTACACCGATATTGAATATCAAATGTTGAACTTTTCCTGCATGCAATCGTGGGTTTTTTCCACCTGGCTTGGCATTCATACGAGAAGCATTAAGGGCATCCTCTGCATAAGCATTGTGACAACTGCTGTTGTCAAATACCCATGTCACACGATAGCCATCTGTGCGAGGATACTTGACATCAGCAATGAGAAAGAAACTTTTCTGGCGTAAAATATCCATCCTTATTCTCACCATATTCAAGAAACAAACGAGCCTGAGTTTTTGTATTGGATCCATACTCTGCTTGAGCAATAATAAGTTCAACATCAGTGAGGCGTAAGTATCCATTAACTTCATCCACAAAGTCTGAAACCATGATACCAGTGCCCTTGCTTTTTGGCCTGATAACATTCATATCCTTACTTCCCCACTGACGTCTATGATCTTCATTTGCAGAAAAAATGGACTCATCATGAAAAATGACAATCGATTTCTCCAACTTTTCACCCGACAAACATTCAAGATCTTCTGGAAGGGTCTGAGCAGCCTCAAGAGTAGGTGCATTTTCTTTATTTAAAAATCCAACAGCAACCATCTTACGAAGGAACTTTTTCCTGTACTCGACTACATCTTTGCGTTCATGACCATCTATGTAGACACCCTTTTTATGATCAAGAATATGAAACTCAAGATGGTGTAGCCACTTGCGAGCCAGCTCAATACTAATCGTGCGAGGATATCCAGGATCTAGTGCCTCATTGGGGAGGAGATCATCATTCACCCAGTGACAAAAAGAATGGGCAGTCATATTGGGTCGACCCTTTACAAAAGCATTCTCCTGAACATATTTGCGTGCACATCGATTTAGCTCCTCATTGTGCCACAGGACACCTTGTCGCCGATACTTTCCCTGCAAAGAGTCTGGAAAGCTATTACCATTAGTTAGAAATGTACCTCTCCATTCACGAATTGTGCGGTCAGACCTCCCAATAATTTCACCAATGCTGCATTGGTTGATAATATATTCATACGGTGAACCAAAAGATGATGAAGAAGTAGTGACAGTGACATTATGTCATCACGGTGCAGAGATTCAACCCATTCACATGAATACTGATGAATAGCTGCCTCTTCATCCAAATCTTCATTGTAAGTAGAATCTTCATCAGACTCGAATTCACTGAAAGTGGGGATGACATTTTCCTTACCTAGTACAGATGCACTCTCATTCTCCAAGAATTTTAGAGCCCTAGCACATGCCAATTGAGACTTTCTCTTCTTGGGTGGCATGGTAAAAGTAACTAAATCAACTAAATCTAACAAATGCACTCTCAAAAACAAGCTGGAAACAGGAGGAAAAACTCGATAATAATTTTGGTGTGCGTTAATTAGAGAGAAACTCATTTAAATGAGTGGGTTCCTGATTGGTCAGTCCATAGCAACCAAGAAATACTGTAGAATCAGCACGATTTTTATTTTATGGATGGGGAATTGAAAAATAGAAGGAAGTCATATAGGTTGCCATGTGCTAAAGCTCCTTAAACTTTATCGAAGTTAATGCCATGGTGCACTATACTGCATCCCAAATGTCCATATAGGCAATGGTAACCTCTCACAAAAGAACTGATTTCAACAACTTCTAGATCGGTAAGCAGCGACTTGACTAGCCATCTTCAACTATGAGCTCTCGTTAGTTAGTCATACAGTAATCCCTCCCCCTTGGCTACGTGGCTATTGTGACCTAAATTTCGTCAGCTAGCTTGACGTGTTCTTAGAACATGTATATATTAGCCAGAATATATCAATGTGATATATACTGCATCAGAGATAGTCATGTCCATTAATATTCTTGCGGCAGTTCATTGGGTTGCTCTTGCCTAGAAAAAGGTAAAGCCTGAGACCATTTCCAGGTGCTTTAGAAAAGCTGGCATTCTTCAAGATGATATGACAGAAATTGTTATGCGTGCACACGATTCCGGGGACGATCCTTTTCTTGCATGAAGTTGTTCTGCAAGTGAAAATTTGAATGGTGAAGAGGAAGTGCCAGTGTGTGTTGATATGGATGGGGATGACTGGGACGGCAACTTTTTGGCCCAACTGGGTGCTAGGAGTGATGAAGATGATAATGAACTTACTGAAGATGAGGTGGATGAAGAAGAGACCATGCCAAAGATGAAGAAGCACTCGAGGCACTGGATGAGGTCAAGTTTTTGGGGGGTAGGTCGTGGATACTTTAATGAAGCTGGTACTGTCAGCTATGCAGGCAGCTATGCAGGCAGCTATGCAGGCAGCTATGCAGGCAGCTATGCAGGGGATGTTGCATTTGCCCATGTACTGGCAGTGAAGCAGACCACACTCCATGATTTCCTGATCTCGAACCACTGATATAATTATTATTATTATTTTAGTATTATTATGGTATTAATTCCAGTAACTGGATTACTTTTACATGATTATCCCTCCAGTATCATTGTATGCACTTTCTAAATCAGTGGCTACTTATTGGCATAATCATGGTGGTGGGCGCTTATACATGTGTATATATAAGTATTACTGTAAGTATTACTGTGTATACTTATTGGTTCTTGTTTGCTCTAGCTCTGGACATCTGATGCTGGAGCTGTGGACACGGAATTAAATCAGGAGGAGGAACAAAGTTAATTGTGGGGAAAGAAAAAACTCTTCTTGACTTGCCTTTAAATTTATTAGCTACATGATATTTTTCTCCATAATATGTCTTCATATTGTAACAAGTGTTCATGTACATGTAGTAGTGCTTTTGAGTGATAAGTAATACACATGTATATATATGTATATAATATTATACCCATGTTTGCTGACTCGTTTTGTTTTTATTATGGATTATATAAAAGATTGACCTTGGTAACGATGATTTAAATGTTGAAGGAGGTAATAAAGTTATTGACATGTTTTAGAGTGGAAATCAATAACTGATCTGCTGTAAATGGCTTGGTGATATATATATATACAGGTTGTTTAGCACAGTATGTACCAGACTGCAAGGAAACGGCGCTTAATTGAAAATAGGCATCTGTTGAAATAAAGTTAATAATAAAAGGACAAGAATTAGTCGCAAGCCAAACTAAGAAGACTGGTGTCGTGGGGCCCCCAAAAATAAGGGCCCGGCCTTTATTCCATATGAAAATGGGGTCCCCTTTGTGGAATAGGGCCCCCCATAGCGCAGCCTCGCTAGAAAAACGTTTGCTTTCAGAAATGGCTGAAGAAAAAGACGGCAGGTTCTCTTTCAGCGATGTTTTTAATTAAATGGTGGAAGCTATCCTTATGATTTCGACAAGAATGATAAGGGGGGGACAGTTGCATTTTTTTAATTAAAAAAACACAAAAACTTGTGGTTACCACTTTATAGCTCCGTAGATTCTGTAAATTTCATGGTATGGACTTGATATATAGCTCAAAAGATAGGTCTCTCTGTGTGCTCTCTTTTGATACTTTCATATGTATAACGATAGCCAAGTTACTGGAGCTAAAGTGAAGGGAACTTCAAAACCTCAATGCCAGTGCTAAAGAGACGCAATCATTAATTGTTGGTCAAGCGCGAGGGTAAATTCATTTTCCACCCGCGCGCTTGACCACCTACTTACGTTTTAGCGAAAACAAACACTTCCTGGTGCTCGTTGTAATCTGGAGATATTTATGTGGCAAAATCGGCATTCAGGTTTTGAAGTTCCCTCACTTTAGCTCCAGTAACTTGGCTATCATTATACCTATGATTTTAGTATCAAAAGAGAGCACACAGAGAGATCTATCTTTTGAGCTATATATCAAGTCCATACCATGAAGTTTACAGAATCTACGGAGCTATAAAGTGGTAACCACAAGTTTGTTTGTATAAAAAAATATGCTCATTGAAGATGCTACCCAGAGAGAGAGAATTGTCAGAAACATCCATGACAGTAGTCATTTGGGCATCAACAGGACCTTATATGATATCAGTGAAGTATTATTGGCCTGGGATGAGCAATGATATTCGGACATATGTAAACATCTAATGTCCGTTATATATGAAAACAACAATTATTGTGTTATAATCATTGCTAGGTTTTCTAGGTTTTGTCATGTGACATGTGCCAGAAAAATAATTACAAACTTAAGAAGGCTTCTGGTGAATTGCACCCAATTTCTGTCAAGCCTAAGCTCTGGCATCAGGTTGGGGTGGATCTAATTGGACCTCTCACAGAGACAGCACGTGGAAATAAGAATGTCATCACATTCACTGACTATTTCTTGAAATGGGCAGAAGCTGGACCTCTTCCGGATAAGACAGCTCATGGAATAGCGAAGTTCTTATATTCCAATGTAATAACATAATGCATGCAAACTTTAAAATGACTATGTTTATATACATGATATGTAGGTGATATGTAGGCACGGATGTCCATCAATTCTGATCACTGATCAAGGTATATAGAGAATTCGTCAAATGAATTATCAGATGTGCTGTACGGAATTACCAATACAGAGCACAGAATAACTAGTGCCTATATACCATCCGCAGGTAAAATGACTGCATGATGTTTTATCTATTACAGTGGAGCCCCCTCAATGAGGATCACTTAAAATTGATTTTGTCTAGGCATGGTCAGTTTTTGCCAATCTGATCATATGTTTTACCAAATTACTTTTTATATTGTCATCGAAAGGGTTACTACAGTCCTGAACTAGGGATATCTCTCTAATCAGGACATGTTTCACTGAGGGGTTTCACTTTAATAAAAGTATGATTACAGCACTGCATTTACCTTCATAATATTATATAGATCAATGGTTTAACTGAGAGGTTCAACCAAACACTGTCAAGATGTTTAGACAAAGTGATTGATGAAGATCAGAAAAACTGGGACAAACTCATTGATACGGTTTTGATGGGTTATTGAGCATCCAGGCAAGCTTCTACTAAACATTCTCCCTATTATATGCTCTACCAGCGTGCGAGGCTGCGCTATGGGGGCACAAGGGGGGCCACATTTTAATATGAAATAGGGGCCATTATTTCATGGGGGCCCAAAATTTTATGACACTGTCTAGAGAGAAAGTTTATGAAGGAGCAAGTCTCAAGAAACTTGCATTTAGCTATTTGCCAATGATGAGAACAATTGAATTGCTATTTGGACATCCTTCATAGAGAAAGACTCATGTTAGCCAATGATGTGAATAATATTCTTGCGGCAGGATTGCTATTGGCATTCTTCACAAGCCAGAAATACACAATCGTTCACTGCATCGGAAAGTGGGAACTTCTTTGTCTATGGACGAGACTCGCACTACTTAAGGACTGGAAAGTGCAAATCAACGACTTATATATCTGCTTTCTCAGCGAGACACAAGGGAGGCTTTTACCATTTTTTTTATGATTAAAAAAAAAATTTATTGCTCTATTCTATACCTTGATGCATGTAGTTGTTATGTTTCAAGTTTCAGAGTATTTCAATGCTCCATTATGAAGTTACGCACCTTTTTGTACATTCTATTTCACATTATCAAGAAATACTGTTTGAATCTTGAAGACGGCGCTCCTGCCAAAGGTAAGCGTATCTCCCTAACCATTCACGATAGAAGTCTGGAAAAGGACTCTAAATGAAGCTCTCAGTAAGCTTCCAATTACCATAGTTACCACGCAGCCCTGTGCTGTCATCACATGATCTGCGCATCCTGTCAGGCAACCGTCATCATTTCGATTTTTACCAAAAAAATACCCCCCCAAAAACACCCACTTTTCATGGCTTCTCCTGAAAATCACTGTTTCCGAATCTGGAAATATTCTAACTTGCTCATTTTTTAATGTATACAAGATTTTAATATATCATTTGAAAGTCCTTTCCCTGCTCTAAAAAGTGAATGATTAAAACATGTTTAAGTCTATCCATGGTGAAGGTATGCATATGGATATACATACCATGTTTAGAACTTCAGGTTGACCTCTCTTAAAATTCAGTTGTTGTGCTAATGATATTTTTAGCCATTCACTTTTCACTTCTATGATCACTCTAAGCACTTCCTAAGTTGGAAGTGGTTAGGACTAAGTGGCCATGAGTTAGAATATTTGCCCCTGATACTGAGGTGGGATCCATAACTTCACCTAGGTAGTAGATATGCAAAATCTGAGCATATCAAAAGAAAGCACATTCAATACACTGCATCTTGATAAAATTTCACCTGCATTGAGAAATAAATAAAAAAGTTATGACAAGTTGTGTCGACCACCCCAGAAATGGTAAAAGCCTCCCTTAAGGTCAAAGCCAAGACAAAAAAGAAATGACCACTTGAACAATTTATGTGCGCTAAATATCAAAATAAAGGCTTACCCATTTGTGTGTTCCTTACCGATTCCTAACTGATGGTGCAACAGCCTGACAACCTGCAACATAATGAGATAGCAGGTTATGAAATGTAAAGTGAGTTTGGAAGTATACTGTGAGAGAGTATTTGGAAGCAGATTCCCTTGAAGATGCTTCACAATAATATTATGGTAATGGTTTTTGTTGTCGAGGCAACTGAATTTGAACCTTTGAATGATGGAAATACTAGAAGTGTCGAGTTAGATTCTATTTTCTTTAATGGTTATCAGGAAGAGGCTTATGTCCTCTTAGATCTTTCCAAGGTTCCTCATTCTCTTCTTTATCTAGTGTCTGGCATACATCTGTTATGATCTGCGCCATCGATAGCGCTATCTATGGATCCTTCGTTAGCGCAGTAATCGGTAGGTCACGCAAGGTCATACACTATAATCATGGGTGCTAACTTCAGACAACGTATCATGTAGTAAGCAAGATTAGCCCTAGCTCTAGCCCTATCGGTCGATGGACGAGACATGTGACTGCGCTAACGAAGGATCCATAGATGGCGCAGATCGGTCGAAAGTGCAGAACACATATATTTGGGTCTCCTGATTTTTATAATTTTCCTTTTGCAACCTATAAATTTCTAAGCTAGTTATATATATATATATATATATAATTATGCTCGTGATACTGTTCTATCTAAGCTGAGTGACATCAATGCCCTCCAAGCTGATGTTTTCATGCTGTCTTCTTGATTGTCTCCACTGCCTTTAATATCTCCATGACCTGTAAAAAATCTCTACCCAATGTTTTATTTTCATTTCAAACACTGATTCCCGAAGTATCATCCAAATGAGATTTGCGTATTGAAGTAGGACTAGAAAGCACATTGGCTTTCTATATAGTTTTTTAGCATTCTTATATCACACCTGCACAAGACTGTAGTTCTTGTAATCTTATGAGTATTGTACATTCTAGGAGCCTTATGCTGTCACTCAAGAAAACTGAAAACAGTTCATCGCTTTGCAGCAAAGATGTGCTCAATGAACTGGTCTGCTAATGAAAATAAACACTACACCTTAATAAACCAGTTCTCACAAGATAGAGTTGATACTCCTCCTATTTCACCCATCCACCCTAACTCAGAACTTGCCATTTCCTTCCATTAAATCTCTCTTTGTTCAAACACTTCATCAGTTGTCCGGATATGTGCAAGTCTTCCTAATAATGTTACTGTTCTTGTTTTAAAGTTTGTTGCCTCAATTTAATTAATTGCTTTTGGTTATCATTTTTGGCATGGCTACTTGCCTAACTGTCTTGTGTAGGGTGGGGGGTGGGGGGGGGGGGGGGCATAGAAAGAGGAAAAGGAAATTGTGATCTACCGTCCTTTTCTGCCAACAGCATATATCAATGACTAACTGACCTTGAAACACTGACATTTCAAGCCTAGAAAGATATTGCTCTGGCATATGTAGTAAATTTGTGATCTACGAAAGATAAATGTAACTTGTAATAGCTAGCTAGTTAACAGGTTGTCCACTTCCTTCCAGGCATTTCCCTTTGCTCTTGAGCCTTCAGCTGAGACCTGTCTGTGGTTGAAATGTCCTTACAGCTTCTCTTCCCTAGAATTCATTAGAAAAGTTCATGTGATATGTTCTAGGATTCTGATTGGTCTGACAACGGATTGCACGCATGAGTTGAATGAAAATTTCCCCCCCCCCCTTTTTTTCTTCTTCACCTGTATATACACTGTGATGATCATAAATACAAGATGTAGTTCCAACAACAACTGTCATGAGATTTAAATATTGGCCGGTGACAAATGTGATTCTGTACCAACCAAATTGATTGGGGTAACTGATTTGCAGAGGTTAGCACCGCTGGAATGTGATCCTCTAATGCAGAACGGAGAAGAGAGAAAGTTAGTCTTCAGCGGAGCCAACACACGGTGGTACTGTAGCCAGGTGTCAAGCTAAACGTTTATAAAAATAGGGTAGCTTCGGCTGCCATTCCATCTGTTATCAGTAGAACTAATGGGGTAATTGAAGTGTGCTCTACCTCCCTAACTCACTGTTCGTAAGCCCTTTTCTTGATTTTTTAATGCTTCTGTAACAGGCAGAGAAGATGGTGTTTCTGGCATGTGGATTAAAACCACAAATATCGAGGAATACTTTTTCGTGTCTCCCACCCAAAATTTCATTAGCTGCAATGTCCAATCATACATCCTCTACGTTGGCTGTGGCATTCTGCATCTTTTCACCAGTAAGCAGCTGTATGTTTGGCTCAATACAAATGTCATAGCACACCTCTGAAAGCAGATTAGCTGTCATATCCCTTATTTTATTATGAGGGGAAGCCTCCTCTTGTGCACAACATGGCATGTTCAACTGAGAAGCATGCTCTACCAACACAGACTGATGGTAAACAGGATGGAGGCCAATGATATATTGGTGCAATTGCATCAAGGAATTCCCCATTGTACACGCCTTTCTCCTCGATTGGGAGAGTAGTAAGCCAAATAGAAGAGCCTTTCTCTTCTGTTAGTACCGAATGAGGTTGGTAACGAATATCATTACACCAATCTCCAAAGATTGGTGTACTGACCTTAGCAAAGATTGCTTATTCACAACCAGAAGTGACTTATGCCGCATTAACTCATGGCATGTCCAGTAAGTGGCTATACCTGTCAAACTCTGTTCCTAACATTCAACAACTTTTGTAATGAGCCACATTTTGGTTTACTATTTGTCCAGCACATGCTACACATGCTGCACTGTATATACCACAACATCCTGGACATCTCCTTAAAACTGCTTTGGCTTACAATCCCATGGGACGGATTCCTGGGTTCTTATTCAGTGCAATGAGTCTGCTCACCATGAGGGGAGCAATGCACTTGGGATCTACGAGGCACATGCAGAGTCATCTTGCTGTAGCAGACAGGGCCTGGGATAACTCATCAGAAGCTGATTTAAAGGAAGTGCACAACCGCCTCCACCCAACTCCCGATGAACAGCAACCAGCAACTCCTTCAGTACTTAAGGAAGCTGACCTAATACAACTGGAATCTAAGGATTCAAACATGACTAGGTGGACCTTTTGGGATTCATCTTCAATGATGGCATCCATACTACCTGGACCTTGTCAATGCTTATCAACTAGAATCTCCCATACTTTCCGAGATGGTTCGGAAATGCCTACATTGATCTCTTCATCAAGATAGAGGAGTGTTCCTGCACCTTTCTTTGTCAGGAGTTTCAAAGCTGCTTCTATCTTCCTATGGGACATCAACTGTGCAAAGAGTCTACCCAAATTATCACTTTTCCTTGTTGGAATGGATATTGGGAGGTGGTCGAAGCAGCTGAAAATTGTGGCACTGCAAATTCGGAATTGGGCTGTCCTGAAAATTCGGAATTGGGCTGTCCTGCAATTATTGCTTGGGATTCAAGTCCAATGTTTTGGCATTTTCTCAACTTGCTCGGAAGACATCCATTACATTCAACCATTAGTTCCATAAGGCCTCCATCAATCCATGTCTTCAGCCTCCACTGTAAACAGGTAATGTGCTCCTTACACTTTGATTTTCGGGATAGTGTTTATAGTAATAGGATAAGCACAACTGTTGCAGCTTTCATAGCAACTGATTCCAAGGCAGATGTAGTATATAGTAAGGGCATAAACCTGGCGCGCTCGGTGATAAAAGTCTTCCCAACATTCCAAATGGTACCTGAAATAGATTTATTCCAATGGACAACTTCAGAATAAGCATCATCGTGCAAATATTGGGTTCCCCAGGTAAAATAAGGGATGACTGCTTTTAGTAGCTAAATCATGGGGTGGGATCCAATTGGACCTCATCTCTACCATTATTACACTGCTCATTCTGCTCACCTTCACAAACTATCATCCGAGAGAGAGAGAGAGAGAGAGAGAGAGATGTAATGTGACTAGAGGTAGTGGTCAAAGAAGCTGAAGATTGTGGCACTGCAGGTTTGGAATTGGGCTGTCCTGCAGTTATTGCTTGGGATTCAAGTCCAATGTTTTGGCATTTTCTCAACTTGCTTGGAATACCATTCATTCCCCTTCTTCATACACACACAGTTCTTGCAGCTTGCAGATTTTTTTACAATGGCAACAAGACAAAACAGTGATAATGCACATGACACACATCTGGTTAGCTCTGTTGTCCATTGTGTAACCTGTTCACAATATCAGCGCAACACATTGGAAGGGGTTGCCTTCATCATAATTGTTGCCATCTAAAGTGAAGTTATCAGGCAGTGCTTTTTGCAGCAATTCTCTTGAGCAGCTACATAGACAATGTAGAAGCTGAACATTTGTTAAAGGGTGTTAGACATCCCTTCATTAATTATTCATGATATTAGCTAGGGATCTATATCATAGGAGCACAAGTTGCTGGACCTCAGAACATCTACCAGAAATAACTATGCTGAGAGCTACTATGCAAAGAATTTGAGCATAGGCAAAGAATTTGAGCATAGCATTCTATATTATATTACAGTAAGGCAAACTTTATAATTCTCCAAGACTTCAAGTAATCCCAATTATTTTTTTGACATATTGTTCTCTACTCTCTCTATACAGATATATGGAGCTTCTTTATATAATTCAATAACAATTAACTTGAAACTGTATGTTTGACTAGATGCTCTAGCCTTCTTCATGAATAATAAGATGCTAAGACTTGTGTGAGCCTGCTGTAGCTAGCTATTCACCACATGCTACAAAACCACACTTTGGCACATGCGTCCAGCATGTGAGCTCGCACATGCATCTAGAGCATGTCAACTGATGATGATGATGATGATGATGATGATGATGATGATGATGATGATGATGATGATGATGATGATGATGATGATGATGATGATGATGATGATGATGATGATGATGATGATGATATAATAATAATAATAATAATAATAATAATAATAATAATAATAATAATAATAATAATAATAATAATAATAATAATAATAATAATAATAATAATAATAATAATAATAATAATAATAATAATAATAATAATAATAATAATAATAATAATAATAATAATAATAATAATAATAATAATAATAATAATAATAATAATAATAATAATAATAATAATAATAATAATAATAATAATAATAATAATAATAATAATAATAATAATAATAATAATAATAATAATAATAATAATAATAATAATTATTATTATTATTATTATTCTTACTAGCTAGTTCTTTATTGGTAGTTATTCGGCATATTATTGTTTGTTTATAATAATAATAATAATAATAATAATAATAATAATAATAATAATAATAATAATAATAATAATAATAATAATAATAATAATAATAATAATAACAACAACAACAACAACAACAACAACAACAACAACAATAATAACAATAATAATAATAATAATAATAATAATAATGATAATGATAATGATAATAATAATAATAATAATAATAATAATAATAATAATAATAATAATAATAATAATAATAATAATAATAATAATAATAATAATAATAATAATAATAATAATAATAATAATAATAATAATAATAATAATAATAATAATAATAATAATAATAATAATAATAATAATAATAATAATAATAATAATAATAATAATAATAATAATAATAATAATAATAATAATAATAATAATAATAATAATAATAATAATAATAATAATAATAATAATAATAATAATAATAAAAGTAAACACAAAATAATAAATAAATACCAGCAGTTCCATCGAGACCGTGGAATGGACTTGCCTGGCTGCTGGGGAGCCACTCTCAAGAGTCTGAACTTGAAACTACGCCCACCATGATTTAATTATTATATATTTTATATAATTTATTCATTGTTGTTGTTGTTGTTGTTGTTGTTGTTGTTGGATGTGCAATGCTTCCTTCACTAGCAGTTCCTTCTGTCTTCTGGCCTGGTTTAAGATGGTGGCTTCCTCCCACAAAATAGGATGTCCATTATCCCATGCATGTTCAGCAATTGCAGACTTCTCTTTAGCACACTTTCTACAGGCATCTTATGTATATTCACTCTGGTCTCCAGTCTTCTTATGCTCTCTCCCCTATGTAGTATTTCCCACAGGTACAAGGGATGCAGTACAACGCATGAGTGCATATTAGCTGGTAAAACATCCTTCATTCTGCTCAGTTGTGTCCTCAGTGTTCTGAAAATGACTTTGATGTCGAACTTCCTACAGACCCTCCTGATGTCGCTGCATAAGGAATCACTACCATTGGATCCTTCCAGTTCTGTGCCACGCTGTGATAATTTGGTTAAACATGTACCTCAGAACAAGTATCCATTGCCTAAATCCTGCTCAACAGTGACCCCCTTTCAGGCCCAGAGTGGGAAGGACTGGTCGGTCAGGTTGGTCCAGTTTACAGTTAACCAGACCACTTTTTGGGCTATTAATTTTGTCAAACATTATTATAATATGTGGCTGGAACATTATAATTGGCTGGAATATATCAGTTTATGGTAATAGTTAGCTTAGTACAGTAGCACTATTTATTCAGTAAACTGCTATTTACATGATTCCCCCCAAACGGGTGACCTACTAGCTACTTAGGTTTTTATCTCGGAGTATCTAAACAACATCACTCTAGTGGCTAAACCACATTATTATAATTGGACAGTCATAAAATAGTGCTGTCTCCTGTCCAGATTATTGTATTGCATCAGCTCAGCTTTGTAGCACATAGCGAACTGACAATCACAGCACAGGATGGCTGACAAGGATTCGACTTCATTACCTGTTCTACCAGAGCAACCATACCACCCTCCCTGTCCTTTTAGCTTTCCAAAGAGGGTATATGGGGAAAAGAGTACTACATGTACTTCTTGTAGTTTTCAGCATCATTGGTTTGCTTTTCTACTAATGAGGCCTAGGATGTAGTTTTTCATGAAGGCCTTCAGGACCAGCAGATCAAAACCAGTCCTAATACAGCAGCTGCTTTGTAAGTGTCATTTAAATCTCATTTTATATGACTGTTCTTCTCATAATATGTACTAGGTTACCAAAGGTTAGGATGTGACCAGAACCTTCAAAAAACACAAAGAATCTAAAACATATGGTGAGGGAGTAGAGGCAATGATTATCTTACCAAAATCCACACCAGATGTTGTTGAGCTCTTGCGTTCTATTCACAAACGTGAAAAATAAGAAGCAAGAGACATTTTGAAGATAATTATTTCAGTTGTGTACTTTTTAGCTAGACAAGATCCTGCTCTACGAGGCTATGATGAAGCAAACTCCAATCTGGTCAGTTGCTTCATCGAAGATAATCCACAACTTGGTAAGTGGTTAGGGCATTGTTGAAGGAAGTTCACATCACATGAGAACCAAAATGAATGTATCTTGAGAAAGCTGCTTGGTGACATCCATAAATCCCCTTTTTTATATGTCATGGTGGGACAAAACCACAGATGCATCCAACAAGGTGCAACCTACTTTCGCGATAGGTGGGTAGATGAAAACTTTGAAGTTAATGAAGAGTTTCTTGGGTTGTACTCCACCATTGCTGACAGCATCGTATCAACTATTAAAGATGTTCTTTTGCATTTTAAGATACCCACTGCTAAGCTACGAGGTCAGTGCTATGATGGCTGAGCTAGAGGTGGAGTAGCTGCTAAGATGTAGCACAATGGCTGGAGCTAGAGGTGGAGTAGCTTCTAAGGTGCAGCAAATTGAGCCCAAAGCATACAGTGTTTATGCAAGGCTATGGCCATGCCCTTAATTTGCATGTAAATGATACAGTCAAAGGGTCTGCTGCTATGAAAGACTGTTTTAATTCATGTTTTGAACTGTAAAACTTATTAAATTAAGTTTTCTCCCAAGCGAGAGGCTTTGCTGGGTAGAATCAAAGTAGAAACAGGAAGTGAATCGCCATCTATTCGAAGAATATGTCCCACAAGGTAGACAGTTCAAGCTAATGCTTTAGCCAGCATTATGTCCAATGTTGTTAAAGATATTCTGAATTTGTGGGAAGATGCACTCAAAGCCACCACCGACATTGAAATGAAGGCTAGGTGTTGGTAGTAAATGGTGTTGGTAGTAAATGGGTACTTTCCCATTCTTCTTCAACCTGATGTTACCAGAAATGATCCTTAGGCATAAGATAGGCTTAATCAGACTGCAAAATCCTGAAATTGTGTTGAAGGTCATGAGATGGCCATGCTTACAGTTAAGACTCTTCAGGGAATGCATTTGAATAGAGATTTTGATTTGTTTGGGGATAAAATTGGACATTGAAGAAGCTGCCCTACCAAGGATGCATAAGAGACCACATCCTATGAAGAAGGAGTTGGTTAAGCAGAGTTTCCAAACACCAAAGATCTTGAATATTTCGAAGTACTAGATTTAGCTGTGGTGAGTATAACTGACAGATTCGACCAACCTGGGTTCAAGGTTTACTCAAATGTAGAACACTTCTGGAATGGTTTAGTTAGAATTAGGATTTTGATGTGGCCTTTTTCAGATGCATGTTCTGGTGAAAACTATGAAAGTGAACTGGTTGCTGTATGAGCTTTTATGGCGAAGATCTTATCCTCTATGAGCTTCAATCACACCTAAGGACTTTGCGAGTGTTATGTTACAAAAAAGGAAGATGAGAAACCATCAATTTCTCGACTTAAATTTGTACTTCAGAGTGTAAGTCCAGCTTAAAAAACACTAATAGATATGGTTTGTCGCACTTTCCAACTACTTATGGTTAAAAATTGTACTTCAGAAAGATCTTTCAGTGTCCTTAAGGATCACAAGCATGACTTAACTACATAATAGTTCTTCACTATCACCAAAACAGTACGGACATAAGTCATAGCCTAAGAGTGAATCATGTCAGCATATATTTGCAAAATTTTAAATGCTGGTACTCTCAATTTCATGTTGAAGTACACCTCCATTGGTCTTAGTTGGTTATGAATTTCAATTAACTGTTCTGAAATGCTCTCATTTGGATGCAAATTTAATGGTGAGATTTGTTATGTTTTTACTGCATCCTCACCCTCGCCATTTATGTGGAAATTGAGCCACATCAAAATCCTAATTCTAACTAAACCATTCCAATATTTGTCACCCCGCCTCTGGAATAGGGCATACCGGTGTCATATAGCAGATTTGTTCCACCCTGTTGACAATGATATTGACAGTGTAGTATTTGCCATAGAGCTGCCTGGTAGATCAGCCTGTATACCATGGCTAGTTGCCATTTGCATATGCTTATAGTTGTAACAACAATCAAATGGCACTTATTACGCTTATCATTAGTGGAATATTTTCATCTTGTGAAATTACTCCCATGTTCTCCTGAAATAACTCGTGTGATAAGAATTATTTATGATATTTATTCCTTTCCAAATCCTCTGGCCTTCCGGTGATCATGGCCCTATGCATGGCAATGTGTAAAATTATCCCACAAGCCACCCAACTGTGATTTACCTCTTTCAGTAAATCTTTACCAGTCATTGCATTTGCTCTCCATCTTTGTGAATTAACACTGCCTGCAATCATTATCACTATTACGAATATTACATACACTATATATAAAGATAATACCCGTCATGTCGTTAGCTTAAACAAGACTGCTTCAATAACCCCTTGCCTCCAAACTTGGTCATATTGCAGCAGAAGCGGCATTTTCCACAATGTATTGCTTGGCAACCATCACATGTGCCACATCTTTTTCTCTTCCTTCTTGAAATGTGAAACTTGAAAGAAGTTTGCAACAAATGCGTGTAGCTACATAATATTTAAAATAAATTAGATTTACCTTTTTTAGATGCACCATCTTGTGCACTAACCTAAAAGGCAAGCGATGAAAGATATGAACTCCAAAAGACACCTCTTTACATGATAATGCTTGGGAGATTGTTGTACACTCATTGGTCGGGGGTGGACCAGAGTAACTATAATTTAGCTCAAAACCACCCAACTCCCACAAGTGGCTGGTGGGTGCCATTTATAGGTTCTCCCACCAGCCCTTGTAAGGTAACACTGTAATGAGCCTCTGCCTAGACCGCAACCAATGAGTGGCCAGTAAGTATGTGTGTGCATCTATAATATCTAGACTGTTACACTTTAATTAACTAGCCACATGTTAATGAGTTTCTCTCTGGTTGTCAGGGATTGGCTTCCCTGGCAATGGGCTCAATCCCTGGCACCTCCTTCCCCTTCTCCTGCAGTGGTGTATCTTCTGTCATTCATGGCTGCCTGGAAAGGCCATCGGCATTGCCATGCTGTGTTCTGGATCGGTGTGTATCTTAAAGTTGAATGGTTGTAGTGCCAGTGAGCAATGAGTGGGGTGGTCATTGGTGTCCCATATGTGGTCAGAAGATGAGACATCTTTGGTCATCTGAACAGTGAAGGTTCACTCAGGCTTCGTCAACCTGGTTCAGAATGGCCCCAATCCCGACATCTGAAGCATCCATTTGCACAATGAACTCCCTACTGAAATCCAGGCCTCTCAGTACTTGGTGAGAGGAGAGCTGTTTTTTTATGGCACTTTGTCATGACTGTCCTTCTTCATCAAATCCATCAGTGGTACTACAATGGTGGAGAAGGTCGGGATAAACTGGCAGTAGTGCCCTGCCAGCCCTAAGAATGAACGTACATCCTGCTTTCGGCAGGGTGTTTGGAAGTGGGGATCGCTCTGACCTTGGCTTCCTCAGGTCTGACTCTGTCTTGTCCCACTATGTAGCAGATGTAGGCGCATTGTCGTTGACATTTGATCAATTTGACCATCAGCCTGGCTTCTTGTAGAGTCATTAGGATAGCTCAAAATGGAGCCTTCATTGTCTCATCAGATATGCATTGAAGAACAACAGTTGATAGAAGAAACATTTTAGCTATTCTTTATTAATTCCCGTTCCTTATAATGAGATTAATGGAAATGTGGTTCGTTGCCAAGCAATGAAAGTTTGTTACAATTTTTGTTCACCTAATATGTGGTTGCTAGGTAATATTCTTGATCTCTCCTGCAATAAAAAAATTAATAAGGAGGAGGCAAATGGTAGTGATTCGGGTGACTGTCATGACCAAGTGATGAGGTTTATTGAATTGTAAACTTGGAAGGTGAAGTGAAAGAGATTGTGGCCCAAACAAGAACAGAAAAAACACTATGATGCTAAGCATCAGCCCAGGCTACAAAGTGGGGCAGAAAATGATGCTGAAGAACATGAAGAAGCTCTCTGAGAAGGGTGGTAAAATGGCACTGAATTGGACTGGGCCATATGAGATGGATGAATGTATCGAAAATAGATACTTAAGAAGTCCAGCGTTAATATATAACAGCACAAGATTGAAGCTCTTTCTTGAGAGAGGTCAGCCATGGTGCACGCATGCCCTACTAGATGTAATTTACTGTCTGTTAAATGCTCCCAATCAAGTTCTAGCGCAAGCATGTGTATGTTTAATCTGTCAGATATTGTCTTTCTTCAGCAGAATCTGCAAATGACCAGAAAACTCCTAATCTTCCACTCATTTCAGGTGCCGCTTCATTCAAGTCATAATTTTCGACATCTCAAACCCTGCTTACACATTTGTCTTTTATTGAAATCTATATAGCCATTGAAGAACTGCCTCATCAAGATTCTCTTCAAATTCAGTCACCTAATTCAGCTTTAGTTCATTCCAATGGCATAAACATCATAATAAACATTGCATTCTATGATATTTGTTCATCAAACTTGGCGGGGGGAATACCTTAAGCTTCAGCAGTTAGATGAATTAGTATCATGGGTATTTGACATGAGAAAGAGTTACACAAGTGTTGAAGGAGGAAGTATATTTAACACTGGAGTTCAGACATGCTCACTGGGAGCATAACAGGTATATATGTATTTTGTACATATAACATCTGTTCCTCCAGCACAATCAAAGCCAAAATTTGTTCCGACAAGAGATCATTAGAAGATGAATCAAGAATGCAGACAAAATATCTCAATTATAAGAATGTATTGCAGGAAGGGAAATTATGCAGTTGTCTCAAGGTATAGAAAACAGGCCTAAATTTCTTGGCACTGAGTTCTACTAGCCTTAAGATCTAGTCACCAGTCAGGACTAAGGAAGGATATATGAATACCGAAAGAGCAGGAAGAGCCTTTCTATCGGTCAGAGTTTGAGTTTGGCTTATAGATTTTGGCTTATAGATGGAAGTCGCGACTGGAATCACAAAAGTCAATACAACCTTCCAGAGAAAAGGAGTTGCTATGCGCTCTCCTGTCTCTGATGTAGTGGCTAATTTCTACATGGAGTTCTTTGAGGAGATGGCCTTGAGGTCAACACCAACAAAACCTGTCCAATGAAAAAGATATGAAGATGATACATTCTGCATAGTGAAGAGAGGGACAGAAAAAAGAACTCCCAAACCATCTAAAGAACTACAATCAAGTTAAGCGTGCCATTGGAAAGGGATAGCCAACTTCCTTTGCTTAACTGCGTAGGAGGGGAGAGGAAGGCATGCTGGACTCCACAGTTTACAGGAAAAAGACACATACAGAGAGATACTTTCTTCACTGTAGTTCACACCATATAATTCGTGTCAGTAGAGAGATTGTCAAGACTATGACAAAGCCAGAAGAGTGACAACCACACAAGGAGGACTGAGTAAGGAGACTGACTATCTTCGCCGAGTATTTTCTAACAACAGCCATTCATCTGCTCAGCTTCAAGGAAATCACCCCCCCTTAATTATCACTATGTGTGGCTGGGCTGGTCTAAGTGAAAATAGGAAAATTTGATGTCAGTCGTTTTTAAATCGGACTTGACATTAATTAAGATCTTGCAAGATAAATTGGACACTACCATGAAACCAACTTGTGTATAGCATTCCCTGCAGCTGTTGGAAAATGTATAATATTATGAGGGAGTTGTAGATGCAAATCAAGGAGTGCTTACAGAAGGGGAGAACTTGATAAGTCTGCTATTGCAGAGCATGCGTGGAGCCAACACTACAAAAGACCTTTGTGAAGAGCCAGAAAATGGAGAGAGTTGCTAGTGAAGGAAACACTGCACATTCATGTTACACCTATGGATCAGTGCTTTGATTGAGATGTAAGGCTGGAGCAACCCGATTACTGGGTCTCAACTCTCAAGACTATGAATGTTAAATCATGCCCATCTTCTCTGTCTGATGTATTGCTAGCATATACACTATTAGTCAGACGAAACTTGAATCATGCGCATTTGTTGTGTTGCCAGAGAGTTATGGATGCATTGTGTAGTTTTAATTTTTTAATTTGCTCTGATGAAGACCGAAGTATGTACTTCAGTTGAAATGATAGCTTCAAAATCCAAAAAGCTGAATTAAAGAAAAAATTATATTAACAGATAAATGAACTTTTATCTTTGCTAGACATAAATTGCTAGACATAAATTGCTGCTAAGATTTTGCATCTTACGGTATTTAAGTTTAAATTCCTAGTATCGCATTGTTAGTCATTGTTACATTGCTGAAGGCCTAATATAGTACTGATCTGTACATTATGTCATCATGATTTTGTAATGCTTGGATTGTGATGAATAAGTAGCCAAGACTTATACATCAGCAGCTGAGACAACACAAAAAATTTGAGGGGGGCTCAATGTTGACATTATAATATACAAAGCCAAAAATATAATGTTTACAACAAAATTCACAACAAAAAAATTCCCCCACATAATAGTTCCAAATTACTTAGTTCCATCATGTCTCAGTACAAATTCATTTGCTGTTGATGTTAAATTATGGTCATCACTATACTCTTTGTGCATATGTAATAATTGTTTAATTAAACAGAATTCTTAAAGATGTAGGTAAGGGTATAGCTATTTCAAAGCAGGAAATGATCTCTCAGAAGTGGAAGGAGTAATGTGCAGAGTTAAGCAAAATCAAACTAACTGGTGGACTGGTGGGTAACTTTCTTTTAAATGCTGTTCATGGCTTTGCAGATAGTATTTATTGAAGTTACATTAGGTGTCCCTTTTTTGATAATGGCATAAAGAAGAGGCAGTTGTCTGGTTAAATCTGGTACATTTGCATCCTACCATCCTTCCCAAAGCAGAACACTTGAAACATTTCCAAATCGCTCTGAAAGTCTTTACCATTTGCTGCTTTTATCAATGTGTCATGCTCTATATAGAGCACCTCTGACTAAAATTAGGGAGGCTCAAACCCCCCCCTTCCCCCCTCCCCCCTATGTCTTACCCACTGCTAACACACTGAATGTGTGTGTGTGTGTAGCAATTTAGCACAACACTGTTTTTACAGTTGTATTAATGTCAGCAAAAATAATATGATTCAGTAAGAAAATTGAGGAAGCTCAGCTCCCCCACTCCTGGCGATCATGAAATAGTAGGCATTTAAAAATGTGTGGATACCACTTTGTAGCTCCGTAGATTCTACACAACTTCATGGTATTTGATATATTTATATTATATAGCTCAAAAGATAGGTCTCTCTCTGTGCTCTCTTTTGATACTAAAACATTTTTCATAGATATAAATTATACTGAAGCTACTGGAACTAAAGTGGGGGTACCTCAAAACCTGAGAGAAGAGTTTCTTGTCCAGAAAACAGCAGCTACCTTTATTTGAAGACAAGATTAGGAAAGCAATAATCTCACATTCATTAATTATTGTGTTTTAAATATTATGTATTAATAATAATTTTTTTTAAAGGGAGAAAGAAAAAAAAAAGAAAAAAAAATAATAATTTTTTTTTTAATAAAAAAAAATTAAAAAATTTTTTTTTTTTAACTTGAAACTTGATTGCTGAGAAAGTTATTGTACCTACTAGTACTTCAGCTACATTAGCTACATTAGCTCTAGCAAAACTAACAGCCAGCATTTTATTAAGAGCTAACCTAACTCATGGTCATAATCTGTCATGTAAAACCTATATAGTTTGGAGCAGTTAGGTTGATCAACACTAAGCGGCTACCTTCTGTGGTGGCTAAGAGCGGGACGGAACAAGAACCTTGGGCTGGTTATCACTCCCTTTAAACTAATGATAAATTTGGCATGACCTTAATATGCTAGTATTGGCACTAGATTTGTTTGTTCGCTGGCCATCTAAATACCACTTCGATGCTAGGGTAAGAAGCTACTATAAGCACCATTGATCTCTGTTACTCTGTTTGATCAACTTACTTAGTGCTACATAAAGGCTATAGACATGCTTTTGGGGTATAAAAACACAGGCTTTAAGATATTCTCTGGAATATGATGCAGCTGAGGCATCCAACCTCCTGTGATATAGCATAATCTTTTATTACCTTGGCTACATCAACTCAAGTAAAAGTAATAGCTAGCATTCTATTAGAGCTAGCTATAGCTAGCTTATGATCATGATTTGTCATGAAAGACAAATTATCCATTCTGGGATTTCTTTTAGGAAGCAACTGTTTGGGCAGTTGATAGCCTAGTTTTTAGTTGCTTTACATCCCATTGCTATGATGAAGACATAGATAATAATGTTCTTTCTTTATACTGGTCTGAATGAGACACAACAACAGGGCTTATTTCATCCATATTCTTCTATCTTCAGTCAGCTGCGCAGTTCGTTCTCACTTGCGTGCGCAGCCATGCCACAAGTCTAGTCACTTATTAAAGATAAATCTTAAAAGCATATTATGTCAGCTGAGGGTTATCCAATAATGTTACTTATGCTAGTATTATTCTTATTTAAACTCGCAACGAACTCTCAGTTTACATAACGATGACCTTCTCTATAATCAACTTGAAATCTGCTCTCGACTAGATGCTCTAGCCTTCATCTCGCGTAGGCTTGCTATATACCGGTAGCTAGGTATCCACCACATGGCACACAAACAACAACCTGGCACACTCGTTCCCCAGCACGTAAATCAGATGTGATTAAAAATGCAATCGAACACCAAAACAATGAATAATGTACTCTCAACGAACTCTCAGTTGACATAATGAATTCGAATTTTACCTTCAACTTGAAATTTGAATAGGGTCTTTATAGAAAATGGTTATCTGCAAGCCTTCATCAACTTTTCCTCTGTAGATACATCTAAATGCAGAAAGGAAGATAGGTACACAGGCAATCAGGGGTCTGAAAAGAAGGATCCTACTTATGTAGCAGGGATGATGAAGATAATAGTAGGGTCTGTAGGGTCTGCAGAAAATTTCAACATCAAGAGTTGTTTTCAGATCAGGAAGAACTCTGAGGGCACAACTGAGCAGAGTGAAGGATGAATTACCGTCTAGTATGCACTCATGCATTATCCCTTGAAGCTGTGCGAAGTGCTGATCAACAAAAAAAGGGACACCAGATTTAAAGAACATCAAGATGCCGATGCATGTAAAGTGTGCTAAAGAGAAATCTGGCATATGGGACAATGGACCTATTTGGTGGGAGCAAGCCACCATCTTAGACCAGGCCAGAAGACAGAAGGAACTGCTAGTGAACGATGCATTGCACATCAGTCTAGCACTAAAGAGGAGCAGTTCAATCGAGATTGTGGAATGGACTTGCCTTGGCTGCTGAGGAACTCTCAAGAGCCTGAACTTGAACCCACGCCCACCATAATTTTTCTGTGTTCAGTTATTTATCATCTTTGTTCTTGTCATGCCTTTTTTAAATTTTTTAATTTTATTACAGCTATATAAATTTTTATTTTACAAAACATCAAAGAGTAAATTTCAAGTTAATCATTGAGAAGGTCATTGTGTTTTCATTATATCAACTGAGAGTTCATAAGAGAGTGTAATATTGTTTTGGTGTCTATTTAGTTTCTATTATTATTTATTAGCTGTTATTATTATATTTCTGCCACATGCGGTCTGCACTATGAAGTGTGCAGAATCTATAGAGCTATAATGTGGTAAACACAAGTTTTTAGCACCTATATTTTTATGGTATCAACCGCCCTTTTAAGTTTAAATTTTTCAGGTTCACACTATCCAAATATATATGCAATAAGCTGGCAAAAAAAATAACTACACACCACTAGGTTGCACTGAGTATTTTGCAACAAATTGGCCAGGGTAATGGAAGAGAGCAGATTAGTGAAGATAGTTGTGAGAGAGGAAGGGGGAATATATAGATAAGGCTTTGAAGCTAGTAATGACGTCAGCTCAGTGGAGTCAGTGCACAGGTGGAAGGAAAATGAGACATTAGTCCCACAGAGTTCGGCAAGGGCAACAAAAATGAAAATTATTATTATAAGGTATAATTTGCATGGTGTTAATTAGGTGTTAATAGACTCTGGTATTGCCTGTTTACAATATAAATAGCTGCACTTCTTCGTATTCTTATGTTTACTTGTACTAATTTGTAACGCAGCACTGCAATGTATGGAATTATATATATTTATATATATTTAATTATAGGTAAGAAGAGTAAAGCAAAATGATGTGACCTAATAAGTACTGATTTTGTGGAGAGAGACTGGCAACAGATAAGAGTGATGTCCAATAGTTTATAGTTGCTAGACTGTCCCAGTTCATCTTTAGCTCAGCAGATCAATATAATTATAGCAATTTCCTTTTTTTTTTGCAATATCATCAAATAAGTCATGTATTTGACTTTTCGAGAGCTTGGGTTGGGATTCTATGAAGCCCAACTCTGCAGGAGTGAGTGGGACCCACAATTGGACCTTGACTTCCCAAATGTGAGAGAATAATTCACTAATGTACATCGGTATAGCAATTAGCTGTATGTCTTGAGAATTTAATATGAGAAGTCATGTGAAGAACAGAGATCATCAGAGTAGGTTACTTCTAGAGGTCTTTGTCGAAAGTCCCAAGCTAACATTGCAGAAGCTATATATCACCCTTTTTAGCATCACTTTGTCCTTCAACCACACCATGTCCCGAGTCTTTCACCATTACATCACTGATTACAAGTAAAGAAATTAAAAAAAAATGGAGTAAAATATCCATGCAGGTCAACGCAGTGTTCAATTTTTATATTAAAAAAATCCCTTTATCCCAGTATCCTTGTCGTAACCTTATTTCATCTGCACCTTATTCTTTCTGCAAATAAATTGCCTCGAAGACATTATCCTATTCACATAATAATATATAGGATTTCCCTCCCCGTCCTTCCTTTTTCTTCCTCAGAGAGATAGTTCCATCTTTGCTGCCAGTACTTTTTTTTTTTTTAATGGTCAAGAGAAGGGACAATGATACTGTTAAAGCAAAAATATTAATTTCCCCATTATTTTTGTCTCTGAAATTCAAGAATTTCACTTTGCATCTCGACTTATTTTCACTTTCAGGACCTTTGACTCCATTACAGCTTGAAATTGAGCAGGAGACTTTCCTCCACTTGGATGATTTATAGCAATTAGTAGATTACATGCCAACTGTAGCAGTAGGCCAGTAGATTGCTTTTAAAAAAAAGTTTCAGGAACTTGAAAACAATTTAAACTCACTTTAGTCTTCCATTCAATTAAGTCTGGTTGAATTAAGTCTGGTTGTCGGACTTAATTGTCATGGGAGGGTCATTATTCTAGTGAATGCACTTCCTTACACTATTGTAATTTTTGACTTGATCATGCCTCCATATCATTACCTCACCGACTTGACTACGCGAGTTTTGTTCCCACCCGTTGGAATGGGAGGGGCTGACAACGGAAGTCTTCGCAGCAGCCGCTATATAGCAGCTAGATCTTTAGCCGAAGTCAATAGTTAGCCAATTCTTAAAATGAGTACTGAGGAGCTTAGACAGAATGTTTTCTCATCCATTCACCTGAGCACTCTACTGAAGAGTGTTCAAGCGAACATCACCTACCCGAGCTGCACATTTTGTGGGGGAATGCTCACAAGCTCAAGCTCCAAAGGCTCTCCGAAGAGGAAGTCAGCTCTCTGTCAAGTCGCTCTGTATACCAATTCCTCCGAGTCGTTCATTGTCTGGTTTAAGAAGCAGGAAGAACCGAAGGGCATGCTATGGATGGGAACTCGCTGCATCAGGAAAGGCGGGGAGAGCGGTAACACAGTTGAACTTATCTCGCGCGGTTGTAGGGGAAGATGCTCGTACACACTCAAATTCTCGACCTACCTTGTCAGCGATGAATGGTATAAGCTGCTCAAGCAGGAGTCCAGGAAAATACCATCCCTAGGAGATGAATTGCCTTCTACTCTGGTGGAAGAAGGCTATCAAGCTTCTCTGGACTACATGCTCACGGACATCTCTCCCCTTAGTGTTCTCAATGAAGTTCTTCATGGCAACAGCGAGGAGAGTCGGGAAGAGAATGATGAAATGTCAGATAAAGTAGCACCAATGAATTCCACATCACCAATCCTTAAACTGAAATCAATATCTCCAAAATCGAAACCAGTCAAGCACAAGCGAAAAACGAGCCCAATCATCCTCAATCATCTCCAGGGATTATCATCGAAGAGCAAAAAAGTAACTGCAGTAATTCCTACAAGCTCCTCTTTCACCAACAGTGCTGCAAACTCCATAGAGAATATTCAAGAAGCGGATTACTTATCCAGGTGGTCTTGGCCAATGAAGGTATGAACTTTTTCACTCCCTCTCCCATTCGTCATCCTCAAGTCTGCATAACTGTAGCTCGACTGACCAGCTTACTCATTGGACATCAAAACAACTAACTGATGCTGAAAACGGTCCTTTAATTCTTTATCTACTCTTTGCCTCCGATTCATATTTTCTCATCACTCATTCAAAAACTTTGACTTATGTCACAAATTCTTAATTTTGTTTCGTTTTTTTTGTATTGGCAATTCGTCAACCTCACTTTTACATTAACTGGAGGATGATATTGCAAATAATCAATGGTCATACTTAAAAAAACATTGTGGTTATTACGCTGAAAATATAGATTCCAGCCAGAGATTGTGACACCACCTGATTAAGAGATATGCTGAAAATATAGATTCCAGCCAGAGATGGTTTAGTCCTGACATCACCTGATTGAGATATGCTGAAAATATAGATTCCAGCCAGAGATTGTTTAGTCCTGACATCACCTGATTGAGATATGCTGAAAATAGAGATTCCAGCCAGTCCTGACAAGAGATGTGAGGTGGTAGCCAATGGTTTCATGGAAGAGGTACGCATGTATATACATGTGTGTAAGCAGCATCCCAGAGAGAAAATGAAACCTAGAATATTGGCATCGAGATTGAAGTATCAGTCAAGTCAAAGTCAAATGTTTTGATTTTAATGTAATAAATAACTACTAGGGTATACTGGTTTTGTACTAGTGTACAAGCTTGTGAAGGAGATACACATAATATGCAGATAGAAACGGCTGCAAAACTGATCAAAATGTTGTTGTTTTTAACCATGACTTATATTCTGCAAAATTAGAGAAGTTTTCACAAACTGTCGAGCTCAATCAGACAGCAGTTTAGAAGCACTCAGAAGCTCGGCTTGCCACTGCTCTCATGGTTCCGTACACTTTAGAAGGAGGAGTTCCTGCATAATAAAAAGATAATAGTACACGTGAAGGTGACAACAAACTTCACATGACTTTCAAAAACATGTGAGCATGCATTCATAACCCTGTTTGGTTGTTCATAATAACCCTTCTATTGTGATTGTAGATTTGAGAAAAAGAAAAGGCCTAAGTCATAGAAAAACAGAGCCAGTATGGGTGTAGTGGTATACAGCTTTTTTAATATGTCTCTACTTCTATGTGTTGTCTGGAAAATTCAGTCAACAGGTTTTAAAGAGAGAGAGCACTCTCTACTGATTCCCAGAATAGCTTATTGATGTTCAGATAATGGATAATAATGAAACAGCTGTATAGAACAGGTTTGCTTGTCCAGTTCATTAACAAACACTCCGAGTTTATGGTACTGTTACTGTTAGATGGTCACCCAAGTGAAGTGCCCACCTGTTTTAAATGGCCACAACACATGTAGAAGATCTAAAACACAAAAAGGAGAGAGAGAGGGAGGGGGGAAGTAATATTTCCCTACATACCTACACATAGGTCTTGATTAAGGGCTGTGTCATCCAAACAAGCTATTACTTGTAGCCATGCAAAAGAGCAAGCAGTTAGGTGTATGCTCTATTCCTCTCCCACTTGCCCCTGTTAGCTTGCTACACTCATAGCCTGTTCTTTTGCATGATCTAAGTACAGGGTGATCTGTCCGTTTTCTATGAGCTACAGCAACTTCTTGCTGTCAATACATCACTCCACAGTGATTTCCTGATGCCTGACCGGGTGGACACACACCTATGCCACAGAACTCCTAGATGTCACACAGATTCTCAAGGCCATAACAACAAAAACAGCCACTTATGGCCTGGCTACCCAAACATCGTTGCCTCTCTTCCTACATGTCCAATGTTATATATATTGGACCCCATTTAGGCCAGTCAAGCAAGGGACATCATCAAAAAACATCAACAACAACAAAACCTTAAAAAAGACCCCTCAGAAGAAGGCTCTGATAACACACAAGCATGATCCTGCAAGTGTCACAGACTACACAACACACTTGGCCAAAGCCCTCCCCTTGTCACTCTCCCTCCCAATAAAAGACGTTTCCCCTTCCAAACACCAAATCTCCCCTTGTCACTCTCCCTCCCAATAAAAGACGTTTCCCCTTCCAAACACCAAATCTCCCCTTGTCACTCTCCCTCCCAATAAAAGACGTTTCCCCTTCCACACACGAAATCTCCCCTTGTCACTCTCCCTCCCAATAGAAGACGTTTCCCCTTACACACACCAAATAGTATGTCAGAATACTTATTAAGAATGTGCGGAAGGAACACAAAGAGGACAAAACTTGCACGCACACAAAACTGAAAGTGGGCCACAGTCACAAGACCAGCTAGCCAGAGTGGCAGAAAAACAATATCTGTCCTCCGAATGATATGCCCCATAATAGGCAGAATCTTCAATGTATAGATACAACAAATAGTTCTCCAAATAAGATTATGATCACACTCAATAACAATAATTGGTGCTAGAATCCTTGTCTCGGTCATTGCCAACTCCAATCATGTACTATCACATCCAATATACCATCATGTCCAATATGCAATCATATCCATGACTATCCATCCACCATGCCATCCTATCCATCCATCATACTCTACAGTAGATGGATACAAGTCAAGAGGTCATTTTACAAGCTAGTTATCTTACAGGTCTTCACAACTGCATGGAGAGGCATGCCCGCAAGCACAAGTGCTAGTACACACAATTCTTGGATGTAGTCAATAACTACCGCAACACAAGAGTCTATAGATACTCTACAAATAGATGATGAGCTTCTCAAATGAGACGTCGCAATAAAGCAATTCTGCATACTAGCAGTTCAATATCCCCACCACAATATAAAGTTGTTAACAGGATGGCAGAAGTGTCTATTAGATTGGCCACCCGCTCTCCAAACTTTAAAACTGTCACTGGAATAAGTAGCAAAAAGCCGCTAGAGTTGATAACCGTTACCTACGGAAAAACATTTAGCTAAATCTAGAAGGAATATATATATATATATATATATCAGAGCATACTCTTTCTCTATCATTTCATGGAGTTCAAGGAAAGCACACAGCAAGATGACCAACAAGGTACACGGCTCAAGAATAGAGCAAGCCATCCAGAGAGAAGAGACTTATTTACTGTGTATAATATGCTTGTTGATGTGGCTCTAATGGAAAGCAGTGTCTCTGTTTACATCCCCTAAGGGACTGGCATTCACACTGGATATGGTTTGTTGCTCAAAACCCAACATTCTTCAAGTCACCACCCATCACCCCATGCAGTCAAACACAACAGCACATCTAAGGTAGCTAAAACTTTGCATTGCAACCCAACAACTTATAGATGCCGTAAAAACTCATTCCAAGCCCGTATAATTGATTTTGGAATCAAAATGAAATTTGGCTTTCAAAGCTAATTGTAAAGTCTGCCTCAATTATTCTCATTATACAGGGAGGGGGAAGAAATTCTCCCCAAACCTTACCTTGGTGATTTGACAACGAAATTCATCACACATGAGGCAAGTGCTATCCTCTCCCAACTAAAACTTTTCTCAGCAAAACACATTCCACAGAATAGTGGGACACCACAGTGACCAACACCCCCCAGTTGCCCACTGAAAGACACTAGGGCAGTGTGCATAACACCTGCTCAGATGCCTACACTTCCCAGTGCCGGGCATTATTTCAAGGCTGCAAACCTAATATTGTGCATTCTCTAAAGAAGTGCGGTGTCTATCCTTTCTTTTTGAACCATCTTCCTGATTTGGAGCAGTTGCACAAACAAACCTAAAGCTGCCAGCACACGGGTTAGGCCGTGTGCTAATAAGTTATTTGTGTGCAAATAAACAAATCATCCGCAGTCTGATATTCGAGCCTGGTGCGCTGATGTCACAAAGATTGCAGAAGTTTTTCAAACACTTGCAAAATATGCCAACAGAACACATGCACTGCATGCACACGAGTATTGTGTGCGGCGTCACCATACTGCTGTCTAAATAGTGCATGGTGTGTGTATAGACAGTGACAGGACAATCACTTCATCTGTTACTAAGTACATCTCAATATGACAACTTTGGGAACTGGCTCCCTCTTCCCCACCCCTCCAGCCCCCTTTTCTCTCCTTTCTCTCTCTCTCTTCCTCTCCACTCCCAGTCAGTGCTAAGTAAACAGGAAATTGTCTAGACAAGGTCCCACAGAGATACAAGTTGCAGCAGGGTATAAGGTAGACCCAAACCAGCCCAGCACAGTTGTATATTGTAGGTTGTCATGCACACACCTTTTATTACCACATGGAAATGAGAAATTAAGCTGCTACAGATCAGGTTAAGCTATAGATCAGGTTAATGTATAGATCAGGTTAAGCTATAGAACAGGTTAAGCTATAGAACAGGTTAAGCTATAGATCAGGTAAAAATCAGGTTAAGCCATGGATCAGGTTAGCTATAGAGCAGGTTAAGCTATAGAGCAGGTTAAGCTATAGAGCAGGTTAAGCTATAGAGCAGGTTAAGCTATAGAGCAGGTTAAGCTATAGAGCAGGTTAAGCTATAGAGCAGGTTAAGCTATAGAGCAGGTTAAGCTATAGAGCAGGTTAAGCTATAGAGCAGGTTAAGCTATAGAGCAGGTTAAGCTATAGAGCAGGTTAAGCTATAGAGCAGGTTAAGCTATAGAGCAGGTTAAGCTATAGAGCAGGTTAAGCTATAGATCAGGTTAAAATCAGGTTAAGCTATAACTCAAGTGAAGCTACAGCTCAAGTTAAGCTACAGCTCAGGTTAAGCTACAGATCAGGTTAAGCTACAGATCAGGTTAATTAAGCTACGATCAGGTTAACGTTATAGATCGCTGAACATAAAAAGGAACACTACAGGCTACAATACAATTGAGCAGCAGAACAACTCGAAGTACACTTCAGTTCCCCCCCCCCCCCCCCCCCCACATCAGCGAGAGAAGTAACCAGCAGCATGAAGCTAGTGAGTGGTGCAGCTGAAGTAACCAGCAGCATGAAGCTAGTGGTGGAGCTGAAGTAACCAGCAGCATGAAGCTAGTGGTGCAGCTGAAGTAACCAGCAGCATGAAGCTAGTGGCAGCTGAAGTAACCAGCAGCATGAAGCTAGTGGTGCAGCTGAAGTAACCAGCAGCATGAAGCTAGTGGTGCAGCTGAAGTAACCAGCAGCATGAAGCTAGTGGTGCAGCTGAAGTAACCAGCAGCATGAAGCTAGTGAGTGGTGCAGCTGAAGTAACCAGCAGCATGAAGCTAGTGAGTGGTGCAGCTGAAGTAACCAGCAGCATGAAGCTAGTGGTGCAGCTGAAGTAACCAGCAGCATGAAGCTAGTGAGTGGTGCAGCTGAAGTAACCAGCAGCATGAAGCTAGTGGTGTAACCAGCAGCATGAAGCTAGTGGTGCAGCTGAAGTAACCAGCAGCATGAAGCTAGTGAGTGGTGCAGCTGAAGTAACCAGCAGCATGAAGCTAGTGAGTGGTGCAGCTGAAGTAACCAGCAGCATGAAGCTAGTGGTGCAGCTCATACACTTTTTGCTAAAAGTAGCCATAGACACACACAACTCAACGGTGTACGGTGTAGCTTCAGAATAATTCTCAATGAAGAATAAAAATGACTTTTTCTTAATTAACGATAAAATGTTCTTCTGGGCGTTTTGTCTAGATGCTCTAGCCTTCACCAGGAACAATAACTATCTTGCCAATGACTATCTCAATATTGCTGATGAAGGCAGAGCGTCTAGTCAAAACGCAGAGAAGAAAATTTTAAGTTGACCGGCAAGAAAGTCATTATAATCCCACATTTATTAAGGCCGCGTCCTCTGATGGACGTGATCATTCATGCAATAAGTCACAATCACTGAATTGAAAGGAAAATGTGTAGCCAGCCACTACACAACAACTTCTGCAAATACAGTGGCTGAATGTTTCACTTGTACCTCAACCGAATCCCAAAGACAAAAACTCTCGACAATGTGTATGCATTACAACGACCTTCTCATGATTTTTACTCTCTCGATGTTTTGACTAGATGCTCAAGCTGAAACATCAAGAGAATACAATTTCAAGTTGATTATTGAGAAGGTCATTGTAATATTATTATGTCAACTGAGAGTTCGTTGAGAGTGTGTAGATGTTGTGAGTCACAATGGTCCATTGTGCAGGCATTCTGAACGCATCTAACACTACAAGCAAGACCTAAATACATCACCACAAGTTGCATGTCTGTACTTCCAAATCCCAAAGTCCTGTTGCCATGCATAGTTAACTGGCCGTCAACGTTTGAGTTGGAGAACAAAATCTTGTCCAAATCACACGATTAATTTTTTTGGGCAGATTACGAGGTTGAAGATGCCTCGACACAGACTCTGAACCCAGGACACAAGAACCCACAGCAAACAAGGTTATCTGCGGAGACCCGAGAGAAGGAGATTAAAAATATCTCTCGTTATCTCTAGTAGGGTGTGTTTGAATCTTATGTTTACCACAGCTAGGTAAAAAACAAAAAACAATAATAAATAACAACAACAATAACAAATAACAACAATAATAAATAACAATAACAAATAACCACACCAACAATTATAACTAACAATAACCACACCAACAACCTTTAGGCAAAGGTTAAGAGGGTTCTGAAGCCCTCCTCCTAGACACTAGAGCTTACAATCTCAGTGGGTTGATGGCACTTGTGCTGTGCTTTCCAAGTAGGTTGATGTGCCTCTCGGTCTCCCTGATTCCTGCCACTTCAAACCTTGCCACCATGGCACTTATGAGCTCCATGACAACCACTAAGGTGATCTTATTCAGCCCACATCCATACACACATCACAAAATATGGGACGAGATCAGCCAGGCCATCGTACTAGGTGGATGGCCAATCTGCTGGGGGTGGGGAACAACAGCTCACTTTCAAAGACCACACCTCTGCTACTGAGCACGTGATGATTCGGAAGAGTTGGCCAAGTCCTGGCCAGCTCAAGGGTGCTGAGTTCCCACCAGGAACAGTCAAGCAGTTTTCTGTTTGTATTTGGGAATGCAACTTACACTTGAGCTTTTCCAGCAGATGCTGCTGCCAGACAGAGACACAGTTCTAGAGTTTATCAACAATGCTTGTGGGCATAGGATCGCATTTCTTGCTAGTAATCTAGAAAGGAAGGGCTGAACCACTTGGGAACCAGTGGAGGCCTACAAGCCTGACCAATCAAGTAACTGGTGAATCCCTTTGCTACTAGGCAACTAGACAGATGTTGGCTTCCTACTAGAGGGTATTCATGGCTGTGGTGTGCCCTCACTATCCAATGGAAATAAGCATTCATGCTATAGTAATTCACAGTATGATTGCGGCCCACCTGAATGACCTTCCAACAATAACAGAGCTATTCACAAGGTCAAAGGCACATCATTTCATAGCATAAGCAATGCTCA
This sequence comes from Cladorhizidae sp. MBARI D1340-BT2, assembly GCA_028752905.1. NCBI lineage: Eukaryota > Metazoa > Porifera > Demospongiae > Poecilosclerida > Cladorhizidae > Cladorhizidae sp. MBARI D1340-BT2. The sequence goes on along the minus strand of JAQNBH010000015.1, from coordinate 22,809,063 downwards.
TGAATCGCCTAAGAAATTCCCCGAAAAGTGCAAAGGACAATCTAACACTGGCAAACAATACATTTAGCACTATCAAAATATTGGCAAACAAGGCAAGTCAACAGGACAACACAATTATGCCGACTGGCCAGACATCACAATTAGCTACTACATAGTACACATCAGCACCAAAGGCCAGACAACACAAATTAGCTAGACTGCATGCACATCTTTCCCCCCCTAATGCACACCCAACATACACGCAGTGACATTTGTCAGACGGAAGATGAGAGATGGCAATGCATATGCTATCATGCATTACACAGTGTTCTACCTGGAGGATTTTTTAAAATTTTTTATTTTATTGGTTCTTGAAAGGATATTGGAGAACACACATACCAGGATATGGTTTAAAACAGAAAAATGTTTACAACACAAAGAAGAGCCATAAAGTGGGGGAGAGAAGTGATTGCATAGTCAGCAGAGGAGGAGCGAGAACTGGTTGCATCATTAGTGGAGGAGAGAGAACTGGCTGCATAGTCAGTAGAGGAGAGAGAACTGGCTGCACAGTCAGTAGAGGAGAGAGAACTGGCTGCATGGTCAGTAGAGGAGAGAGAACTGGCTGCACAGTCAGTAGAGGAGAGAGATTGGCTGCACAGTCAGTAGAGGAGAGAGAACTGGCTGCACAGTCAGTAGAGGAGAGAGAACTGGCTGTACAGTCAGTAGAGGAGAGAGATTGGCTGCACAGTCAGTAGAGGAGAGAGAACTGGCTGCACAGTCAGTAGAGGAGAGAGAACTGGCTGTACAGTCAGTAGAGGAGAGAGATTGGCTGCACAGTCAGTAGAGGAGAGAGAACTGGCTGCACAGTCAGTAGAGGAGAGAGAACTGGCTGCACAGTCAGTAGAGGAGAGAGAACTGGCTGTACAGTCAGTAGAGGAGAGAGATTGGCTGCACAGTCAGTAGAGGAGAGAGAACTGGCTGTACAGTCAGTAGAGGAGAGAGAACTGACTGTAGTCAGTTGAGGAGAGAGAACTGGTTACATAGTCAGCAGGAGAGAGAACTGGGTGCACAGTCAGCAGAGGAGAGAGACATGGCTACATCATTAGTAGAGGAGAGAATTGGCTGCATATACAGTAGAGAAGCAAGAACTGGTTACATAGTCAGTACAGGAGAGAGAAGCTGAAAGTCGAGACAAGCTAATTGTTGATTGCTGTGATGGCTTAGCAGCTTGACTCTCTAGACTATGTGTTGACAGGAAAAAATCAGTGTCGAACACAACCATTAGCATCATGTTTTGAAACATCGCTCTTTGCAGGTAATGTTGCCCACAATATGACGTTGACAGCAGAACCACTTTTATTCTTCTCCAGACATTTTTGAAGTCTGATAAAAGTCAATTTCTAGATACATGTACCAGAGATATGTCATCATTGACCACATAGATGATGCAGGATACTAGCATCTCAAAACATGGATACCCACAAAAACTTTCATGCAGAGAAGATCTCCATGCGGACACAGTTTCTTCTAGGACACATGAGATTCTCGGGATACTTGCGACTATCATGGGATATCTCTAGTGAGGGCAGACCCTCGAATCAGTGCAAGGTAAGGGCTATTCTAAAGCTGTCTAGTTTTTTTTTAAAGGGCTAGAGGTATTCAAGAGCTAGGAGCAGGGATGTTCTAGGGCCAGGAATAGGGTCTTCCAGGGCCAGGAATAGGATCTTCTAGGTCAGGAAGAGGGTCTTCTAAAGCCAGGAATAGGATCTTCTAGGGCCAGGATTAGAGTCTTCTAGGGCCAGGAATAGAGTATTCTAGGGCCAGCAATAGGGCCAGGAATAGAGTATTCTATGGCCAGGAATAGAGTATTCTAGGGCCAGGAATACGGTCTTCTATGGCCAGGATAGAGTATTCTAGGGCCAGGAATAGGATCTTCTAGGGCCAGGAATAGAGTATTCTAGGGCCAGGAATAGAGTACTCTATTCTAGGGCCGGAATAGAATATTCTAGGGACAGGAATAGGGTATTCTAGGGCCAGACATAGGGTATTTCTAGGGCCAGGACCAGGGAAATTCTAGGGCCAGGAATAGGGTATTCTAAGGCCAGAAATAGGGTACTCTAGGTTTAGGACCAGGGATAGGGGTATTCTAGGGCTAGGGTGGGTATTCTTGGGCCAGGGCATGGGTATACTATGGCTAGGGACAGCTTGTGAGATAGTCGAAGAATTTTTTTAAAGCACACCCCCATCCATGCCCTGAGGTAAGAGCACTCCCAAGTGGTGTTTTGGGCAAACAACATCCAAGACATTTGTGGGCGCAGTCACAATACCCTCGTGCCACGAGGACCTCTTCCCCTGTTTACCCTTGGGCGTGGGTGGACAGGGATGAAGAGCAACACACACACACAATCACCATTAAAAAATATAGATACATGTAATATAGCGCCTCGAGAGCAAGCAAGAGAAAACAGACAAAGACACAACACTTCCAAGGAATCAAAATCGAAGCCATGACATCCAGTTACCGATGATAACCTTTTAGGGCCACATATCTTTGCCACACATGCTCATGTGACATAGCTGTTGATACACTACTTTACAAATACCTCCTAATTGGTGACAACAGTGTGAGGTGTCAATATTGCAACAATATTGCAATTCTAGTCCAGGCCAGCTGCCCCTGTCAAACTAAATAGTCTCCTTGGAAGTGTAATTTCTCATGTTCCCTTCCGCAAAAAAAAAAAGGGGGGGGGGGGGAGAAAGAAAAAGAAGAAGGGGAAAAAAAGGGCTAGGGCTAGGGCTAAGAAGAAAAAAAGGAAGGAAGAAAATAAGGAAAAAAAGAAGGGAAAAAAAGAAGGAAGACATTCACAATGATATCATAATCACACACGTTTCAGTGCGCCAACACGACACATATAGTGGGTGGTTCTCAGAGTGAAGGAATAAAAATGCGGTGTCACTCTGGATATATCACTCCGGATATAATAATGGGGGGTGGAGTGGCGGTAACACATGTGGTTGCCAAGCAGGCACTACCCGACCCACCCAACCCTGCATGGGAACTTCACTGTCAAACCATTTCAGAAATGCAGCTCAGCACAGAGCCTCCTTTATGTAAATCCAATTATTGAAGGTGGCATCCTGCCAAGGAACACACGGCACCTCACCTGACCAAGATTAAGCAAGAAAAACTTGACAGCAACAGAGCACACTCTGCTAGGAAGAAGGCCTTTTTTGGGTAGACATTTGCAGTGGAAGCAGCACACTTCCTTGGTCCTCTGGCTTCAAGAACATACACATCCTATGGACCTTGCCAGCTATCATTGATCATGTGCATTTTAAATGAAGTGTGCTTTCCTGTCTTCCCGGGATGAGAGATTTCATGACATTTTTCATTTGGGCACCCATACATAGCCAGAGGATCGGAGAGTAGATTCAGTTGTGGATAGGCCAGGGGAACTTCCTACAGATCACGGATATGTATGTGGCTTCCCAGAACAAGAGCACACCACTACTACCACCACTATCACACACACACCACTATCACACACACACACCACTATCACACACATACACAAGCACCACTATCACACACATACACAAACACCTCTACCTCTATCACACACACGCACAAGCACCACTATCACACACATACACAAGCACCACTATCACACACATGCACAAGTATCACTATCACACACATACACAAGCACCACTATCACACACATGCACAAGTATCACTATCACACACATACACAAGCACCACTATCACACACATACACAAGCACCACTATCACACACATGCACAAGTATCACTATCACACACATACACAAGCACCACTATCACACACATGCACAAGTATCACTATCACACACATACACAAGCACCACTATCACACACATACACAAACACCTCTACCACTATCACACACATGCACAAGCACCACTATCACACACATGCACAAGCACCACTATCACACACATACACAAGCACCACTATCACACACATACACAAGTCATTCAAAACACATGGCATTACTTGGAGATTACTCTGCACGACATTCTTCTATTCATCTACTACTGCAACAGGCAGTGGAGGGCCTGACGCAGTATCATAAGCTAATGCCCCCACCCCCCCAATAAGAAATGAACTTTCACATGACCTTTACTCCCTCATAGTGTGTCGTCACGGACCAACCAGGATGTGAGAGAACAGAGTTCATTGCTAACCACATTAACATAGGCACACACATACACACAGGTGATGCAGAGTGTCAGGCAGTTAGTGAGGGCCTGCCTCCACCCGTTACCGCTCCACCCCTTGTTACTGTGAGGGCCTGCCTCCATCACTTTACGTGAGGGCCTGCCTCCATCCCTTGTTACCATGAGGGCCTGCCTCCACCCTTGTTACCGTGAGGGCCTGCCTCCATCACTTGTTACCGTGAGGGCCTGCCTCCACCCCTGTTACTGTGAGGGCCTGCCTCCACCCTTGAAGTTGTTACCGTGAGGGCCTGCCTCCACCCTTGAAGTTGTTACCGTGAGGGCCTGCCTCTACCCCTTGTTACCGTGAGGGCCTGGCTCTACCCTTTGTTACCTGTTTTAGGAAAACACAATCATGCTATGAAACAGCCTCCCTGTGAAATTCCACAAACATGTGAATATTAGGTTCCTCCCATTAGGCATTGGCTTGCTATTCCATTGTCTTATTTTACAACATGCCAGGAAGCTAAACGTCATGGGTAGTTTCTATAACATTATTACATGAAATCTTTCCTAGGAAATTACGTGTGCATGACAAGCATACAAATCTTAATTAATGCTCACTGAACACACAAAGGAGGGAAAAAAAATCTAATTGCCGACCAAGAGGCCACTTATGAACTTTGTACCGCATCCCTAGGATAACTCCAAAGAGGTTGATGCCATAAACAAGTTAGGGATAGTGTCACTGAAGGAACCCAAACCTCCCAATGTTAGTCAGCAGCGTGGTCAGGTATTATAGCCATTAGTTATAGAGCATTGAGCACTAATGAGAATTACCAAACAAAGTATCCAATGACCCAAATACCATATATGTAGTAATGTATTTAGGCCAGGCTAGACCCAGCACAGCTCTGTGGACCACCTGGCCCCCTCAGGCTAGACCCAGCACAGCTCTGTGCACCACCTGGCCCCCTCAGGCCAGCTCTGTGGACCACCTGGCCCTCTCTAACTATTTAGATGTAGCAACTTGCCTCCTTGTAGCTTGTTAGTAATCTACTAACCACTCTGAATCCCTACCATGGTCCCTTCAGTAGTTCAAGGGGAGAAATCATGGGTGCCCACCAGGTTTCTTACAGTGGTTAAATCTACTTGTGTGTTCTGTGCTGGGGTCGGGGGGGGGGGGGGGGGGGGGGAGATGAGCCCAACCTTCCCACCCTTCACAACCCCAAAACAAAACACACATTTGCTAGCCCACACTCCCAACACGCCCACACCAGCCATTGAATAAACATCAAAGGAAGCTCTGCAAAGATAAATGTTCGACCACAGGAATGGGATCTATCTAGAGCAGGAATGGGATCTAGAGCAGGAATTTCGTGTAGCACCAGCAGAGCCATCCCATCACCCGACATGCTAATAATGGGGTGTGGCAACATAGAGCAGTGCAATGGAGGCAAAAGAAACCAGATATGGCACCAGCATCACGAGCTTGCGTGTGCATTGATGTTGCAGACATCACTCACTACTAACCAGAGATGGCAGCAGCATCGCGAGCTTGCGTGTGCATTGATGTTGCAGACACCACTCACCTAACCAGAGCTGGCACCAGCATCGCGAGCTTGCGTGTGCATTGACGTTGCAGACATCACTCACTACTAACCAGAGATGGCACCAGCATCGCGAGCTTGCGTGTGCATTGATGTTGCAGACATTACTAACCAGAGCTGGCACCAGCATCGCGAGCTTGCGTGTGCATTGATGTTGCAGACACCACTCACTACTAACCAGAGATGGCAGCAGCATCGCGAGCTTGCGTGTGCATTGCTGTTGCAGACATTACTAACCAGAGATGGCAGCAGCATCACGAGCTTGCGTGTGCATTGATGTTGCAGATATGACTCACTTACTAATGCCAACTGCACTGCCACCGACAGAAAAGGGGGAGATCTTTTTTTAAATGTGGTGTTGGGTGGTATAGCAATGCCCTCCTGCATTCAAGCCCGGCTCTACCACTGACACTACTACAGCTTTCACTTGGTGCTAACTAGCAGCAGAGCCGAGCAACGGTGAGCACGCAAGAGGGTTGCACACACAATAAAATTTGAAAATGGAGCCCTGTTAAATGGTGCAAATATCATGTAATCAATAAGTGTGTAACACGTCATGACACTACTATGAGACTGAAATCAACAGCACAAGAATGACTTTGATCACAATAGCCACAAAAATACTTTCAAAACCAAGGCTGCATTGAAGTTTGATGCCTGCTCTGGAGCAGACTCTGTCGGTGCTTGAGCGTTGTGTCAAGAAATGCGCCGGCCAGCCAGAGAGGGCGTGACATGGCAGGCAACAGGCGGGGAGGAGGGGGGTCAAGAGACTGTCATGTCAGATCATAAACTAAATGCGTGTTGTCGGCGACTTTCCCCCCTCCAAAACACAAGTTTGCAGTACAAGTGACACGACCTCCAGCGCAATGCCCAGCAACCGCTCGTCCATTCAGTAGTAGAACTACAAGCAGTGTATTGTGCTCCACGCTGGCTGGCTGGGACACGTGGCCAACACCCAGCAGTGCTTTGGTTCACCCTCACATAAGAAACACACCTGTGTGTGTGTGTGTGTGCTGTGTGTGTGTGTGCTGTGTGTGTGCTGTGTGTTGTGTGCGTGTTGTGTGCGTGTTGTGTGTGTGTGTGTGCTGTGTGTGTGCTGTGTGTGTGCTGTGTGTGTGCTGTGTGTGCTGTGTGTGTGTGTGTGCTGTGTGTGTGTGTGTCCCACAATAATCTGCAGTGCTAGTTCAAGACACCTAGTAGTCTTCAGCCATTGTTTTATAGTCCTTCTCCCATTCATTCCTTCTGGGCCCCATCATCATCACCACCACATCTCACTCCTCTACTGGACACTACTGCCATTTTCTCGCCACTTGCTCGTGTCCCTCCAGCAACACTGATTGCAGGCAGCTGGAAGCGTGGCCACACAAAGTGATTTATTACGCACACCACCAGCTTAGCAATAACTAGAGAGCAAACATAGCCGAGAGCCGAGAGCATATGCCATAGCCAACAGACCCAAGCCTACCAGTACGAGAATTGCACGTGCTTCTAGCTTGCATAGCAGAGGTCCCAGATGAGCTCACAAGAGTGCATGTATCCCGTCACAAGAACAAAATGGTTTGATTTAAAATACAAATAACTAGATTGGATTGGTCTGTCGGAAAGAAAGGAAACAAGACCATAACCAGTCAGACGACCTTACGCCATTTGCATACCAATCATTACACATACACAAATGTGTAAGCGATATATATATATATCTATAATAAAACTCAGGCAGACTTCCTCCGGTCCACGTGGGTACAGTGTTCCTCCGGTCCACATGGGTACAGTGTTTTCACACTTCAGTTTCAACAAGTCAATCTAATAGAGAGACTTTCCCCCTCTTTGCCTCATATAATTGATGGTCCGACATCTGAGTAATGGACGGTCCGACATCTGAGTAATGCGACGTCAACTGTGAGACACTTGGTCTCCAGCATTAGTGTCTCCATTTAAACATGCGCTCTACCTTCCTCTTGTTGTGCACCAACAAGCCAGCACACTGCTACACCGTGTTGTTACACACACCATTCCCTGTCATTAAACACATAGTCCTTCTTGTTAACACGCCATGCATTGTCATTGATTAGTTATTGTTATTACAGTTCCCTTTGGTAGATGATCGGCTACCAACGTGGCGGGGAGAACCCCCAGAGGAAAGCAGAACAAAGCAACCCAACACCATTGGACTCTTTTTAGCACTTCTTTCCTCTTAGAGCATAACTTGTTTGCCGTTTTGTTCCAGCCCCTCCCCCTCACCTCCGCTCTAGGCAGACGACCTGCTACAGCCTCCAACTGCAGAAGAACTCGACAGCCAAAAAGCAGAGAACATGATTCTCAGTAAATTTACAGACAGCCACAGTCGGTACTTAACTTACCCATGACTTTTCCCACCATGGTGACAGAGATGAGCAAGTGAGCACCTGGAGTCCCCTTGTACTAAGACTGTTATGAATGGACCTCATGTGCACAAGCTATGATGCATGGGGGAGAAGAGAGAAGAGGAATTCCAAAGGCTTCTTTAGTTTCTAGGTCTGCTGGTTTACAACTTTGGTGAGAATTCAGGTACACTGGAATTATTTTTTTAAGAGGTAGTGTAGTAGCTGCCAAAACATGCCAATTTCTGGGATGTGGACATATTCAAAATTATTATTAGTTTATTAGCTTATTGTTTTACTATCAGGGTTTCCATTTAGGGGGGGGGGGGGGCTGCCTCCCCTTGGAACCTTCCCCCCCTTTTAAAATCCAGTCCTCCAGTTGCCCCCTTTGGACAATCTTCTAAATGAAACCCTGACTACTACTATTATTATTATTTATTATTTGCTTATTATTAGCATTATTATTATTAGCTTATTATTATTACTATTATTATTATACTATATTTGCTCATTATTACTATTATTATTATTAGCTTATTATTACTATTATTATTATTAGCTTATAGTCTTATTATTACTATTAGCCTATTAGCTTATTATTACTATATTAGCTTATTATTACTATTATGTTTTAGCAGGCTTCATTTAAAAAAAAGTCCAACATAAATAAGGAATCCTGATAAACCAGAGTTTACCAAATGTGCTTATAAGAGAGCATGAGATAGCAACCAGAATCTCGTGCCTCTAGCTTACAAGTTCACAGCAGCTGGTGTTAATTACCATAATAGCATGTCAGTTTCATTTCTCATAGACCACAGATAATCTTCAAGACAGCTGCTATTAGAGCTCCAACCATCACCCAAAGAGGGAGTCCCACACCCAGCACACAGAAGCCCACTAGGGAACACACATCTTCTCACACACACACAGAGAGAGAAGACCATATCAAAGTTTTCCCCCCCTGGACAAACACAGGACAAGGGATGAAGCAGAAACAACCACACCAGCGCAAGGCCTCAATTTATGAGTCCATCACAGGATTGAAGATCAGCAGAACAAGCAAATCTCAGCACCCAACTGCTGGCGAAAGACTTCAACAAGTGTCTCTCCTTCCTTCACTATAATCCATGGCAGCTGTCAGCAAGCATGTGCAGCCACCATGCCCCCTCTCTTTACACACACTCACTGCAAACTAACGTGACTTAGGTAAAGGATTTTGTATCAGGTGGTACACACACGACAATTATGTCATGCTACGGTCAAATATTTTGATGGAATACAAGTCACATGCTTAAACTGAGTCACTGGGTGGGGTCACAAGTGGAAGGGAGGTGTGATTTGCATGGCAGTGAACTGCAATGCTGTCCATGCTAGCAACTTTGTGTGTGCAACTTTGTGTGTGTGTGTGTGTGTGTGTGTGTGTGAATGTCTGGAACTAAGCATTTGAGCTGAGCAGCAGCTTTTTTTAATTTTAAGTTCGGAGCTTTTGATTTTGCAGAGAAGAGCTAAAACAGAGTATAGAGAAAACGAAAAGCTCGTGAGAGACGAAGGAAGATAGAGCACCACAATCAGTGAGCCAGATCACATCTTATTTGAGCGTTTACTGTAACTCCTCAATGCCAGTAGACGGCCCTCGATATTTAGCATGCGACTTATCCTCTGAAAGAAAAGAAAAATGCCACTGATGGCTAACTTTGGAGGAGCGACTGTAAGCTCTGCTCCTACACTCCGGCAAATACTGTCCTTGTGCTGTATAAAAGAGAGAGAAGTGGTGCCAGCCAATTAGTCATTACATCTGCCTCTGGCACAACTAGTGGTCTCCAACTCCAGCAATGCAAGCAATGTCCCTCTATGAATGTCAGACATCACACACAACCAAGAGGCTGTGTGAGAGAGAGCATCCATCATACACTCCTCTAGATAGCTCCTACATGAGCCAACAGTGATTTCATCGCAAGCTCCAAATTCTTCAGAGCTTTGAAGTGCCCATGACTTAATTAGCTGAATAAGTTGCTTATGCACTGTAAAAAGCCTGTGTAGTTCTTTATTGAGAGACATGACCAAACAGGGCAGCACATCCCCCCCGGGGGGAGAGCTACCTCTCAAATTTGGTCTGCACCACCTGAAGTTCTACACCCCCACATAATAAGTCAAGAATTATTGTCCAGCAAAGTGAGACTCTAGAGGCTCTAGTGCAATGGGGTGGCGGGAGAAGAAGGGACAGTGCATCATGTACCTTGGCACTAGCGCACAGTACAAACGCTTATAAGCCATGCAAGTAGAAATGACTAAGCAAAGGCACTGGCATGCTCTGGGGAAGGCTCTCGTGCACTGGCATGCTCTGGGGAAGGCTCTCGTGCACTGACATGCTCTGGGGAAGGCTCTCATGCACTGGCATGCTCTGGGGAAGGCACTCATGCACTGGCATGCTCTGGGGAAGGCTCTCATGCACTGGCATGCTCTGGGGAAGGCTCTCGTGCACTGGCATGCTCTGGGGAAGGCTGTCATGCACTGACATGCTCTGGGGAAGGCTCTCGTGCACTGGCATGCTCTGGGGAAGGCACTCATGCACTGACATGCTCTGGGGAAGGCTCTCGTGCACTGACATGCTCTGGGGAAGGCTCTCATGCACTGGCATGCTCTGGGGAAGGCTCTCATGCACTGGCATGCTCTGGGAAAGGCTCTCATGCACTGGCATGCTCTGGGGAAGGCTCTCGTGCACTGGCATGCTCTGGGGAAGGGGGATAAAGCCAGTAGCTTTAAGTCCTTCCAATACTTTGGAAGTTGTTGGGGCATCTCTCTTTGAATCGATGCTTTACACACACATTTATAAGAGAAATTAAGTTAAGCTTTACGGCAGACATCAATGTGCCTTTGTCAATGTCGAAAAAGAAGTCAGACATGGCTGTAGGTATGTCTGAGTGTTGTATCACACACACTGTATATTCCCCTAATGCCCCTAATGCCTTCAGATCACTAAGGCACCATGGTTTCAACGTAAAATATGTTACAGACCTCTATACATCTTGTGCACACACAATGCTACCAGGGCATGTGCAATGGGAGTCCATACGATAATGTGTCTGTTTCCAGGGAGTGGTCAAAGGGGAATTTTCAGTATGCCAGCTGCTGTATTCTAAACCAGACAATTTCTTAGGATTGCAGTCAGAACAGAATTCCATTTGTCCAGACACTGAGGCAGTGCAGGACATTGTTGGCATTGCAGGTTACTATGTCAACACAGTACAGGACATTATTGGCAGTGCAGGACACTATAACCAACACAGTACAGGACATTGTTTGTAGTAGTGCAGGTCACCATGCCAACACATTACAGGACAGTGTTGGATCACTAGCACACACTCCCTCCATGCACACTCCCTCCATGCTTTGAGCATCTTGTCCTAGTATTGCATACGGTGCATGTAGGAGACTCCACCCCGTGCCTGCACACCCACCCCTTCTAGGGTGGACAATGAGTCTACTGTCAAGATTAGTGTTTTTATTAGGCGCTAATATGTGATGAATTAGGGAAGTGCAGGCACTGAAAATCAATTTTCTTGCAGTGTAAAATTTTCATTACCAGACCCCCCCCCCCCCCCCCCCCCCCCAGCTTGCCTACTTTGTTATTAGCGCCTAATGAAAACACTTGGTAGAACAGGGCTTCTTCTAGTTACAGATAACAATTTCAATCAGGAACCATTAACTGCAGCCAGTTCTGAGGTATCCCACTTTGGCTGCATGTAACTTTGGCATAGTTATACCTAAAGAACATTTTTTAGTATCAAAAGAGAGCACACAGAGAGATCTATCAGTAATGGAGTTTGTGGGGCTGATCTCACTTCACATTCCAACTTGCTGTTCCAAAACAAAAACATGCCTAGAAAGAGGGAAAAAACTATTAGAATATATGGGCTACATTTTATATAAATAAGGACCAGCCTGAGTGTGTGCTAAGATATAATACTTGTATCAAGACAGTGTATAAATAAGGACCAGCCTGAGTGTGTACTAAGATATAATACTTGTATCAAGACAGTATATAAATAAGGACCAGCCTGAGTGTGTACTAAGATATAATACTTGTATCAAGACAGTATATAAATAAGGACCAGCCTGAGTGTGTACTAAGATATAATACTTGTATCAAGACAGTATATAAATAAGGACCAGCCTGAGTGTGTACTAAGATATAATACTTGTATCAAGACAGTATATAAATAAGGACCAGCCTGAGTGTGTGCTAAGATATAATACTTGTATCAAGACAGTATATAAATAAGGACCAGCCTGAGTGTGTGCTAAGATATAATACTTGTATCAAGACCTTGTGTTTTCAGACCCTTTCTCCCCCTGGCCCTAGCTAAAGTGATGCAACCAGAAGCATGGTCCAGAAACAATGATAACACAGACAGAAGTGACACAGGAGAACAAGCACCTTATCAGGTCATTACACCAGGCCACACACAGCTCAGAACAGTTCCAAGGCTGCCAGTATTAAACTATGCTACACACAGCTCAGAACAGTCCCAAGGCTGCCAGTATTAAACTATGCTGCACACAGCTCAGAACACTCCCAAGGCTGCCACTATTAAACTATGCTATACACACAGCTCAGAACAGTTCCAAGGCTGCTACTATTAAACTATGCTATATACACAGCTCAGAACAGTTCCAAGGCTGCCGCTATTAAACTATGCTACACACAGTTCAGAACAGTTCCAAGGCTGCCACTATTAAACTATGCTATACACAGCTCAGAACAGTTCCAAGGCTGCTACTATTAAACTATGCTATACACACAGCTCAGAACAGTTCCAAGGCTGCCACTATTAAACTATGCTATACACAGCTCAGAACAGTTCCAAGGCTGCCACTATTAAACTATGCTATACACAGCTCAGAACAGTTCCAAGGCTGCCACTATGCTACACACAGCTCAGAACAGTTCCAAGGCTGCCACTATTAAACTATGCTACACACAGCTCAGAACAGTTCCAAGGTTGCCACTATGCTACACACAGCTCAGAACAGTTCCAAGGCCGCCACTATGCTACACACAGCTCAGAACAGTTCCAAGGTTGCCATGCAACCTCGAGAGAGAGAGAGGCTAATTAGATGACGACCAACAAAGACACGCAACAGCCTCAATTTGTAGGGGTGACGTGCATAGCTTCCCATAACACATCAGCGACAAGGGTATTGGCCAGCTATGGACGAGTACCGGAAGGTTCAACTAAATGACTGTACATGTTTGTTGCATCACACATCAGAGAAGAATCGAGGGGAGTGGGTTTGGCTAGGATGTTCCAGTGGTACCCTCTGAGTGCAATCCAAATGTCCAAGCTCAAAGTTGGCGTTCACCTAATGCCCTAGACAGTGTACACCAGGTGGACAAATACAGGGAACATTTCTCCCAGGCTTGTCCATAACACCGGGCAAATATGAGGGGAAGAGAGGAGGGGCAGGAAGAGGAGGGGCACGGAGTGGAGAGGAGGGACAGGAAGAGGAGGGGCACGGAGTGGAGAGGAGGAACAGGATTTTTTGGTTAGGGAGATTGCAACAAGAACTTAGAACCATTCTTCGTCCCCGTATGCTGACCGAGGCCTTCAATACATCTGCTCCACATAACCGTGCTACTCCAAACACAGTGCTAGCAAAGAGGTGTGTCATGTTGTCACTTTCTCCTACCAGCTTGGCTTGACTGTGGTTTAGGTGGCATTCCAGAGCCACTGAGCAGGATGCGCAGTCATACTGCCAATGCCGGACACCTCAAAGCATTCACTTTTAACATCTCAAACACAAAAATGCCTTAGGCAACTGTAGTGGCACAGTGCGTAACCTTGCTGGTAGAGCTGCTGTGTGATGTGTCTGGATGAGGCAGTTTCATTAAGGATGTTTGTTGCCCCCCCCCCCCCCCCCCCCCCCCCCCCCACCCCCACGCAAAGTAGCCTGAGGTGGCGATCTTTTGAGGAGCGAGAAAAAGACATTTCAATGAAAGCAACAACAAAAAGGATCCAAATGCCAAGGTCAAAGTTCAGTCAACTTCTCAACTGGTAGAGCTGCTGACAGGATGCATCCTGGTGAAGACTAGCTCTCTTTAAGAGAACCAAAGATGTGCAGGATCACAGAGGTTCTTATCATTAAAGAGGGTACAGCATCCTCTAGGTAGGAGTGGGTTGGGATGTGTGGCAAGCTAGACCTCGTGCTGTGAATGGGTAACTTTCGTAGACTTCACAAAAAATAACAAAGATCGATCCTCGAAATACCTCAAACTATTTGCGTCTTTACAGGGACTGAATTGGACTTATAACATGTCGTGTGTTCAGTAGTCATGACAGGCACTATACCATCGATGCTCACCCTCGTGCCACTACTCTACGTCCCTGCCACTACTCTACGTCCCTGCCCCTGCCACTACTCTACGTCCCTGCTCCTGCCACTACCTACGTCCCTGCCCCTGCCACTACTCTACGTCCCTGCTCCTGCCACTACCTACGTCCCTGCCCCTGCCACTACTCTACGTCCCTGCTCCTGCCCCTACTCTACGTCCCTGCTCCTGCCACTACTCTACGTCTCTGCTCCTGCCACTACTCTACGTCCCTGCCCCTGCCACTACTCTACGTCCCTGCTCCTGCCACTACCTACGTCCCTGCCCCTGCCACTACCTACGTCCCTGCCCCTGCCACTACTCTACGTCCCTGCCCCTGCCACTACTCTACGTCTCTGCCCCTGCCACTACCTACGTCCCTGCCCCTGCCAGTATACTTCAGCTACACATCTCAGCCGAGGAATTGGCATAGCTTCCAGGACACACTTCTGGTTTGATGGAATCGTAACTCTTAACTACTGCCAACACCTTGCTGTTGAATTTCTCTCCGCTAGAGCAACAAGTGTGAGGTGAACACAGGGTGAGAATTATCTGAAGTCATCATGTTGTGAGAAGTCCATTCTAAACCTGGCACATCTTAGGAGGGCACTGTCCGACTTCCTCAAGGTCCATAATGGCAGGACCCACTTACTACAGTTCATCCCAGCATCAACTTACAGACTTCAGGCACCAGTGGTGTTGGTATAGGGTTCAATGAAGGGTTCAATGGTTGGTATAGGGTTCAATGGGTGATTGAGGGTTCAATGGTCAATACAGGGTCCAGTGGGTCTGTTCATTACATCATCTGACAGTGCTATAGGACCAGTAGAATACCATAAACTGTTGTTTAGAGCCCCACTTTTGACCCTAAAATGGGCACTTAACCCGAGAATAGGTGCCTACTAAACACTATTGCTAAATAACGCACACAATTTTTTTAGACGGACAACCGAATCTTGCGAGCTGATTGAAGGAGCTAATTTCTCAAACCAGAAAAGAAAGACCCAGTCTCTCGAGGCAGGTTAGGAGCAAGTCTCTCGAGGTAGGTGGTTAGGAGCAAGTCTCTCGAGGCAGGTTAGGAGCAAGTCTCTCTTGAGGCAGGTTAGGAGCAAGTCTCTCAAGGTAGGTTAGGAGCAAGTCTCTCAAGGTAGGTTAGGAGCAAGTCTCTCGAGGTAGGTTAGGAGCAAGTCTCTCGAGGCAGGAGCAAGTCTCTCAAGGTAGGTTAGGAGCAATCTCTCGAGGCAGATTAGGAGCAAGTCTCTCAAGGTAGGTTAGGAGCAAGTCTCTCAAGGTAGGTTAGGAGCAAGTCTCTCGAGGCAGGTTAGGAGCAAGTCTCTCAAGGTAGGTTAGGAGCAAGTCTCTCTCGAGGCAGGTTAGGAGCAAGTCTCTCGAGGCAGGTTAGGAGCAAGTCTCTCTCGAGGCAGGTTAGGAGCAAGTCTCTCGAGGTAGGTTAGGAGCAAGTCTCTCTCGATAGGTTAGGAGCAAGTCTCTCTCGAGGTAGGTTAGGAGCAAGTCTCTCGAGGCAGGAGCAAGTCTCTCAAGGTAGGTTAGGAGCAATCTCTCGAGGCAGATTAGGAGCAAGTCTCTCAAGGTAGGTTAGGAGCAAGTCTCTCAAGGTAGGTTAGGAGCAAGTCTCTCGAGGCAGGTTAGGAGCAAGTCTCTCAAGGTAGGTTAGGAGCAAGTCTCCCTCTCTCGAGGCAGGTTAGGAGCAAGTCTCTCGAGGTAGGTTAGGAGCAAGTCTCTCGAGGCAGGAGCAAGTCTCTCAAGGTAGGTTAGGAGCAAGTCTCTCGAGGTAGTTTAGGAGCAAGTCTCTCTCGAGGCAGGTTAGGAGCAAGTCTCTCGAGGTAGGTTAGGAGTAAGTCTCTCAAGGTAGTTTAGGAGCAAGTCTCTCTCAAGGTAGGTTAGGAGCAAGTCTCTCTCAAGGCAGGTTAGGAGCAAGTCTCTCGAGGTAGGTTAGGAGCAAGTCTCTCTCAAGGCAGGTTAGGAGCAAGTCTCTCTCGAGGTAGGTTAGGAGCAAGTCTCTCAAGGTAGGTTAGGAGCAAGTCTCTCGAGGTAGGTGGTTAGGAGCAAGTCTCTCGAGGTAGGTTAGGAGCAAGTCTCTCTAGGTAGGTTAGGAGCAAGTCTCTTGAGGTAGGTTAGGAGCAAGTCTCTCGAGGTAGGTTAGGAGCAAATCTCTCGAGGTAGGTTAGGAGCAAGTCTCTCGAGGTAGGTTAGGAGCAAGTCTCTCGAGGTAGGTGGTTAGGAGCAAGTCTCTCGAGGTAGGTGGTTAGGAGCAAGGCAGGTTAGGAGCAAGTCTCTCGAGGTAGGTGGTTAGGAGCAAGTCTCTCGAGGTAGGTTAGGAGCAAGTCTCTCGAGGTAGGTGGTTAGGAGCAAGTCTCTCGAGGTAGGTGGTTAGGAGCAAGTCTCTCGAGGCAGGTTAGGAGCAAGTCTCTCGAGGCAGGTTAGGAGCAAGTCTCTCGAGGCAGGTTAGGAGCAAGTCTCTCGAGGTAGGTGGTTAGGAGCAAGTCTCTCGAGGTAGGTTAGGAGCAAGTCTCTCGAGGAAGGTTAGGAGCAAGTCTCTCTAGGTAGGTTAGGAGCAAGTCTCTCGAGGTAGGTTAGGAGAAAGTCTCTCGAGGCAGGTTAGGAGCAAGTCTCTCTCGAGGTAGGTTAGGAGCAAGTCTCTCTCGAGGTAGGTTAGGAGCAAGTCTCTTGAGGTAGGTTAGGAGCAAGTCTCTCTCTCTCTCTCTCTCTCTCGAGGCAAACTAAGAAGGAACTAACCATGGACCTTCAAGCGTTTGACTCATCTCCTTGAAAACAAGTTTGCTACAGAATTATTTGGACACCCTACATGGCGAAAACCTCCTTAAAGCCATTCATGAGAACAGTTCTTGTGACAATATCGCTATTGGTATCCTTCACAACCCAGAAGCACAATCGTTAGGTAAGTCTGAAAGTGTTTTGGAAACTCATAGGCAGTGGAGGAGTTACCTGCGCTACTAAAAGTCCGAGAAAAGGGCTAGAAGTCTCCTGCATCAAGAAGCTCGTCGGGATATTATGAACAACTATTGACAATTCAAGTTCATAATAGACGTGATCATTTTAGCAAAATTCTTGCCTCAATGTTCTGTTGAAATACGTTGCCTAGGCAGTGCAGCTAATACACATGCGCATAATTGGTACTCATAAGGACGCCTAACAAAGACTGCTTGTAACAACAAAGAAATGGCTCTTAACCTTATGTGTGCTAAGAGGGTACCAACCACGGTTTTAATTAAGAACAACTAATGAACCACGGTTTTAATTAAGAACAACTAATGGCCAGCAATTCCTACCCCACTCCAGGAGCTGAAGTTGAGACTAATTAAGAACAGCTCTTGGCCAGCAATTCCTACCACTCCTGGAGCTGAAGTTGAGACTAATTAAGAACAGCTCTTGGCCAGCAATTCCTACCACTCCTGGAGCTGAAGTTGAGACTAATCAAGAACAGCTCTTGGCCAGCAATTCCTACCACTCCTGGAGCTGAAGTTGAGACTAATTAAGAACAGCTCATGGCCAGCAATTCCTACCACTCCTGGAGCTGAAGTTGAGACTAATTAAGAAGAGCTCATGGCCAGCAATTCCTACCCCACTCCTAGAGCTGGAAGTTGAGACTAATTAAGAACAGCTCATGGCCAGCAATTCCTACCACTCCTGGAGCTGAAGTTGAGACTAATTAAGAACAGCTCATGGCCAGCAATTCCTACCCCACTCCTGGAGCTGAAGTTGAGACTAATTAAGAACAGCTCATGGCCAGCAATTCCTACCACTCCTGGAGCTGAAGTTGAGACTAATTAAGAACAGCTCATGGCCAGCAATTCCTACCACTCCTGGAGCTGAAGTTGAGACTAATTAAGAACAGCTCATGGCCAGCAATTCCTACCACTCCTGGAGCTGGAGTTGAGACTAATTAAGAACAGCTCATGGCCAGCAATTCCTACCACTCCTGGAGTTGAAGTTGAGACTAATTAAGAACAGCTCATGGCTACCACTCCTGGAGCTGAAGTTGAGACTAATTAAGAACAGCTCATGGCCACCACTCCTGGAGCTGGAGCTGAGACTAATTAAGAACAGCTCATGGCCAGCAATTCCTACCACTCCTGGAGCTGAAGTTGAGACTAATTAAGAACAGCTCATGGCCAGCAATTCCTACCACTCCTGGAGCTGAAGTTGAGACTAATTAAGAAGAGCTCATGGCCAGCAATTCCTACCCCACTCCTAGAGCTGGAAGTTGAGACTAATTAAGAACAGCTCATGGCCAGCAATTCCTACCACTCCTGGAGCTGAAGTTGAGACTAATTAAGAACAGCTCATGGCCACCACTCCTGGAGCTGAAGATGAGACTAATTAAGAACAGCTCATGGCCAGCAATTCCTACCACTCCTGGAGCTGAAGATGAGACTAATTAAGAACAGCCCATGGCCAGCAATTCCTACCACTCCTGGAGCTGAGACTAATTAAGAACAGCTCATGGCCAGCAATTCCTACCCCACTCCTGGAGCTGAAGTTGAGACTAATTAAGAACAGCTCGTGGCCAGCAATTCCTATCATTCCTCGAGCTCAATGAGATTATCAGTTACTTAACACTTCCCCTGACACTTATAAAAGTAATTCTAGAAGTTTTAGTCTCAATATAACGGCATGTGCACATGCCCAGCACCTGTGTGTGTGCACATGCCCAGCACCTGTGTGTGTGCACATGCCCAGCACCTGTGTGTGTGCACATGCCCAGCACCTGTGTGTGTGTGTGCACATGCCCAGCACCTGTGTGTGTGCACATGCCCAGCACCTGTGTGTGTGCACATGCCCAGCACCTGTGTGTGTGCACATGCCCAGCACCTGTGTGTGTGCACATGCCCAGCACCTGTGTGTGTGCACATGCCCAGCACCTGTGTGTGTGTGTGCACATGCCCAGCACCTGTGTGTGTGTGTGCACATGCCCAGCACCTGTGTGTGTGTGCACATGCCCAGCACCTGTGTGTGTGTGTGTGCGCAGCACCTGTGTGTGTGTATGTATACACGTGCCTGGCACCTGTGTGTGTGTGTGTGTGTGTGTGTGTGTGTGTACTCGTCCAGACTTGTGTGTGTATGTGTGCTCGTGCGCCTGTGTGTGTGCTTGTGCCCATCACATGTGTGTGTGTGCTGGTGCCCGGTGCATGTGTGAGTGTGTGGTTTCACGAATCATCAAATTCAGTCATCAGAATTGTCATTTATTATTTATTTATGGAAAGTCATATCAACTGCAGAGTCACACACAAGTGAAGAAGGCCAGTGGACCCAGAGACATTAAATATGGGCCCAGTGGGAGCAGAGACACTATATGTGGGCCCAGTGTGAGCAGAGACACTATATGTGGCCCAGTGTGAGCAGAAGACACTATATGTGGCCCAGTGTGAGCAGAGACACTATATGTGGGCCCAGTGTGAGCAGAGACACTATATGTGGCCCAGTGTGAGCAGAAGACACTATATGTGGGCCAGTGGGAGCAGAGACACTATATGTGGGCCCAGTGGGAGCAGAGACACTATATGTGGGCCCAGTGGGAGCAGAGACACTATATGTGGGCCCAGTGGGAGCAGAAGACACTATATGTGGGCCCAGTGGGAGCAGAGACACTATATGTGGCCCAGTGTGAGCAGAGACACTATATGTGGCCCAGTGGGAGCAGAAGACACTATATGTGGGCCCAGTGGGAGCAGAAGACACTATATGTGGGCCCAGTGGGAGCAGAGGACACTATATGTGGCCCAGTGGGAGCAGAGACACTATATGTGGGCCAGTGGGAGCAGAGGACACTATATGTGGCCCAGTGGGAGCAGAAGACACTATATGTGGGCCCAGTGGGAGCGGAGACACTATATGTGGGCCCAGTGTGAGCGGAGACACTATATGTGGGCCCAGTGGGAGCAGAGACACTATATGTGGGCCCAGTGGGAGCAGAAGACACTATATGTGGGCCCAGTGGGAGCAGAGACACTATATGTGGGCCCAGTGGGAGCAGAGACACTATATGTGGGCCCAGTGGGAGCAGAGACACTATATGTGGGCCCAGTGGGAGCAGAGACACTATATGTGGGCCCAGTGGGAGCAGAAGACACTATATGTGGGCCCAGTGGGAGCAGAGACACTATATGTGGCCCAGTGTGAGCAGAGACACTATATGTGGCCCAGTGGGAGCAGAAGACACTATATGTGGGCCCAGTGGGAGCAGAAGACACTATATGTGGGCCCAGTGTGAGCAGAAGACACTATATGTGGGCCCAGTGGGAGCAGAAGACACTATATGTGGGCCAGTGGGAGCAGAGGACACTATATGTGGCCCAGTGGGAGCAGAGACACTATATGTGGGCCAGTGGGAGCAGAGGACACTATATGTGGCCCAGTGGGAGCAGAAGACACTATATGTGGGCCCAGTGGGAGCGGAGACACTATATGTGGGCCCAGTGTGAGCGGAGACACTATATGTGGGCCCAGTGGGAGCAGAAGACACTATATGTGGGCCCAGTGGGAGCAGAAGACACTATATGTGGGCCCAGTGGGAGCAGAGACACTATATGTGGGCCCAGTGGGAGCAGACACACTATATGTGGGCCCAGTGGGAGCAGACACACTATATGTGGGCCAGTGGGAGCAGAGGACACTCCGTGGGACGAGTTGGACAAGGGAAAGTGATATGATAGAGAAATCATGACCAAGAAAAGAAAATCACGAGAGGTCGCAAAATTTCTCAAATACACACACACAAAACTTCTCGGGTTTCCTCGTCAAGTGGTTTCGACCAATCAACAGCATGAGTTGGTCATCAAACAGCAATTACATATAGGGTCATTGGTCTGGCCACACGCCACTCTTGTTTATCTACCCAGAAAATTACATATAGGGC
The DNA here is from genome assembly GCA_028752905.1 of Cladorhizidae sp. MBARI D1340-BT2. Taxonomy (NCBI): domain Eukaryota; kingdom Metazoa; phylum Porifera; class Demospongiae; order Poecilosclerida; family Cladorhizidae; species Cladorhizidae sp. MBARI D1340-BT2. The sequence goes on along the minus strand of JAQNBH010000015.1, from coordinate 22,787,649 downwards.
CATTGGTCTGGGCCACACATCACTCTTGTTTATCCACCCAGCCAGCGCCACACATAGTGTGAAGCAATGGGTGAGTAATTGAGCAGGTCTACGGATGGAGAATGTTTACTCGACTGACCGCCATAAGTGGATATATCAGCAAAGACGGATATACTCACACAAAATGCTAAGAAAAGAAGATGTGCTAATACCAGATTCTTTTCCTGCACACGCTCAATAGACCGGCTCAATAGACCGCTGTATCATTACGAGAATTTCTTAATTCTATTTTACTTTCGTTCCACTTTGCCGAAGTGAGCGGGAAAAATTATTTTCTTTGAAAGGGCTGACAATAGCAACTCATCATGAACAGTCCATTTCAGGCACTTATTGCTGTTCTGGAAGACAGTCTCCCTAAATCCCTAGAAATGAGGCACTCCTGGATGGATGCCTTGGTTGCAAGTCTTTAGAGCGATGTGTAGCTTTTGCTTCTCTTTCCCAATGGAGCTGATTTCAAACCAAACTGCAGCTTATTCTATAATGATGTGAAGCGTTTCCTCTTGAAGAAAGAAAAAGAATTATGGTTAAAAAAATCACAGTGGTCAATGAGATGCTTACGACTTGCATGCATGCAAGTTCCTATCTCAGCTTGCTTCTAATACAATAATTAGTCACAGGGTTTTATCGGGTCAGTGGCATATGAGTCTCTGAGTAATATTTAAAGTTTAGCAGGAATAGATAAACAGCATAAAGTTCAGGAAATATTCCCCCCCCTAGATAATCAAGCATGGTTTGCAATAGCTTGTGGGCAGCTCCCTCTTCTCAAATTCAAGTCTTGCACTCTCTTGAAAACTTGCTGCAAAACCTCAAATACCATTTACACTCCACAGCTGCTGCAGAGCAGAACTACACCCACAGGAACGAGGAGAAATGGAAAACAAACGTACTGCAAAATGTGTCCAGACATCGCCGCAGGATAGCAACCGTGTGTCTCTGACATGCCAAGGTGTGCACGACCTTTGTGACCCCTGAAGCCAGAAGCATTAGTGGGAGTGGTCCCGAAGGCCAGTCGACCCCTGAAGCCAGAAGCATTAGTGGGAGTGGTCCCGAAGGCCAGTCTCTACCTTTTGGGGAATGACCCTAGGTGAAGAGATGACGCTGCAAAGATATGCTGTTGTCAAGCGTGTTTTTTTTACATGGATGATGATGATGCAAGAAACGCTGTTGTCAAATACGTTTTACAAGCCAAGGCTGCCACCATTATGTCCCTGGTGACACCTTGCTCTTAACAAGCAAACTTCACAGCCACGCTCGACAAGAAAGCAAACTATGACATGAAATTGTGAAGCTTTGCCACGAAGTCTGTCTAGAAAGTTGACAAAACCAGCAAAGCAATGTCTGGGGAAACCGTGCAACGTTCCGATCAGTGTTTGGTCCAGCGATCAGCTGGAGGTATGATCACTGGAGGTACGATCACTGGAGGTACGATCACTGGAGGTACGATCACTGGAGGTACGATCACTGGAGGTACGATCACTGGAGGTACGATCACTGGAGGTACTATCTCTCCCCACTCTAGAACACCATCATCTCCCCACTCTAGAATACCACCATCTCCCCACTCTAGAACAACATCATCTCCCCACTCTAGAATACCATCTCCTCACTCTAGAACAACATCATCTCCCCACTCTAGAATACCATCTCCTCACTCTAGAACACCACCATCTCCCCACTCTAGAACACCATCTCCCCACTCTAGAACACCATTTCCCCACTCTAGAACACCATCTCTCCACTCGAGAATACCACCACTATCATACTCGAGAATCTACAAAAACTGTTTTTCAGTGCAGTAGGTTTGCATGCAAGACAATTTTTGAGTACCTAGGCTGTTCATAGGAATCTTGTCCCCCCCCCCCCCCCCCCCCCAGATTAAAATATTTTTTTTTTACCAACAAGCTTGAGGTAGTTCACACTGACCTAAAGGTCGCACGTTCATTTAGGTGGTAGGTTGGCAACCCCACCTGAACATAGCAACCGGTTCAAAAGTTAAAGTTTGTTTGGGGTGGGAGAACAAGACTCCTGGTTTAGGACAAGTGTCCAACTGACAAGTCTTAAGGCAGCCAACATATACGAGCATGCCCGGAACAAACCCTCCCACCTAATTCTGCTGAGGTTGCTCGCCTTGCCTGGTTTAAGTCATGGGTGATCAAACACACACACAACCCCACATAGGAAGCATAATTGGTGAACTAGAAGGCTTCACGGATAATGAGGGGATATTAAGCACAGCTGTATAATGTCAATAAGGTTATTAGTGAGCGAGCAAGCCCCCTGTGGGGGGTTGGATGGAAAACTTGGTATTGCCGCGCATAGTGAATCTGTTGTTTTTGTCTCTAGGCACAGTTCGTCACCCGTCAAAAATATGATCACCTTAAATAGCAGGCTTATGTAGACTTGGGAATGGTCGTCATAGTGAAGACGAAGGTCGAGAAAGAAGCGATAGATTTGAAGCTGAAGGAAAGAAAACAGGCTGCACAGGTGAGTAAGAACTGGCTGCACAGGTGAGTAAGAACTGGCTGCACAGGTGAGTAAGAACTGGCTGCACAGGTGAGTAAGAACTGGCTGCACAGGTGAGTAAGAACCTGCTGCACAGGTGAGTAAGAACAGGCTGCACAGGTGAGTAAGAACAGGCTGCACAGGTGAGTAAGAACTGGCTGCTCAGGTGAGTAAGAACAGGCTGCACAGGTGAGTAAGAACTGGCTGCACAGGTGAGTAAGAACTGGCTGCACAGGTGAGTAAGAACTGGCTGCACAGGTGAGTAAGAACTGGCTGCACAGGTGAGTAAGAACAGGCTGCACAGGTGAGTAAGAACTGGCTGCACAGGTGAGTAAGAACAGGCTGCACAGGTGAGTAAGAACTGGCTGCTCAGGTGAGTAAGAACAGGCTGCACAGGTGAGTAAGAACTGGCTGCACAGGTGAGTAAGAACCTGCTGCACAGGTGAGTAAGAACTGGCTGCACAGGTGAGTAAGAACAGGCTGCACAGGTGAGTAAGAACTGGCTGCACAGGTGAGTAAGAACAGGCTGCACAGGTGAGTAAGAACAGGCTGCACAGGTGAGTAAGAACAGGCTGCACAGGTGAGTAAGAACTGGCTGCACAGGTGAGTAAGAACTGGCTGCTCAGGTGAGTAAGAACTGGCTGCACAGGTGAGTAAGAACTGGCTGCACAGGAGAGTAAGAACCTGCTGCACAGGTGAGTAAGAACCTGCTGCACAGGTGAGTAAGAACTGGCTGCTCAGGTGAGTAAGAACAGGCTGCACAGGTGAGTAAGAACTGGCTGCTCAGGTGAGTAAGAACTGGCTGCACAGGTGAGTAAGAACTGGCTGCACAGGTGAGTAAGAACAGGCTGCACAGGTGAGTAAGAACTGGCTGCACAGGTGAGTAAGAACAGGCTGCACAGGTGAGTAAGAACAGGCTGCACAGGTGAGTAAGAACAGGCTGCACAGGTGAGTAAGAACAGGCTTCACAGGTGAGTAAGAACTGGCTGCACAGGTGAGTAAGAACTGGCTGCACAGGTGAGTAAGAACTGGCTGCACAGGTGAGTAAGAACTGGCTGCACAGGTGAGTAAGAACAGGCTGCACAGGTGAGTAAGAACCTGCTGCACAGGTGAGTAAGAACTGGCTGCACAGGTGAGTAAGAAATGGCTGCACAGGTGAGTAAGAACAGGCTGCACAGGTGAGTAAGAACCTGCTGCACAGGTGAGTAAGAACTGGCTGCACAGGTGAGTAAGAACTGGCTGCTCAGGTGAGTAAGAACAGGCTGCACAGGTGAGTAAGAACTGGCTGCTCAGGTGAGTAAGAACAGGCTGCACAGGTGAGTAAGAACTGGCTGCACAGGTGAGTAAGAACTGGCTGCTCAGGTGAGTAAGAACAGGCTGCACAGGTGAGTAAGAACAGGCTTCACAGGTGAGTAAGAACTGGCTGCACAGGTGAGTAAGAACCTGCTGCACAGGTGAGTAAGAACTGGCTGCTCAGGTGAGTAAGAACCTGCTGCACAGGTGAGTAAGAACTGGCTGCACAGGTGAGTAAGAACAGGCTGCACAGTCAGTAGAGGAGAGAGAGCTGACTGCATAGTACAGCCTCCAAAGCCAAACTAGTAGTTGATGCTTAACTCAGACATTGCTGCCTCACGGTCCTCAAGCTATTTTTTCTAGATACATTTTTAAGAGCCTCAACAACTTCTTCCCCAATACCTTCCTGTGCAAGAGATCCCCCCCCAAATAATCTCTCTTTGTATGTGCTCAGGAAGACATTAAAATAACATGCGTTATCTGGTGGAGGTCCTTTTCTGTAACCTTGGGAACAACCTGAATGCACAGCTAACTTCAAACATCTTGTGAGTATAGCATTCGAGCAATAAAACTTGTATTGTTTTTAGCCAATTGATCTTGTACAGAATGTTGTCCTGGCTACAAGTTAGGGCAATCACGTAGTTGCTGATCAGGCATGTCGATAACCTGATCAGGTATGTCGATAACCCCCCAGCCCACCATTTTTTTAAAGCACACCAAGAGACCTTGCACTTGGCACTCAAATCACTTGCACAAGTGCTACGGGTGAGAAGTCATGGCTCCCTGAAAAATCACGTACATGTCCGCTTGAAGGAAGAAGACTCACCACACAGAAAGTCAGTGGCTGGTGGAGGAGTGACACACCCTCCACCTATTCCAGCAGGAAGATGTCGGAACATAAGATGCTGAAGTTCTAATTTAATGCTCTTCTGTGCAGCTCAATACGTCCGTTTCCAGTAGTGAAGGTTCACTCAGACAGTACTGAGTATTGCTCCAGATACAAGCACACCTCCAAACCTCACTCCTCTTAAACATGTGCCTTGCCTGCCCCACTTCCACCTCACTACGACAGGGCCGCCCACCACCAATGACCGCAGCCCCAACATTGTTAGCAGCTGCTACTCAGGCTCCGGATACAGTCATTGCTAGCCATGACATCTTGAGGTCATCAGGCTTGGCAGGGTCTCCTGAGGCTGACCACAGCATTAGCCATGACACCTTGAGGTCATCAGGCTTGGCAGGGTCCCCTGAGTCTGACCACAGCATTAAAATAATAACAACCATAATAACAAGGACAACATTCTATATAAAATAAAGTCTGTGTGAGTGTGTGTGTGTGTGAGTGTGTGTATATGTGCGTGGGTGCCACAATTTTGAAGCTAGGCAAACGTTGCATGAAGATTGTAATTTTATCCACTGGGATGGACAAGGGCTATGTTGCGCTAGGTGACACTGGACTCCAAGATCACTGGAGGCCACCTCGCCCAAACTGGCATGGCACTGGTGACCGCCAGCCTTTTGTTCAGCACTGTATCTCCACGTGCTCTCTCCACATGCCCAGAGATAGCATGCAACATGGTGACATCATGATCCAACTAGGCCAGCTTCGGTAGAGCTCACATAACACTGGCAGGTTACTAGCGATAGGAATTCTCATGGGAATGGGGATCACAAAATTTGCAGTGTCAGCACTAGTGCATAGCACAGTTTAATATAACCCAAAGGTACAGGTATCAGGTTGTGCAGGTAGCACTGGTTTTCCAGGTATCAGTAGTTGTACAGGTGGCACTGAATGTACAGGTGGCACTGGTTGTACAGGTGGCACTGGTTGTCCCGGTAGCAGCGGTTGCCCCGGTAGCAGTGGTTGTACAAGTGCTTACCGATACTGCGCATTAATTTTCATGATTTTAATAAGAAGGTACAACAATATATCTGCTTTCGTCAGGAATGCAGGAATGTAAAAAATGCATGCACATTTGATACCAGCCCTGAAGAAGATGGCCAACAAAATGGCCGACGACCGCAAGTGGCGACATGGCTTCCAGTGAGCTGGGAGTCCAGAGCCACCAAGCATAAACCATCTTTAGTGGAGCTGACCTCCATGGAAAATTTCAGGCTGCCATACCCAGTCTTTTGGCCATCAATAAGACTAGAGATTTACAATACTAGAATCGACATTCTTTGAGATGAGAGGAAGTGGCATAATGTTTGGCATCAGAACTATTTCTTGAAGAACTTAGACCTCATCTAATTGGGTTAGCATGAAGCAGCCACAAGGAAGAAGGAGGACCAACTTCTTCTCTTGAGACTGACTGATCACCAAAGGTTGCCATATTGAGTGTTTGCCTTCTGCCTGTCGTCACAAGGAAGAAGGAGGAGGACCAACTTCTTCTCTTGACTGACTGATCACCAAACAACAAACTGTATGAGGCAGCAGACAATGGTCTCTGGATTCAGGTAAGAACATTCCAGTGATGTTCAGTATTGTCCCTTGGGCATCCCGGGATGACATTACAGCATGGATCCCAAATACTTAGTTCTCAGAATAATTGGGGCTACTCCAGGATGTTTCTAGCCTTAGAAGAGCCCTGGCACATGCCAGTCCCTAGAAGAGCCCTGGCCCATGCCTGTCCCTAGAAGAGCCCTGGCCCATGCCTGTCCCTAGAAGAGCCCTGGCCCATGCCTGTCCCTAGAAGAGCCTGGCCCATGCCTGTCCCTAGAAGAGCCCTGTCCCATGCCTGTCCCTAGAAGAGCCTGGCCCATGCCTGTCCCTAGAAGAGCCCTGGCCCATGCCTGTCCCTAGAAGAGCCTGGCCCATGCCTGTCCCTAGAAGAGCCTGGCCCATGCCTGTCCCTAGAAGAGCCTGGCCCATGCCTGTCCCTAGAAGAGCCTGGCCCATGCCAGTCCCTAGAAGAGCCCTGGCACATGCCTGTCCCTAGAAGAGCCTGGCCCATGCCTGTCCCTAGAAGAGCCCTGGCCCATGCCTGTCCCTAGAAGAGCCCTGGCCCATGCCTGTCCCTAGAAGAGCCTGGCCCATGCCTGTCCCTAGAAGAGCCCTGGCCCATGCCTGTCCCTAGAAGAGCCCTGGCCCATGCCTGTCCCTAGAAAACCCTGGCCCTACCCACAGCCCCAGCACTGATGCCAGGTTTGATGGTGTCTAGTCAGTTGTAGGGTCAGGGCTGACTGTCCTAGGAGGGCAGTACTGGGAAGCCCTTTACAGGCACAGGGGATCTGTTTGAGAATCTTTACTGAAGACATGAAAAGGAGGAATCATTGTTGGGTGTGGTTCAGGAACCAGGTGGATGGTGTAAGAGTTGAGTGTGTTTGGCCGTCGCAACACACGACCTCATGTGAAAATCCAATACCAGTCTTCACGCCACTGAAGTGGTTTAGAACCAAGACAATGTCAGCTCCGTAGACCTTGCATCACAACTGGACCAGATCATGTGCACAAGGAAAAATGAAAATACCGCACGGCAGAATAAAACGACACACAGACATCCAGCCACTGACAAGACAACTCGTTGCCATGCCTTCATGATGTCACCCACGCAGAATCGAGTTTAAAAAATGAAGCAAAAGGACTGCTGAAAAGATGATGACCTTTGAACTTAAGCAGCCAGCCAACACATCCAATTCCTTGGACCCCTAATGAAAAACCACAACAAGGGGTTCAACACTGTTTCACATCTACACATGCCAAAACATCATCGTCGACAAGGAATGAGAGACGCCGGCGCTTGCACAAAGCAGAGGAGATGTACAATAATGACAGATCAGACTTGAGCCCTTGCCTCAGTCATCTCCAAGGGGGCAGATTGAGGGGAGGGACAGGCGGTCCAGACCAACCGTACCCACACTCAATGTGGTTTTACTTACTTGTTACACAGTCTGTTCTCCTTCAATTAGCTTCTTTTTGTTTTTGCTGCCAACTTTTCAACCAACTACTTCGGTCTTCATCTGGGCGAATTAACTGAAGTATTTTGGTTGAAATATTGGCAATCAAATGAGAAGTCAACTGTGTATTTGTCAGCTGAAAGTATTCTTATAAAGTATTCTTATTCTTATTTTATTGTTATTAATTTTATTATTATTATTATTATTATATTATTATATTATTTATTATTATATCATCATCATCATCATCATCATCATCATCATCATCATCATCATCATCATCATCATCATCATCATTATTATTATTATTTGTTGTTGTTATTGCTTATCCCACAAAGACTCCACAACACAATGCTTCTCCCTAAGTGTGGTGTGTGGTGGTAATGGTGGTGGCTACCTTTCTAGACTCCTTCCTTTCCAGACACTAATTAAGGGATGTGGTTTTCCTAGTTGGGCTTCCATTGGTATAGGTTCTTACAAGGTGGACCATTAACTGTCCAAGAAAATGACACACAACAAAAATCGACTGCGGGTAGACAGAAAGCCAGTGAGTGCTCTAAATCAGTACCCCCTCCCCAGTTCAGGAATGGGAGCACTTCCAAATGTTCACTAGTGACTATTTCATCATGGCTCACCCCTGACAACCACCATGCCAATTATCATTAACCACCTCTTTCTAGTGCCAAGAGAGGGAAAGATTGTGCAGCATGAATCACAACTCATCTATACACACACAATGCCCACATACTGGAATGATAAACGCTTGGTTGGCAGGGATGTGGGAACAGCAAAACCTGCAGAAGCAGAATGGGAAATGCTGGCAGGAATGTGTATGCATGCAGCTGCAAAGGGGTGCTGAACAGCAATGGGAAATGCTGGCAGGAATGTGTATGCATGCAGCTGCAAAGGTTGAACAGCAATGGGAAATGCTGGCAGGAATGGAGTGCATGCAGCTGCAAAGGCTGCCGAACAGCAATGGGAAATGCTGGCAAGAATGTGAGTGCATGCCTGCAAAGGCTGCAGAGCAGAAGATAAATTTTGCTAGGTCTAATTGCTCCTAGACAAAGTGGTACAGCTCTCCATTTTAACACCAGCCAAAGCTGTCTGCACGGCAGGTCTGATACTAGCTGCACTGCCGCAAAGGAGAGGGACTTTGGAAGACCTATGTCACCATACTCCAGTTACTGTAGCTACTGTAGCAACTGAACAAAAAAAAAACAGTACATGAGAGAGAAGAGAGAATAACTAACTGAGGGCTGGCCGATAAACAATGACTAGTATGCTGGATAAGGGCATGCCCTTCAACAGGAACTCACTACCCACTCCAGTTCCCTTATCCAGGAGGATAATCTGTCCTCCCTAAGGGTATTGTATTACACCGCAGGAGGAAAGCACTCCACGTCACCACAGGTCAGGAATGCGAAGCAGCTGCAGGTGCTGCTAACATTGTTTACTCCAAATGCCAAGTAAACAGTCCCTGGTAAGCAGCTCCTTAAGGGGAGGGAACTACAAATGAACCTAGTTTGACCTTCGGGTGCCGATGAAATGACACACCAGGTGAGGTCTGCATATAGACTCTTCAAACAGAAAGTCACGTGGGGTACACATGATCCACGGCGTGTCTGCATAATGCATTGTGTAGAAATACCAAGCCAGGTCACACAGATAATGATGGGCGAGGTTTCACATGCTTGGTCTTGAGACCTAGCAAGCCGGTACATCGCTCAGCCCCAGGTCCTTCCTCCGCCCCAGGTCCTTCCTCCGCCCCAGGTCCATACCTCCGCCCCAGGCCCATACCTCCGCCCCAGGCCCATACCTCCGCCCCAGGTCCATACTTCAGGTGAGATGAACAGACAAGCATTTCCAACTCGACATCCCTATCGAGGTGCTGGTCCTCAGGTGTGAGAAGGGTGTGTAGCATATTCCTTCGGAAACATTTCCACGCATTCCCCTCCATCCGCTGGCTCTATCATTGAGGTCACTTCCCAGAAGATCTAGTGACAGTGGCTCCATCTTCTTACCTCTGGTTCTACTCCCTCCTCCATGATGCTAGCCAGGATTCTAGCACATGCTCAGCATGTGAACAGCTGTAACTAGCCACCAAGTTACCTAGGAATGCATACACTACACCTTGGTTAGCCAGATTCCCACAGGCTATAGATAACTGCTCTGGTTATTGTAACATTATGACCAAGATAACCAGGCCGGGTGTAGCTGTGAAGCTATTATCCACATTTGCTGCTCATGCTCTATCCTGACATCACTTTGTCTCCTCCCGTCTCAGTGTGCTGGTGATGCTACTCATGCATTAACTTGCCATGCTATTATCATGCTCTCCCCTACTAGGGGAACTGCATTAACTTGCCATGCTATTATTATGCTCTCCCCTACTAGGGGAACTGCATTAACTTGCCATGCTATTATTATGCTCTCCCCTACTAGGGGAACTGCATTAACTTTATTATGCTCTCCCCTACTAGGGGAACTGCATTAACTTGCCATGTTATTATTATGCTCTCCCCTACTAGGGGAACTGCATTAACTGGCCATGTTATTATTATGCTCTCCCCTACTAGGGGAACTGCATTAACTTGCCATGCTATTATTATGCTCTCCCCTACTAGGGGAACTGCATTAACTTGCCATGCTATTATTATGCTCTCCCCTACTAGGGGAACTGCATTAACTTGCCATGTTATTATTATGCTCTCCCCTACTAGGGGAACTGCATTAACTTGCCATGATATTATCATGCTCTCCCCTACTAGGGGAACTGCATTAACTTGCCATGTTATTATTATGCTCTCCCCTACTAGGGGAACTGCATTAACTTGCCATGTTATTTATTATGCTCTCCCCTACTAGGGGAACTGCATTAACTTGCCATGCTATTATTATGCTCTCCCCTACTAGGGGAACTGCATTAACTTGCCATGTTATTATTATGCTCTCCCCTACTAGGGGAACTGCATTAACTTGCCATGTTATTATTATGCTCTCCCCTACTAGGGGAACTGCATTAACTGGCCATGTTATTATTATGCTCTCCCCTACTAGGGGAACTGCATTAACTTGCCATGCTATTATTATGCTCTCCCCTACTAGGGGAACTGCATTAACTTGCCATGCTATTATTATGCTCTCCCCTACTAGGGGAACTGCATTAACTTGCCATGTTATTATTATGCTCTCCCCTACTAGGGGAACTGCATTAACTTGCCATGATATTATCATGCTCTCCCCTACTAGGGGAACTGCATTAACTTGCCATGTTATTATCATGCTCTCCCCTACTAGGGGAACTGCATTAACTTGCCATGTTATTATTATGCTCGCCCCTACTAGGGGAACTGCATTAACTTGCCATGTTATACTTATGCTCCCCCTGCCAAGCTCTTCTCATCCTGTGTTGTGTTGACACTGTCGCTGTTCGAGTCTCCTGCTATTTCCTTTTCTATGCAAAATATAGACGTGCTGTTCCTATCTCAGCCTCTTGCCTCCTCCACAGTGGTGCGTTGTCTCCTCCCCTCCCTCCCTCCCTCCATCCATGCCTCTTGACCTTGTCTAGCCCCCAGATGACGCTGTTGTCTCTCCCTCCCTCACCCTTGACCTCCACTTCTCTGGCTCCCTCAATCAGTTTCTCACATTTCGTTGCGTAGTCTGTCCTGTTCAGGGTCAAGGCGAGGGTGACTCCTCTAGCTCCAGCCTCTCAGAGAGCTAGTATCGCAAACAGCACAGCACATAGTGGGTGACTTGGAGAGTCACTATCCATCCCTTTGCTTGTGCGAACATCCAACAAACATTACCCTCCTTCCTTCTTGGCTCTTTTTTTGCCAACATGAAGTCACTTAGAATCGCCATGCAAATCATATAGAGACGCTTCAAAAAACTCTGCCTAGGCATGAACAACAGTTAACAACTTGCGATGCTCATTACGATTGTTCAGACCACACCCACCACACTAGCTATAACTCGGAAGGAAAACATGCCTTGTTGAAGAAATGGGACACATGGAAACACTTAACTCCTCCCACAAATGCCACAGAATGTTAGCTGCTACCCACAACAGATCTCAAGGGGCACTAATCCCCTCTAATTATCTAATCCCCTCTAATTATAGGGTCAAATTTGAAAACGACCTACACAGCTTCTGTCAACAACCAAGCCTGTGATCTGCTCAAGAACAAAGCCAATCAGGACAGAGGAGACATGCAGGGTTCTAGGCCGGGTGGGGGGGTGGGGGGGAGGGGAACAACGGGTGCACCTAGGCCCGAATAAGAAAGAAAAGTTGTTAAAATTTGTTGCATGGTAAAGGGTGGAAACAGGAACCCATAACACAGGTTGGACTCGCCTTTAGTTCAGCCCTAATTGAAGTGCTTGGCAATGCACTGGGACATTGCAAGGTCTCTCCCCCTAAGGTACGTACGGGCAAGCCAACTAGCTCAAGTATCTCCTGCATAACTGGCAGCTAATCAGATCTACACAAGCTGGCATGTGGCAGTAATGGCAAAGGGTGTTCACAGACAAGCAAGCTACAGTATGGACCAGTGACATCAACAACCATATTTGTGCTGCTTTTGAGCGCAGGTCCTTATACAGTCCAATTGGTCCCATGCAGCAGAGCACCCGCGGGGGTTGGATCATGCATTATGTGATATAAAGTCCCTCCCTAGTATGCTACTTAACCCATGCCGAGCATTCCAGATACCTTGTCTGGCACTCGTCCAATGGTTGAGCTAGGCCAGGTTAGTTACGATGCTGGAAAACTCTACCATTACCTACCATTGAAAACGGATAATGAACTTGTAAAAACTATGGTTCGAACAGATATTTGTCGCCAGGCAGGCGTGTTCTAATGTGAGAATTGCTTGCATGTTGCAGCCATCATTGTTTGAGGAAACCAGATCCCCGGGGGGTGGCAATGCCCATTGTCATCATCTTCTCCTCCACCACCCCTCCCCAACTCTTGAAAGAAAGTATGACAGAGACAGTATGTTTACTGTATTTTATGGACTCACGCACCCAATATGAGGCTGCAGAGAGCATTCCTCGCTATTCTGATGTTCTTGAAGGAACCTAGGATGTGGATTTTACTGCAAAATGGGGTTAGGAGGGAGAGAGAAAGATGGGGGGGGGGGAGAGAAAAAGGCATCGGCATATAATAAAAAGCCACTTTTCTGTGGTACATAGCTCCTCCAGACTACACTTGAACTGTGACATATCTTGCTGCACTCATTATTGCATGTCGACATTACTAGCCACCACAAGCCAGGGCAATTATAAATCACTAGCAACAACACACAATCATGATATTTATATCCCTAGAATTCAATCACATCATACACTAACTATAAATTCACTGACCGAAAACAATCCCCCCCCCCCCCCTAAAAATCAGCTGGGGGGGGGGGGGGGCTTCCAAAGGGCACTGCAGATTCTAATTAGTTCACACCATGTTATTCCAGTTCACATGGTAATTTGCAATGAAGCATGTATACATCACTTTGGCTCCACTACAGGGTGCATGCATCCATCCCTTGGGCTTGCAGCTGCAGGAAGGAGTACAAACCCATTGTGTGCCTTCACCACCTCATTCATGCAGCAACACCATAATAGGAGATTAGGTTTTGCCTTTTCCCTCCACCTCTTCAGCATCAATTGTGTGGCCAGGAGCATGATGCTAAACCAAGGAGTCTAGTGGTGCCTCAGACAATCCCAGGCAGGGGATCTTCCAAAGTTTAAATTTGTAGCCCACCTTAAGTAATCCTAGCCCAGTGAAGTGCGAGGTACACAAGAACTTAGAACAGATGACCCCAGATTATCCATGGCAACACAGCGACATACATCATGAGGCCTCCTCCGTGTGCTCCAGACAGATAAACCGAAGACGATTGGACCGTGAAACAGGAGAATGGGGTGGTTGGGGGAGAGATTCAATATAGATCCATCAAACTGACCTTGGCTACAGTTGGTTGAATGCTACACTACCATGCTAAATAGAAAGCTAGTGTGTAACACATTGTCATAAGTAATGGCTTGAAGGCATAGGCCCCCATGTCTGAGCAATAACCAATACCAAAATAATGACACTCTACCAGAGTGGATCATGACGGCCGATTACTTTCAAAAGCATTACACCTTAACTAGAAGATGACAAAAAAATTATTCACATTTCTAGCTACACATGTTGCTATAGCAACTAGATGAAACAGAAGAGGAAGACATGAGAAATACATCCAGCATTCAGTTTCCCAGCTGTTTGACAGATTTTAAAAAAATGTGTCTTTTAGTTCCTTGACAAATTGCTACACAATGAGACATCAGGAGCCTCTAGTTCTATTGGCTGGTAATAGAGTTTGACACAATGAGACTTGAGGAGCCTCTAGTTCTATTGGCTGGTAATAGAGTTTGACACAATGAGACTTGAGGAGCCTATGGTTCTATTGGCTGGTAATAGAGTTTGACACAATGAGACTTGAGGATCTATTGGCTGGTAATAGAGTTTGGCACAATGAGACTTGAGGAGCCTCTAGTTCTATTAGCTGGTAATAGAGTTTGACACAATGAGACTTGAGGAGCCTCTAGTTATATTGGCTGGTAATAGAATTTGACACAATGAGACTTGACACAATGAGACATGAGGAGCCTCTAGTTCTATTGGCTGGTAATAGAGTTTGACACAATGAGACTTGAGGAGCCTCTAGTTCTATTGGCTGGTAATAGAGTTTGACACAATGAGACATGAGGAGCCTCTAGTTCTATTGGCTGGTAATAGAGTTTGACACAATGAGACTTGAGGAGCCTCTAGTTCTATTGGCTGGTAATAGAGTTTGACACAATGAGACTTGAGGAGCCTCTAGTTCTATTGGCTGGTAATAGAGTTTGACACAATGAGACTTGAGGAGCCTCTAGTTCTATTGGCTGGTAATAGAGTTTGACACAATGAGACTTGAGGAGCCTCTAGTTCTATTAGCTGGTAATAGAGTTTGACACAATGAGACTTGAGGAGCCTCTAGTTCTATTGGCTGGTAATAGAGTTTGACACAATGAGACTTGAGGAGCCTCTAGTTCTATTGGCTGGTAATAGAGTTTGACACAATGAGACTTGAGGAGCCTCTAGTTCTATTGGCTGGTAATAGAGTTTGACACAATGAGACTTGAGGAGCCTCTAGTTCTATTGGCTGGTAATAGAGTTTGACACAATGAGACTTGAGGAGCCTCTAGTTCTATTGGCTGGTAATAGAGTTTGACACAATGAGACTTGAGGAGCCTCTAGTTCTATTGGCTGCTATTGGCTGGTAATAGAGTTTGACACAATGAGACTTGAGGAGCCTCTACTTCTATTGGCTGGTAATAGAGTTTGACACAATGAGACTTGAGGAGCCTCTAGTTCTATTGGCTGGTAATAGAGTTTGACACAATGAGACTTGAGGAGCCTCTAGTTCTATTGGCTGGTAATAGAGTTTGACACAATGAGACTTGAGGAGCCTCTAGTTCTATTGGCTGGTAATAGAGTTTGACACAATGAGACTTGAGGAGCCTCTAGTTCTATTGGCTGGTAATAGAGTTTGACACAATGAGACATGAGGAGCCTCTAGTTCTATTGGCTGGTAATAGAGTTTGACACAATGAGACTTGAGGATCTATTGGCTGGTAATAGAGTTTGACACAATGAGACATGAGGAGCCTCTAGTTCTATTGGCTAGTAATAGAGTTTGACACAATGAGACTTGAGGATCTATTGGCTGGTAATAGAGTTTGACACAATGAGACTTGAGGAGCCTCTAGTTCTATTAGCTGGTAATAGAGTTTGACACAATGAGACTTGAGGAGCCTCTAGTTCTATTGGCTGGTAATAGAGTTTGACACAATGAGACTTGAGGAGCCTCTAGTTCTATTGGCTGGTAATAGAGTTTGACACAATGAGACTTGAGGAGCCTCTAGTTCTATTGGCTGGTAATAGAGTTTGACACAATGAGACTTGAGGAGCCTCTAGTTCTATTGGCTGGTAATAGAGTTTGACACAATGAGACTTGAGGAGCCTCTAGTTCTATTGGCTGGTAATAGAGTTTGACACAATGAGACATGAGGAGCCTCTAGTTCTATTGGCTGGTAATAGAGTTTGACACAATGAGACTTGAGGAGCCTCTAGTTCTATTGGCTAGTAATAGAGTTTGACACAATGAGACATGAGGAGCCTCTAGTTCTATTGGCTGGTAATAGAGTTTGACACAATGAGACTTGAGGAGCCTCTAGTTCTATTGGCTGGTAATAGAGTTTGACACAATGAGACTTGAGGAGCCTCTAGTTCTATTGGCTGGTAATAGAGTTTGACACAATGAGACTTGAGGAGCCTCTAGTTCTATTGGCTGGTAATAGAGTTTGACACAATGAGACTTGAGGAGCCTCTAGTTCTATTGGCTGGTAATAGAGTTTGACACAATGAGACTTGAGGAGCCTCTAGTTCTATTGGCTGGTAATAGAGTTTGACACAATGAGACATGAGGAGCCTCTAGTTCTATTGGCTGGTAATAGAGTTTGACACAATGAGACTTGAGGAGCCTCTAGTTCTATTGGCTGGTAATAGAGTTTGACACAATGAGACTTGAGGAGCTTCTAGTTCTATTAGCTGGTAATAGAGTTTGACACAATGAGACTTGAGGAGCCTCTAGTTCTATTGGCTGGTAATAGAGTTTGACACAATGAGACTTGAGGATCTATTGGCTGGTAATAGAGTTTGACACAATGAGACTTGAGGAGCCTCTAGTTCTATTGGCTGGTAATAGAGTTTGACACAATGAGACTTGAGGAGCCTCTAGTTCTATTGGCTGGTAATAGAGTTTGACACAATGAGACTTGAGGAGCCTCTAGTTCTATTGGCTGGTAATAGAGTTTGACACAATGAGACTTGAGGAGCCTCTAGTTCTATTGGCTGGTAATAGAGTTTGACACAATGAGACTTGAGGAGCCTCTAGTTCTATTGGCTGGTAATAGAGTTTGACACAATGAGACATGAGGAGCCTCTAGTTCTATTGGCTGGTAATAGAGTTTGACACAATGAGACTTGAGGAGCCTCTAGTTCTATTGGCTGGTAATAGAGTTTGACACAATGAGACTTGAGGAGCTTCTAGTTCTATTAGCTGGTAATAGAGTTTGACACAATGAGACTTGAGGAGCCTCTAGTTCTATTGGCTGGTAATAGAGTTTGACACAATGAGACTTGAGGATCTATTGGCTGGTAATAGAGTTTGACACAATGAGACTTGAGGAGCCTCTAGTTCTATTGGCTGGTAATAGAGTTTGACACAATGAGACTTGAGGAGCCTCTAGTTCTATTGGCTGGTAATAGAGTTTGACACAATGAGACTTGAGGAGCCTCTAGTTCTATTGGCTGGTAATAGAGTTTGACACAATGAGACTTGAGGAGCCTCTAGTTATATTGGGTGGTAATAGAGTTTGGTGGGCAGGCATGCAGCAACTAGGTCAAAATATCGATTGATGCCGATTCATCCAGCTTGCAAAACAAATGGGGGAAAAATTACGTCTGAAATCGACCCTTGCCTTGGTACTGACCCTGAAATATGAAGGGTATTATTTGTAAGTCAGGGAATGGCGGCACCCATGACACCCATGACTACGACACCCACGACTATGACACCCACGACTACGACACCCACGACTATGTGCAAACAGTAAGTGAAACGGGCACAAGTTATTAGATCTGCCATATTTGTGTCAAGAAGTCGCACATACATCAAACCAAGACAACACTTGGAATCCCTTCTCTCTGGGAATAAGGAAGTCATCTGAATCCTTCTCTATGGGAAAGGAAGTCATCTGAATGGATTTCAAGTCCGTTCTAGACATATTAAGTCGCTGGTGTTGGTTGTATAACTCAAGGGGGGCAATCCCATTGGCCAGCTGCAGCTTATAGTATCTGCCATCTCAACAGTTCGAGCTCGTTTTAAAGAGAAAAGGTATATACCGTGATGACGGTATTGGAATCATTTGTGTATTCCGGGGAGGTCAATCTGTCCAATTAAGGTCGAGTGGATAACTCCCCAGTTATAGTCCAAGAAGTACCACAACATTTCCTTTTCTAGGACATGGGATACTTGGAGCTACCCAGGGATGTCCCTAGTGAGGGTGACTTGACTGCACGAGTGAGGTCTTGAAATCATGGTTAGGGCTATATTATATGCTAGGCACAGGCTGCATAGTCGTCCTCATCAGGGTGGCCTCTACAGATCACTCCAGGGCCTGCACAGTCCAGGGCTGGGGGGAGATTATTCTATGAGCTAGCGGCATTCTAGGGCCAGATATAGGGGCATTCTAAGGCCAGAGATAAGGGTATTCTAGGGATAGAGATAGGGGTGCTCTAGGGCTAGAGATAGGGGCATTCTAGGGTCAGAGATAGGGGCATTCTAGGGCCAGAGATAGGGGTATTCTAGGAGTATTCTATAGGGGATTTCTAAGGCCAGAGATAAGGGTATTCTAGGGATAGAGATAGGGGTGCTCTAGGGCTAGAGATAGGGGCATTCTAGGGTCAGAGATAGGGGACTAGAGATAGGGGTATTCTAGGAACAGAGATAGGGGTATTCTAGGAACAGAGATAGGGGTATTCTAGGCCAGAGATGGGGTATTCTAGGCCGGCATTCTAGGGCCAGAGATAGGGGCATTCTAGGGCCAGAGATAGGGGCATTCTAGGGCCAGAGATAGGGGTATTCTAGGGCCAGAGATAGGGGTATTCTATAGGGGATTTCTAAGGCCAGAGATAAGGGTATTCTAGGGATAGAGATAGGGGTGCTCTAGGGCTAGAGATAGGGGCATTCTAGGGTGAGAGATAGGGGTATTCTAGGACTAGAGATAGGGGTATTCTAGGACTAGAGATAGGGGGCCAGAGATAGGGGCATTCTAGGGCCAGAGATAGGGGCATTCTAGGGCCAGAGATAGGGGTATTCTAGGGCCAGAGATAGGGGTATTCTAGGCCCAGAGATAGGGGGCCAGAGATAGGGGTATTCTAGGCCAGAGATAGGGGTATTCTAGGGTCAGAGATATGGGTATTCCAGGGCCAGAGATAGGAGCATTAAAAAATGGCCAGGACTAAAGGTACTCTAGGCCAGGGCTCGGGTTATTCTAGGGTCAGGGCAATTATACGACTAGGCCTAGGTCTAGGGGTATTCTAGGGCTAGGAATAGGAGTAGTCTAGGGCTAGGAAGAGCCTTGGAATAGGAGTATTCTAGGCCTAGGAAGAGCCTTGGAATAGGAGTATGGAATAGGAGTATTCTAGGGCTAGGAAGAGCCTTGGAATAGGAGTATTCTAGGGCTAGGAAGAGCCTTGGAATAGGAGTATTCTAGGGCTAGGAAGAGCCTTGGAATAGGAGTATTCTAGGGCTAGGAAGAGCCTTGGAATAGGAGTATTCTAGGGCTAGGAAGAGCCTTGGAATAGGAGTATTCTAGGCCTAGGAAGAGCCTTGGAATAGGAGTATTCTAGGCCTAGGAAGAGCCTTGGAATAGGGAGTATTCTAGGGCTAGGAAGAGCCTTGGAATAGGAGTATTCTAGGCCTAGGAAGAGCCTTGGAATAGGAGTATTCTAGGGCTAGGAAGAGCCTTGGAATAAGGGTATTCTAGGGCTAGGAAGAGCCTTGGAATAAGGGTATTCTAGGGCTAGGAAGAGCCTTGGAATAGGAGTATTCTAGGCTTGAGAATAAGGTTAGTAGTATGCTAGGGATAGGATGTAGGACTATGGACATCCCAGGATAATCACAAGTGCCCAGGATACTAGTATTCTGGGACCAATGCTGAACATTCGGTCACCCTCACTAGGCATATCTCAGGTCAGTCCAAGGCTGTGTCAGTATACTGGACACCCCTCATCCTACCATCCACTTTGAACTGACATTCAAAGTATCTCACTAATTTGAAACCATCAACTATTAACACATTAACTGGTGTAAGCGTATATATACGCCAAAAGCTATTAAATGAATTTAAAAACCAATAAAAAAATCGACCAATGGTTAAAAAATATCTTTAAAAATAGCTACCTTCTTTCTATACTTTCCTACCGAATATAAAGTCTATAGATGTTTGGTAACTAAGGGGAAAATATTGAAAAATACCAACCATTCAGAATCCAAGCAGCTGTTTCATCGCGATCAAGATGTCCATTCGACTAACCTTGGGATGTGCTTTCTCAGGTTCTGGACGATGATTTTGGACTGTCTGAGGGGGAAAGCAGTGATAAAGAAGGTGATGGCATCTCATCTTACCTTGGCCAGACCAGTATTGACCCTGAAGCTATACTATCACTCAGCAAAGTACTCTGACCTGACTTACCTTCAAGCAATCCTAGCGCTCTCACTTGAGTTGACGATTTGGATGAAGATGAGTGCTAGCGATGAAGAAGGGCATTGACAACTTGAGTATATCTATAGTTAGCTGGCAGTGAGTAAGCAGAGCATGAACTGCAAAGGCTGTTTTAGCTTCCTTGTTCGCTTCCTTGTTCGCAGGTAGTCCAAGGGAAAAATGTCAATTTGTGCAATTTTTTTTTTAATCGGTACCACTGTGTGTCACAAAGATGGACTTTCCCCCCTCTAAACATCACACATGGTAGACTTCACCATGCAGGAGTGTCCTGTGTTTTGCTTCAATCTGTTGTTGTTGGTTGCATTTATCGGCTTCTGCAGGTATTTTCTCTCTGATGTGCTGTATGTGTCCTCCTTATTCATGTGATTCATTGTGATGATCATGTGTTGTGCTAGCATGCATATATGTACTCACACTTCTGGAATGTTATAATTCAGATCAAAATATCAAACTGTGTACACCGTACACGTCAAGTAATGTTTTCATTATTATGAAGATACATTCAAAACACTCATTCCTGTGATGGGCACTTTGTTTTAGAGTCTCCTGAACACTATTTCAACATTGTTGCCTACAGGCATTAGAGTATTCACGGTGCATCTTGTATTTTTCTTTTCCTTGTAACCTATAATGATAAAAATATCATTTATACATGGAAGGTAGCTTACTGGCTAAACACACATCAAAACAAGAATTACCAAGTTCAAATGAGATTCACCTCAATGTAGTTTTGTGGTATGCTTCTATGGAAACAAACAATAAAACAATAACCACAATGTTGGTCGATACTAATGCTATCACATGTGTTATGGTTGCTAGGGAGTTTTAAGAAGTATTGCTGAGATAGCAAGGCCTATCTATACATAGGTTGTGCTAATTTAGTTTTTGAAATAAAGTCACCAGTGAAAGGGTTAATGTGCTCAGGTAATCAAATGTGCATCATTTATGCTACCTGCAACACTCCACACAAACAAACATATGGACAGCACTAGTGACCACTAAGGGAACAGGCTACTCTTTAATATGGATACTAATGAGCAGATCTCTCTCTCTCTCTCCTCCCATTATTACAGGTTCAAGACAACCTTGGAGACATTAAACAATGTAAAGATGTCCAACTAAACTAATGTCTTTGTTTGGAAACCAAACGCTGGCTATGGCATAGACAGGGCAGGAAATTCTACACTGTGACTTCTGTGTCAACTTTTGTCTTCTGTTGCCTACAGACTCCATAACCGAATACGAAGACATTCTCTGTTTTCCCAGGAAATCTACGAGTGTAGATTGAAGGATCTTTACTTGGAAGTCTTGTCACATAGGCCAGTTATGGAAACTCTTGTAGAAGCTTTGTCATGCTAGACGGTCTAGACGGTCAAGCATCATTGCCTATTCTCCGAAACTTCACGGCTTTTGCAAGCCACACTCTAGCAAAGCCGATAAGGTCATGCCTATGGAAAAGATTTGACCCAGATATACTCTACTAACCATACCCATCCAATTCCCAACATTTATCCAAATTAGTTGGGTAGGGCTAGGCCCATGGAAGTAGGTAGGGCTAGGGCCAGGGAAGTAGGTAGGGCTAGGGCCAGGGAAGTAGGTAGGGCTAGGGCAGGGAAGTAGGTAGGGCTAGGGCAGGGAAGTAGGTAGGGCTAGGGCCAGGGAAGTAGGTAGGTCTAGGGCAGGGAAGTAGGTAGGGCTAGGGCCAGGGAAGTAGGTAGGGCTAGGGCCAGGGAAGTAGGTAGGGCCAGGGCAGGGAAGTAGGTAGGGCTAGGGCTACGGAAGTAGGTAGGGCTAGGGCAGGGAAGTAGGTAGGGCTAGGGCCACGGAAATAGATAGGGATAGGGCCAGGGAAGTAGGTAGGGCTAGGGAAGTAGGTAGGGCTAGGGCAGGGAAGTAGGGCAGGGAAGTAGGTAGGGCTAGGGTCAGGGAAGTAGGTAGGGCTAGGGCAGGGAAGTAGGTAGGGCTAGGGAAGTAGGTAGGGCTAGGGCATGGAAGTAGGTGGAGCTAGGGCCAGGGAAGTAGGTAGGGCTAGGGCCAGGGAAGTAGGTAGGGCTAGGGCCAGGGAAGTAGGTAGGGCTAGGGCCAGGGAAGTAGGTAGGGCTAGGGAAGTAGGTAGGGCTAGAGCTAGGGAAGTAGGTAGGGCTAGGGCAGGGAAGTAGGTGTGGCTAGGGCTAGGGAAGTAGGTGGGACTAGGACCAGGGAAGTAGGTAGGGCCAGGGAAGTAGGTATGGCTAGGGCCAGGGAAGTAGGTAGGGCTAGGGCAGGGAAGTAGGTAGGGCTAGGGCAGGGTAGGGCTAGGGACAGGGAAGTAGGTATGGCTAGGGCCAGGGAAGTAGGTAGGGCTAGGGCAGGGAAGTAGGTAGGGCTAGGGCAGGGAAGTAGGTAGGGCTAGGGCCAGGGAAGTAGGTAGGGCTAGGGCAGGGAAGTAGGTAGGGCTATGGCAGGGAAGTAGGTAGGGCTAGGGCATGGAAGTAGGTGTGGCTAGGGCTAGGGAAGTAGGTGGGACTAGGACCAGGGAAGTAGGTAGGGCCAGGGAAGTAGGTAGGGCCAGGGAAGTAGGTAGGGCTAGGGCCAGGGAAGTAGGTAGGGCTAGGGCAGGGAAGTAGGTAGGGCTAGGGCAGGGAAGTAGGTAGGGCTAGGGCAGGGTAGGTAGGGCTAGGGACAGGGAAGTAGGTAGGGCTAGGGCCAGGGAAGTAGGTAGGGCTAGGGCAGGGAAGTAGGTAGGGCTAGGGCAGGGAAGTAGGTAGGGCTAGGGCAGGGAAGTAGGTAGGGCTGGGGCCAGGGAAGTAGGTAGGGCTGGGGCCAGGGAAGTAGGTAGGGCTAGGGCCAGGGAAGTAGGTGGGGCTAGGGCCAGGGAAGTAGGTAGGGCTAGGGCCAGGGAAGTAGGTGTGGCTAGGGCCAGGGAAGTAGGTGGGGCTAGGGCCAGGGAAGTAGGTAGGGCTAGGGCAGGGAAGTAGGTAGGGCTAGGGCAGGGAAGTAGGTAGGGCTAGGGCAGGGAAGTAGGTAGGGCTAGGGCAGGGAAGTAGGTGGGACTAGGACCAGGGAAGTAGGTAGGGCCAGGGAAGTAGGTAGGGCTAGGGCCAGGGAAGTAGGTAGGGCTAGGGCAGGGAAGTAGGTAGGGCTAGGGCAGGGAAGTAGGTAGGGCTAGGGCAGGGTAGGGCTAGGGCCAGGGAAGTAGGTAGGGCTAGGGCAGGGAAGTAGGTAGGGCTAGGGCCAGGGAAGTAGGTAGGGCTAGGGCAGGGAAGTAGGTAGGGCTAGGGCAGGGAAGTAGGTAGGGCTGGGGCCAGGGAAGTAGGTAGGGCTGGGGCCAGGGAAGTAGGTAGGGCTGGGGCCAGGGAAGTAGGTGGGGCTAGGGCCAGGGAAGTAGGTGGGGCTAGGGCCAGGGAAGTAGGTAGGGCTAGGGCCAGGGAAGTAGGTGGGGCTAGGGCCAGGGAAGTAGGTAGGGCTAGGGCAGGGAAGTAGGTAGGGCTAGGGCCAGGGAAGTAGGTAGGGCTAGGGAAGTAGGTAGGGCTAGGGCCAGGGAAGTAGGTAGGGCTAGGGCAGGGAAGTAGGTGTGGCTAGGGCTAGGGAAGTAGGTGGGACTAGGACCAGGGAAGTAGGTAGGGCCAGGGAAGTAGGTAGGGCTAGGGCCAGGGAAGTAGGTAGGGCTAGGGCCAGGGAAGTAGGTAGGGCTAGGGCCAGGGAAGTAGGTAGGGCTAGGGCCAGGGAAGTAGGTAGGGCTAGGGCCAGGGAAGTAGGTAGGGCTAGGGCAGGGAAGTAGGTAGGGCTAGGCAGAGGGAAGTAGGTAGGGCTAGGGCCAGGGAAGTAGGTAGGGCTAGGGCAGGGAAGTAGGTGGGGCTAGGGCAGGGAAGTAGGTGGGGCTAGGGCCAGGGAAGTAGGTGGGGCTAGGGCCAGGTAAGTAGGTGGGGCTAGGGCCAGGGAAGTAGGTGGGGCTAGGGCCAGGGAAGTAGGTAGGGCTAGGGCCAGGGAAGTAGGTAGGGCTAGGGCCAGGGAAGTAGGTAGGGCTAGGGCAGGGAAGTAGGTAGGGCTAGGGCCAGGGAAGTAGGTGGGGCTAGGGCCAGGGAAGTAGGTAGGGCTAGGGCCAGGGAAGTAGGTAGGGCTAGGGCCAGGGAAGTAGGTAGGGCCAGGGAAGTAGGTAGGGCTAGGGAAGTAGGTAGGGCTAGGGCAGGGAAGTAGGTAGGGCTAGGGCAGGGAAGTAGGTAGGGCTAGGGCCAGGGAAGTAGGTAGGGCTAGGGCAGGGAAGTAGGTAGGGCTAGGGCCAGGGAAGTAGGTAGGGCTAGGGAAGTAGGTAGGGCCAGGGAAGTAGGTAGGGCTAGGGCAGGGAAGTAGGTAGGGCTAGGGAAGTAGGTAGGGCTAGGGCCAGGGAAGTAGGTAGGGCTAGGGCAGGGAAGTAGGTAGGGCTAGGGCTAGGGAAGTAGGTAGGGCTAGGGCATGGGCTAGGGAAATAGATGATATTATTTTACTAACAATGCTCAATGATGTAATGACTAACAATGCTCAATGATGTAATGACTCTAACAATGCTCAATGATGTCATCTCGAGCATGCCATGCAAGGATTTCTGCTCCACTCCTACGTCACAGAGGAGCAGCCTTAACACAATGGACTACTCCACCAAAACTAAAAAGGTAGCGGTTGGTTGGTTACCTTGTGGTTACTTCCACCTTGGTGATTAACTGCCATAAACGCCTACAGGCACAAATTTGGACATTATTCACAGACAAATACATTATTAAAAAATGAACCATCACGTCTAAACATCACGGCTAAACACTGTTATTTATTTATTTTTAATTTATGAGGGAGACGAGCAAGTGAATTTTTTAATTTTTAATGGCTGACAATTTCGACTGCCGTCATGGCCTCCACTACTGTTTCTGGAATCCCTTCTTCGGGGGAAAGCTGCACTGGCACCTGTGCTTCCCTGGAATTGCTCTGAATCCATTTGCTCTTGAGAAAGGATTTGCTCCTGTGTGAATCTCTTTGCTGTAAGTGTTATTGTCGAAACAGAGCGACCTACCGATGCTGCACAGCTATTGCTTGCTTGACCCAATGGAGCCAATTCCTATATCCTATTATAATAAAATTTGAATGATTTTTGAAAAAGTTTATTCCCGACAAAAAAGTTAATAAAGTTCATGACCTTCTCAATAATCAACTTAACTCAACATTTCGGGCTAGATGCTCTAGCCTTCATTCCAGCCAAAAGTCAAGTGAGGTCAATTGGAGCAGCTTAAAAGCAGCAGCAGATTTACTAGTGCCCCTCCCAGCAACATCCATAATGTGATTACATGTCGAGGAGTCCACCACCAGTGTCTGCCCTGGTTTATGCAATGGAGGCCATATTTATACTGAAGAGGTCATATTGCAGAGTCTTATTGGAGTTGTGGCTGCTAGGGGTAGGCTAGGTTGATGTGGTGGCTGCTAGGGGTAGGCTAGGTTGATGTGGTGGCTGCTAGGGGTAGGCTAGGTTGATGTGGTGGCTGCTAGGGGTAGGCTAGGTTGATGTGGTGGCTGCTAGGGGTAGGCTAGGTTGATGTGGTGGCTGCTAGGGGTAGGCTAGGTGGATGTGGTGGCTGCTAGGGGTAGGCTAGGTTGATGTGGTGGCTGCTAGGGGTAGGCTAGGTTGATGTGGTGGCTGCTAGGGGTTGGCTAGGTTGTGGTGGCTGCTAGGGGTAGGCTAGGTTGATGTGGTGGCTGCTAGGGGTAGGCTAGGTTGATGTGGTGGCTGCTAGGGGTAGGCTAGGTTGATGTGGTGGCTGCTAGGGGTAGGCTAGGTTGATGTGGTGGCTGCTAGGGGTGGGCTAGGTTGATGTGGTGGCTGCTAGGGGTAGGCTAGGTTGATGTGGTGGCTGCTAGGGGTAGGCTAGGTTGATGTGGTGGCTGCTAGGGGTAGGCTAGGTTGATGTTGTGGCTGCTAGGGGTACTCTAGGTTGTGGTGGCTGCTAGGGGTAGGCTAGGTTGATGTTGTGGCTGCTAGGGGTACTCTAGGTTGTGGTGGCTGCTAGGGGTAGGCTAGGTTGATGTGGTGGCTGCTAGGGGTAGGCTAGGTTGATGTGGTGGCGAGTGATAGTTCTTCTCCCCCCACAAGGGAACACCACACAACTTGGCACCCACAGCTAATTAAATATCAAAATTTGCCAATGCCCCCAACACCACAGGGGATGGGTCAGCTAGTACCGAGGCAGGACCTTGCACCGAGGCAGGACCTTGCACCGAGGCAGGACCTTGCACCAAGGCAGGACCTTGCACCGAGGCAGGACCTTGCACCGAGGCAGGACCTTGCACCGAGGTAGGACCTTGCACCGAGGCAGGACCTTGCACCGAGGCAGGACCCTGAACCGAGAGGACCTTGCACCGAGGCAGGACCTTGCACCGAGGTAGGACCTTGCACCGAGGCAGGACCTTGCACCAGTGTAATGTCATGAACAGGAAACCACCTGCAATGTGCAAGTTATACGCAACAGAATGCATATGAAGGGCAAGGGTGGATTCTGTTCGATTCTTTGTGTCCATTGCACTGCGTTGGACCGATCAGATTGCTTAGAACCTAGCAGGTGGTGAACCGCACCATCAGCTATTTAGCTTCTAGTCAACTACGGCACTTGAGCTGAGGAGAACAAGCGAACAGCTCACCAACTGGAAGGGTCCCTAATGCACACAGCACACAGTCAACTCAGCACCTCACACATGTACGCACTGATAGGCACTGACATTAGCTTTAGCATTAACTGCATAACAACAGTGCTACCTGCCTAAACATGTAGATTTGATAGGCACTGACATTGGCTTTAGCATTAGCTGCATAACAACAGTGCTACCTGCCTACACATGTACGCATTTGATAGGCACTGACATTGGCTTTAGCATTAGCTGCATAACAACAGTGCTACCTGCCTACACATGCAGTGCTACCTGCCTACACATGTACACATTTGATAGGCACTGACATTGGCTTTAGCTGCATAACAACAGTGCTACCTGCCTACATATGTACGTATTTGATAGGCACTGACATTGGCTTTAGCATTAATTAATTAACTGCATAACAAGTGTTACCTGTCGGCCAACACAATCCTGGTCTTCGTCACGTTCTCGATGGTGAACTTGGTCTTCCCACCAGTACCAGCGATTCTCCCAATAGCTCTCGACAAATGATCCCCTTTCAACGGCTTAACTGCATTTCGAGAGAAAGGGGAGGAAGGCTAGAGGTTTAACTTACTTAACCAAGTTGTCTCCTCTCTGGGACTAATGCTCTCTCATGAGCACTCCATTTACCCCTCACAAATGAGGTGATTATTATCAGACGCCAGTTCAAACCTCTCGATTACAATGAACTTTTCAACTTGAATTGTACTATCTCAATCACATTTTCAGATGTTTTAGACTGGATGCTCTAGCCTTCATCTTTATTCCTGTTGAAGGCTAGAGCATCTAGTCTAATTATTCCTGATGAAGACTCGAGCATCTATTCCTGATGAGGGCTAAAGCATCTAGTCCTGATGAAGGCTAGGGCATCTATTCCTGATGAAGGCTAAAAGCATCTAGTCTAATTATTTCTAATTATTCCTGGTGAGGGCTAGAGCATCTATTCCTGATGAAGGCTAGAGCATATAGTCTAATTATTCCTGATGAAGGCAAGAGCATCTATTCCTGATGAAAAGAGCATCTATAATTATTCCTGATGAAAGCTAGAGCATCTAGTCTACTGATGAAGGCTAGAGTTCCTGATGAAGGCTAGAGCATCTATAATTATTCCTGATGAAGGCTAGAGCATCTATTCCTGATGAAGGCTAGAGCATCTATAATTATTCCTGATGAAGGCTAGAGCATCTATAATTATTCCTGATGAAGGCTAGAGCATCTATAATTATTCCTGATGAAGGCTAGAGCATCTATAATTATTCCTGATGAAGGCTAAAGTATCTATAATTATTCCTGATGAAGGCTGGAGCATCTATAATTATTCCTGATGATGGCTAGAGTATCTCCTGATGAAGGCTAGAGCAAACCAGAGAGAGAGAGAGAGAGTAAACCTCTATTGAGAAGGTCATTGCTATTTCGTTATGTCAACTGAAAGTTCATTGAGAGTTTATTTAGTGGCCTATTTGTAGCCATCCTGGTCACCAGAAAAAGATATGCATGTTGATGGAGAAGGAAGTCAGTTATGTCGGCCAGCTAAACGCTACAAGAAGCATGACAATGCGGCCAGCTAAACGCTACAAGAAGCATGACAATGCTGGCTACACTTTTTCATTTTGCGGGGAAGATTCCTTTGCGCATATGCACGACGAATATACACCTTTCTCTCAACGTGAAAGCTCTGCCAGCAGTTTCTTTCTATTCCTCTCACTGTGTGTCAAAGCACAGAGCATGGCTACACCTAGGCAGAAGAGAAAAAAAGGTTGTCCGTGTGATGCTGAAGAATGGCGACTTCAGTTAATTGCTCCAATAATCCAAACACACACACTCCGGTCCCATCCACCGTGCTTGGCTAACTGACTTCCCTATTGCAATGACCTTCACAATAATCAAATTGAAATTTAGAATAATTATTGAGAAGGTCATTGCAATTTCGTTCAGTCAACTTGAGAGTTTACTTGCTACTGGAATGTAGCCAGCAAGGACTAGCCAAGAAGGCTCCAGCTCACGTGAGAATGCTGTAGCTCACGTGTGAGATATGGTCTGGGCCACGATCAGCCCAGGGAAAGCACTGACCAAAAGTAATCGATTCCGACTATTCCAATCTGAACTGGTTAACGAGATTACTCTAGAATATAAAGTTTTTTCCTTGATGATTGGCTGATGACTTTCAATGTTGCTTAGAATACCATAACCACATCCTCCCTGTGGGACGGGGGCACTTTTGTGCCGGGTATATTTAGAACTGCAGCATATACTTAACACCGAGGGTTCACACTAAGGCTTCATTCACACCAAGGGTTCGTTGTGTTGCTTTCATTTTTCAGTTTCTGTACCAAACCTGTTGCCATGCTAGTTGGTGTGTAGTCCTACCTGTACCACACACACACCACACACACACCACACACACACACATCATGCTATTTGTAAATGTATACAAAACGGTCCCCCCCCCCAGAACACAAAGAGTGGGCATCTTTTAGAACTAGTTGCACACAATGAAGCACGTACTGCCATGCTAGTTGGTGTGTAGTCCTACCTGTACTGTCATGCTAGTTGGTGTGTAGTCCTACCTGTACTGTCATGCTAGTTGGTGTATAGTCCTACCTGTACTGTCATGCTAGTTGGTGTGTAGTCTTACCTGTACTGTCATGCTAGTTGGTGTGTAGTCCTACCTGTACTGCCATGCTAGTTGGTGTGTAGTCCTACCTGTACTGTTATGCTAGTTGGTGTGTAGTCCTACCTGTACTGCCATGCTAGTTGGTGTGTAGTCCTACCTGTACTGTCATGCTAGTTGGTGTGTAGTCCTACCTGTACTGCCATGCTAGTTGGTGTGTAGTCCTACCTGTACTGCCATGCTAGTTGGTGTGTAGTCCTACCTGTACTGCCATTCTAGTTGGTGTGTAGTCCTTCCTACCTGTACTGCCATGCTAGTTGGTGTGTAGTCCTACTTGTACTGCCATGCTAGTTGGTGTGTAGTCCTACCTGCACTGTCATGCTAGTTGGTGTGTAGTCCTACCTGTACTGCCATGTTAGTTGGTGTGTAGTCCTACCTGTACTGCCATGTTAGTTGGTGTGTAGTCCTACCTGTACTGCCATGCTAGTTGGTGTGTAGTCCTATCTGTACTGCCATGCTAGTTGGTGTGTAGTCCTACCTGTACTGCCATGCTAGTTGGTGTGTAGTCCTACCTGTACTGCCATGCTAGTTGGTGTGTAGTCCTACCTGTACTGCCATGCTAGTTGGTGTGTAGTCCTACCTGTACTGCCATGCTAGTTGGTGTGTAGTCCTACCTGTACTGCCATGCTAGTAGAAGGTAGTTAATTAATTAAGTCCCACATGTTCTCAAAAATAATTTCGCCCCACCCCCAAGCTAGCAAAATACCGTGCATGCAACGTACGCTATTAATTTATTAATTTCACTCTGTAAATTTCACTCTTACAGACACAGCCCAATGCGTGCGTCTCCTCAAATCTTGTTCTTCTATTTACCTGGTAGTTCCCTGGTAGTTCCCTGGTAGTTCCCTGGTAGTTACCTGGTAGTTACCTGGTAGTTCAGCGCTCTCCCACTTTATTAATTAATTAAACTTTTCCTTGTAGTAGGTATTAGATTGTCCACCTAATAGCACTGAGGAGACAATGGAGGGTGAACTAGGGCTAGGGCATTACTAAGAAGAGGATGGAGGGTGAACTAGGGCTAGGGCTTTACTAAGGAGACAATGGAGGGTGAACTAGGGCTAGGGCATTACTAAGGAGATGATGGAGGGTGAACTAGGGCTAGGGCATTACTAAGGAGAGGATGGAGGGTGAACTAGGGCTAGGGCTTTACTAAGGAGATGATGGAGGGTGAACTAGGGCTAGGGCATTACTAAGGAGATGATGGAGGGTGAACTAGGGCTAGGGTATTACTAAGGAGATGATGGAGGGTGAACTAGGGCTAGGGCATTACTAAGGAGAGGATGGAGGGTGAACTAGGGCTAGGGCTTTACTAAGGAGATGATGGAGGGTGAACTAGGGCTAGGGCATTACTAAGGAGAGGATGGAGGGTGAACTAGGGCTAGGGCATTACTAAGAAGAGGATGGAGGGTGAACTAGGGCTAGGGCTTTACTAAGGAGACAATGGAGGGTGAACTAGGGCTAGGGCATTACTAAGGAGATGATGGAGGGTGAACTAGGGCTAGGGCATTACTAAGGAGAGGATGGAGGGTGAACTAGGGCTAGGGCTTTACTAAGGAGATGATGGAGGGTGAACTAGGGCTAGGGCATTACTAAGGAGATGATGGAGGGTGAACTAGGGCTAGGGTATTACTAAGGAGATGATGGAGGGTGAACTAGGGCTAGGGCATTACTAAGGAGAGGATGGAGGGTGAACTAGGGCTAGGGCTTTACTAAGGAGATGATGGAGGGTGAACTAGGGCATTACTAAGGAGAGGATGGAGGGTGAACTAGGGCTAGGGCATTACTAAGGAGAGGATGGAGGGTGAACTAGGGCTAGGGCATTACTAAGGAGAGGATGGAGGGTGAACTAGGGCTAGGGCATTACTAAGGAGATGATGGAGGGTGAACTAGGGCTAGGGCATTACTAAGGAGAGGGTGGAGGGTGAACTAGGGCTAGGGCATTACTGAGGAGATGATGGAGGGTGAACTAGGGCTAGGGCATTACTAAGGAGAGGATGGAGGGTGAACTAGGGCTAGGGCATTACTAAGGAGAGGATGGAGGGTGAATTAGGGCTAGGGCATTACTAAGGAGAGGATGGAGGGTGAACTAGGGCTAGGGCATTACTAAGGAGAGAGTGGAGGGTGAACTCGGGCTAGGGCATTACTAAGGAGAGGATGGAGGGTGAATTAGGGCTAGGGCATTACTAAGGAGAGGATGGAGGTGAACTAGGGCTAGGGCATTACTAAGGAGATGATGGAGGGTTAACTAGGGCTAGGGCATTACTAAGGAGATGATGGAGGGTGAACTAGGGCTAGGGCATTACTAAGGAGAGGATGGAGGGTGAACTAGGGCTAGGGCATTACTAAGGAGATGATGGAGGGTGAACTAGGGCTAGGGCATTACTGAGAGTGAACTAGGGCTAGGGCATTACTAAGGAGACAATGGAGGGTTAGGGCTAGGGCCAGGGCAGTTCTGAGGAGATGATGGAGGGTGAACTAGGGCTAGGGCATTACTAAGGAGAGGGTGGAGGTTGAACTAGGGCTAGGGCATTACTAAGGAGATGATGGAGGGTGAACTAGGGCTAGGGCATTACTAAGGAGAGGATGGAGGGTGAACTAGGGCTAGGGCATTACTAAGGAGAGGGTGGAGGGTGAACTAGGGCTAGGGCATTACTAAGGAGAGGGTGGAGGGTGAACTAGGGCTAGGGCATTACTAAGGAGAGGATGGAGGTGAACTAGGGCTAGGGCATTACTAAGGAGAGGGTGGAGGGTGAACTAGGGCTAGGGCATTACTAAGGAGAGGATGGAGGGTGAACTAGGGCTAGGGCATTACTAAGGAGAGGATGGAGGGTGAACTAGGGCTAGGGCATTACTAAGGAGATGATGGAGGGTGAACTAGGGCTAGGGCATTACTAAGGAGATGATGGAGGGTGAACTAGGACTAGGGCATTACTAAGGAGATGATGGAGGGTGAACTAGGGCTAGGGCATTACTAAGGAGATGATGGAGGGTGAACTAGGGCTAGGGCATTACTAAGGAGAGGGTGGAGGGTGAACTAGGGCTAGGGCATTACTAAGGAGAGGATGGAGGGTGAACTAGGGCTAGGGCATTACTAAGGAGATGATGGAGGGTGAACTAGGGCTAGGGCTTTACTAAGGAGACAATGGAGGGTGAA
Organism: Cladorhizidae sp. MBARI D1340-BT2; assembly: GCA_028752905.1. Taxonomy (NCBI): domain Eukaryota; kingdom Metazoa; phylum Porifera; class Demospongiae; order Poecilosclerida; family Cladorhizidae; species Cladorhizidae sp. MBARI D1340-BT2. Next base: position 22,755,076 of record JAQNBH010000015.1, on the reverse strand, counting down.
CTAGGGCTAGGGCATTACTAAGGAAATGATGGAGGGTGAACTAGGGCTAGGGCATTACTAAGGAGACAATGGAGGGTGAACTAGGGCTAGGGCATTACTAAGGAGATGATGGAGGGTGAACTAGGGCTAGGGCTTTACTAAGGAGATGATGGAGGGTGAACTAGGGCTAGGGCATTACTAAGGAGATGATGGAGGGTGAACTAGGGCTAGGGCATTACTAAGGAGAGGGTGGAGGGTGAACTAGGGCTAGGGCATTACTAAGGAGAGGGTGGAGGGTGAACTAGGGCTAGGGCTTTACTAAGGAGATGATGGAGGGTGAACTAGGGCTAGGGCATTACTAAGGAGAGGATGGAGGGTGAACTAGGGCTAGGGCATTACTAAGGAGAGGGTGGAGGGTGAACTAGGGCTAGGGCATTACTAAGGAGATGATGGAGGGTGAACTAGGGCTAGGGCATTACTTAGGAGAGGGTGGAGGGTGAACTAGGGCTAGGGCATTACTAAAGAGAGGATGGAGGGTGAACTAGGGCTAAGGAGAGGATGGAGGGTGAACTAGGGCTAGGGCATTACTAAGGAGAGGATGGAGGGTGAACTAGGGCTAGGGCATTACTAAGGAGAGGATGGAGGGTGAACTAGGGCTAGGGCATTACTAAGGAGAGGATGGAGGGTGAACTAGGGCTAGGGCATTACTAAGGAGATGATGGAGGGTGAACTAGGGCTAGGGCATTACTAAGGAGATGATGGAGGGTGAACTAGGGCTAGGGCATTACTAAGGAGATGATGGAGGGTGAACTAGGGCTAGGGCATTACTAAGGAGATGATGGAGGGTGAACTAGGGCTAGGGCTTTACTAAGGAGAGGGTGGAGGGTGAACTAGGGCTAGGGCTTTACTAAGGAGATGATGGAGGGTGAACTAGGGCTAGGGCATTACTAAGGAGAGGGTGGAGGGTGAACTAGGGCTAGGGCATTACTAAGGAGAGGATGGAGGGTGAACTAGGGCTAGGGCATTACTAAGGAGAGGATGGAGGGTGAACTAGGGCTAGGGCATTACTAAGGAGAGGATGGAGGGTGAACTAGGGCTAGGGCATTACTAAGGAGATGATGGAGGGTGAACTAGGGCTAGGGCATTACTAAGGAGATGATGGAGGGTGAACTAGGGCTAGGGCATTACTAAGGAGATGATGGAGGGTGAACTAGGGCTAGGGCATTACTAAGGAGATGATGGAGGGTGAACTAGGGCTAGGGCTTTACTAAGGAGAGGGTGGAGGGTGAACTAGGGCTAGGGCTTTACTAAGGAGATGATGGAGGGTGAACTAGGGCTAGGGCATTACTAAGGAGAGGGTGGAGGGTGAACTAGGGCTAGGGCATTACTAAGGAGATGATGGAGGGTGAACTAGGGCTAGGGCATTACTAAGGAGAGGGTGGAGGGTGAACTAGGGCTAGGGCATTACTAAGGAGAGGGTGGAGGGTGAACTAGGGCTAGGGCATTACTAAGGAGATGATGGAGGGTGAACTAGGGCTAGGGCTTTACTAAGGAGAGGATGGAGGGTGAACTAGGGCTAGGGCATTACTAAGGAGAGGATGGAGGGTGAACTAGGGCTAGGGCATTACTAAGGAGAGGGTGGAGGGTGAACTAGGGCTAGGGCATTACTGAGGAGATGATGGAGGGTGAACTAGGGCTAGGGCATTACTGAGGAGATGATGGAGGGTGAACTAGGGCTAGGGCATTACTAAGGAGATGATGGAGGGTGAACTAGGGCTAGGGCATTACTAAGGAGAGGGTGGAGGTGAACTAGGGCTAGGGCTTTACTAAGGAGAGGATGGAGGGTGAACTAGGGCTAGGGCATTACTAAGGAGAGGATGGAGGGTGAACTAGGGCTAGGGCATTACTAAGGAGAGGATGGAGGGTGAACTAGGGCTAGGGCATTACTAAGGAGATGATGGAGGGTGAACTAGGGCTAGGGCATTATAAGGAGAGGATGGAGGGTGAACTAGGGCTAGGGCATTACTAAGGAGATGATGGAGGGTGAACTAGGGCTAGGGCATTACTAAGGAGAGGGTGGAGGGTGAACTAGGGCTAGGGCTTTACTAAGGAGACAATGGAGGGTGAACTAGGGCTAGGGCATTACTAAGGAGAGGATGGAGGGTGAACTAGGGCTAGGGCATTACTAAGGAGAGGGTGGAGGGTGAACTAGGTCTAGGGCATTACTAAGGAGAGGATGGAGGGTGAACTAGGGCTAGGGCATTACTAAGGAGAGGGTGGAGGGTGAACTAGGGCTAGGGCTTTACTAAGGAGATGATGGAGGGTGAACTAGGGCTAGGGCATTCTAAGGAGAGGATGGAGGGTGAACTAGGGCTAGGGCATTACTGAGGAGATGATGGAGGGTGAACTAGGGCTAGGGCATTACTAAGGAGAGGATGGAGGGTGAACTAGGGCTAGGGCATTACTAAGGAGATGATGGAGGGTGAACTAGGGCTAGGGCATTACTAAGGAGAGGATGGAGGGTGAACTAGGGCTAGGGCATTACTAAGGAGATGATGGAGGGTGAACTAGGGCTAGGGCATTACTAAGGAGATGATGGAGGGTGAATAGGCTATTCTGTGGATAAGGTGCACACCAGCCGAAGGGAAAAAACAACGACTCACGACACATATCCTTAAAAACACCACTTGGGGTAAGAAACTACCCCCAGAACAAACAACACCACAACATTGAAATCTCAACTAGTAGGATGAACCTTTACAACTTCAGCATATGTGGGGAATTACTCACCGGATACAGTCAATCTAAGAAGCCATTTACAACACGAACATTCAGTCCTCTTGTTTCCTGCCTTGAGATGTGAAAGGAGAAAGCATTTCCTCATTGCAACACTTAGCAAAAATAACTTCAGAGCACTTCGTAGCCAAGCTGCCTAAGCAACTCCAAGTGTGAAGGGATGCAGCTAGGCCGGGGCTAATGATATCCTTCATCTAGAGACACTTGCAAGAGGCGAGATTTTTCAACTTGGTGCACTTTATGTTGGGATTACATTGAATGTGAAGCCACTCTAATTTTAAAATAACTCGACCACTTTAGAGCCCTTCTTTCAATCCATCTATTTATTGATCTATCTATTTATGGATCTATCTATGGATCTATCTATTTATGGATCTATCTATGGATCTATCTATCTATTATCTATGGATCTATCTATCTATGGATGATATATCTATCTATGGATGATATATCTATCTATCTATCTATGGATGATATATCTATCTATCTATCTATGGATGATATATCTATCTATCGATGATATATCTATCTATCTATCGATGATATATCTATATATCTATCGATGATATATCTATCTATCTCCTATCTCTCTCTCTCTCTACAAATCTCCATCTATCTATATATATATATATATATATATACATATAGACTTGCCATGCGTTCCCTTGGCTTCCCTCGCATGGAGGTGAACCCACTCAGACCACCTTCATATCTTGGCAGGGTTTCATTTAGGATTTAGGGGGGGGGGGGCCCTTGGCAATTGTATTATTAAAATTCATTAGAAACTTTGTCACATCTTTCCATTATTTCCCCCCTTAAAATCCAGATTCCTCCAGTTGCCCCCCCCCCCCCCATGGACAATTTTCTAAATGAAACCCTGCTTAGTGGTGAGCTGTTAAGGATGCTCAGCATCACGGATAATCCAGGACCACCTGTGGATGTCTAAAATTCAAAGTTTCTTCCCCGTCTCCTAATTTCCCCCGAACATCATGGTTCCCCCGAACATCATGGTTCCTCCCTAGCCGCCAGCAACCTTGAACATGAAGATTCTAGGATAACCCACAGCAGTACTGGGCATAAATGATTAATAATAACTCTTTTAGAAGCTCACCAAATGTTAGTCTGGTTACAATAATCCAAGGTCAAATTCCAATTAGAGCTCACCCAATGAGACTTGATTTAGACAATGGTGCATTTGTCGAATTGTGTTAGGGACAATGGACTCTGGTTGCTTAGATGGCCACCAACTTAGATGGCCACCAACAAAGATGCTTGATGAGAAATGTGCATAACCAGAGAGTGCAAAACATCAGGACACAAAACTAGCAGAGTTTGTGGTCATCCCGAGCTACACCATTAGACGTTTAGTCAAACTCTTCCGTTGTATCTGGACGTACCCCCCCCCCCCCCCCGTTGCCACTGAGTCCTCTGCAGCTTCTAGCTCACAGACGGATTTCAGAAGGACCCCGACAAAAGATCCAGATAGTCTTGGATGAGGAAGGTTCTCACCTCCCATCTTCTTCAGCGTCTGCCAGTGGCAGTTCGGAGAAGCCATATTGCCTCTGCATTAACAACTATTGTGGAACAAATTGGGTTTCAATGGCATTTGCTGTTGTTGTTGATTCTTCTTGTTTATTTAAAATAATAACTTATAGCATATAGCATGTGATGAACAACCGTTCATTAATATATTCCTGACGCACTTTTGAATCTGAATCTGGCCATGCCCAAGTCCAAAGTTTCCATATGCAGTGTTGCATGCCTGAGGTTGAATAGGCCTTGGCTTCTAAGTGGACTAAACCTCTAAGCAGATCAGTGCAGATTAGCTTTGCGTTGGGGCTACTCGATCTTCCATCGACTGAACCACAAAGTAAGTGAGCAAAAAAAGGGGGAAAACAACCCACCCAACCAAACTCAATTACAGAGTGGACACCGTATCCGGCTATACCTGCAGAACAACATCCGTGCAAGGCAGTTACAAATACTCCAAAACTGAGAGGGAGGGAGGAAAAAACCGCATGGGACAGGAAACAAAAAAACATCAATGACCATCAAAGTTTTTGAAATGGTTCCATAAGGAACTTGAAAACTCCTAAACGGGAGGTTCTTCCTCTACTCCAGCAATTATATTATTCCTGCATGACCAGCAATCCTCCTAGCAATGGCCAGGCACACAACAGCTATAATAGGACACACGGCACTGGAATGCTTACTACTTTACCCTAGTGACAAGCCTTAAACAAGACTGGGGGCGGAAGGGAGGAAGGAAAGTGGACTCACCATCTGTGACTTCAAAGGAGTCGATGAAGAGGTCATCCAGCCTCACGAGTGCCAGAGAATCCTGAGCAAGAATACAAACCTTATAACAAGCTGTGATAATTGGTTCACAGGTATCTACATAGGATGGACCACAATAGAGACGGTTGTACAAGTGCGCCTTTTAATTATCCGTGCAGCATGTGAATCACACGCTCCCGATGATAGCAGATATATCCACGCAGGCGGAGTTTGACGTTCCCAATAACAGCGGATATATCCACGCAGGTGGAGTTTCACATTGCCAAAGATAGCGGATATATCCACACAGGCGGAGTTTGACGTTCCCAATAACAGCGGATATATCCACGCAGGCGGAGTTTCACATTCCCAATAACAGCGGATATATCCACGCAGGTGGAGTTTCACATTGCCAATGACAGCGGATATATCCACACAGGCTAAGTTTCATGTTCCCAATGACGTGAATATATCCACACAGGCGGAGTTTCATGTTCCCAATGACAGCGGATATATCCACACAGGCTAAGTTTCACATTGCCAATGACAGCGGATATATCCACACAGGCGGAGTTTCACGTTCCCAATGACAGTGGATATATCCACGCATAGACCCCCTGGGATTCCATGAAACCGGAAAAGGGCAGAAAATGCGGGGAAATCTAAGCACCAACTGGAATAATAGCAGCTGCTTGTATTTTTTCTACTTGAGATTGTAAAAGATGTAATTTCATGATGAACTTATTTAGAATAATGCAAGCTACATAACCACCCCAGCATTGGTATCCTCCATCAGCTGTAGAGGCTATCTGGATGCCAGTAGCATCAGTGGGTGGAGCGGAGTTTCTCCTACTAGAAACATTTGTAGAAGGGAGAGCCTTACTGAGGAAAATACAAAGTTCTTAGTTATGCTCTACCACAACAATGCTGCATTGAGGGAGGTTTGACCCTCCTCTACTAGAACACCACCGCAGCTGCTGGAGTGGCGATGACAAGATGCTTGACAAAACCAAAATAACTTATATTTTGATGTCTTTTGGCTGTATGAATATAATATTGTTATGTCCACACATACAGCATGCAGTCCACACATACAGTGTGCATGTCCACACATACAGTGTGCATGTCCACACATACAGCATGCATGTCCACACATACAGCGTGCATGTCCACACATACAGCATGCATGTCCACACATACAGCGTGCATGTCCACACATACAGTGTGCACGTCCACACATACAGCGTGCATGTCCACACATACAGTGTGCATGTCCACACATACAGTGTGCATGTCCACACATACAGCGTGCATGTCCACCCATACAGCGTGCATGTCCACCCATACAGCGTGCATGTCCACACATACAGCATGCAGTCCACACATACAGCATGCAGTCCACACATACAGCATGCATGTCCACACATACAGCATGCATGTCCACACATACAGCATGCAGTCCACACATACAGCATGCATGTCCATACATACAGCGTGCATGTCCACACATACAGCATGCATGTCCACACATACAGCATGCATGTCCACACATACAGTGTGCATGTCCACACATACAGCGTGCATGTCCACACATACAGTGTGCATGTCCACACATACAGCGTGCATGTCCACACATACAGCGTGCATGTCCACACATACAGCGTGCATGTCCACACATACAGCGTGCATGTCCACACATACAGCATGCATGTCCACACATACAGCATGCATGTCCACACATACAGCGTGCATGTCCACACATACAGCGTGCATGTCCACACATACAGCGTGCATGTCCACACATACAGCATGCATGTCCACACATACAGTGTGCATGTCCAAAATGTCTTGCAATCAAATATGAAACGTAAAATACACAAAAAGTGCACTTTGAAGCGGAATTCAACACATTTAGGAAACGGAAAAATCTATTTTCTGAAACGGAATCCCAGGGGGTCTACACACAAAGATCACAACTTGGTAGTCATTACCACACAGCTTCTGGAGCTTGCACGGTGAAATCCAACTCCAGCTGTTGGCTGGCAAGGCTGCATCCAACCCTCCTCTACTAGAACACCACCACAGCTGCTGGAGTGGCGATGACAAGATGCTTGACAAAACCAAAAGCGGTAAGAAAAGTTAGTGTATGGCAGCTCAAGCTGAGGGCGGCAAATGATTTCATGTATGACGTGGAATTGCTCTGAGAAAATCATTGTCTCCATACTACTAGAGCTTAGAAAACAGAGGTACTAGCTAGCTAAAGCTAAAATGACTGATATGGTCTTCGGCCTAAATAGAGAAACAAAAATATTGGTTTACTTTAAGTGAGGCGAGCTCTCCATTCCAGCAATACCATGGAGAATCCGGGGTTTATCCAAGTTCGGGAGTCATTCGTTATCCGGGAGTCATTCGTTCTCGTCCAAAGTTCAGAGAATCCAGGGGGGGGGGGAAGGATCCATACTTGTCCAAACTACAGAGAATCTAGGGGTCATCCACACTCATCCAAAGTTCAGAGAATCTGGGGGGCTTCTGTACTCATCCAAACTTCAAAGTTACTGCCCACCTAATATTGGCTGGGACAGGTTAAAGTTCATTTCCACTTAATGGCTAGGGAAACAACTTGAAGTTTGGACTCACACTGACAATGCCAGAAGTATGGACTTCGACGGACGATGCCAGAAATTGCAGGCTAAGCCAACCGGACGACAGCTCGTGTGGCTCAAGAGCACAAAAAGGACAGCGAGGTAAGCGGACCGAGATGACCCACAACCACCCCCCAAACTGGAAGGAGGCACGGACCGAAGCGCTGAAGAAAATGCCAGGTTAGAAAGCAGCTGGTCCGGACCACATCCCAGCCCATTGGGTAAGCCAAACAAACAAAGAAAACGGGACAGGGATTGGCCGGGGCAGGACGGGGTGGGATATAAGATAAGATGGTAGATTAACCATACCCCATGGCTCTCACCGGACCCCATTGATACCTGACAATACCCACAGCTCAAGACTCTGGAAAAGACATCACATATCCTGGAAGAGAAGCTGCCTGAGTGCCTGGAGGGGGAAAGGGAGATCTCCTAGTGGCTGGTCAGGGGAAGACGGTGCTGATCCCAAAAGAAGGTGCTACGGGAGGCCCTGGACAATACCGGCAAGAGAAAGCCCTAAAACTAAGAGAAAATGTTGATGCCTGTTCACCTCACCCCACAGACCCAGAACAGCTCCTATAAGTGGCTTGCCAGGGCAAGGGCTGTAGTGCTAGGTGCCCACGTCCAAAGGCACAACATCCTCCCCACTGAACAAAAGGCCCTCAGGAAGGGGAGATGCAGCTACTAACAATTAATGAGGCAATATCCCAAGAAGAACAGGTGAGAAAGCTGAAAGGCCAACACTGTACCAGGCAAAATTACTGCAACATTGTTCCTCAGAGACGCAGAGAAAACCTCTCAGTGGGCTGGATTTATTTCAGAAAGGCCTTCGACATGACCACACACCTATGGATCCTGAAAATGCTCAAAACCATCAAAGCACCAAGGACCATCCAAAAGACGCTAGAAAACCCCCCTCTGGGGGGCGGACATCATCCTCAGAGTGTCAGGGCACGAGACCAAAAAGATCCCAATCAGCCTCAAACGAGGTATATTCCAAGGCGACTCCCTCTCACCCCTCCCCTTCTGCTTAGCCCATGCCCTAAGGCAAACATAGGGTTACAGAAGCGAAACCCTCATCTCCTATGCATGGACGATATGCAGGTATACGATGCCATAAAGGAAAGACTACACGAGATTCCGAACAGAGTGAAAGAGGTGTCAGAGGCAATAGGGATGGAACTGGGCCTCCAGAAATATGTTATGGTGCACATGGTAAGAGGGAGAAGGCGGGTACGGGAATGGACCAGAGAGGCGCGGGCGTAATAGAAGAAGTCAAAGGAACGTAGAAATATCTTGGGGTGGAACAAGTGTTTAGAGCCGGCCAAGCCCAAGCCAAGAACCGTGAAACAAAAGAATGTAAGAGAAGGGTCAACAAGGTATGGTGGACAGACCCGAGTGCCTGGAGAAAAACCAGTCAAAAACCAGTCTACACTAGACATGGGCAGTAAGCTTGCTACGGTACTGCCTCGGGGCAGTGCGTTGGTCTCGTAGCAACAGAGGGCCTTGGACAAATGGACTAGGAGGAAGCTATCAGGGGGGAAAAGTCCACAACAAAAGAGCGTCAAGTGAAAGACTCTACCTACCCAGGGCGGACGGAGGGCAAGGCATCTTAAACCTTGAGGAACAATGGGAGTCAGAGATGATGGCTGCAGCCTTGTACCTGACAGAGAACAAAGATGAAGAGATCCAAGGAGCCCTGAGACTTCAGAGATCGCTCAAGGACAAAGGTGCACAAACCCTAATGGGGGAAGCCAGGAAAATCCTAAGCAGAAGAGGGTTGCCGCCACCACAGGGCCCAGACACAGGCCCCGAGGGGCAGACACAGGCCCCGATCCTAAGAGAGCTAAAAGAACACACAAAGAGGACCAGATGGAGAGACTAATGTCCAAGCTAATACATAGAGTACATCGCCGTCACATCCAAAAGGACAGCGTGGCCCCAAGAGACTCGCACAGGTGGCTAACGGACGGAGTGCTATCGCCTGAGTCGGAGGCAATAATCACAGCAGCTCAGGAGGTGTCACAATGACCAGAAGCTACAGGACACGAAACCCGAAGAAAAATATATCAGAGGAGTGCATAAAATGAGGCCAGGCCCTGAAGCTCTAGGCCTCATAGTCTCCTCCTGCCAGTACCACCACCGCTGGACGTTACGCAAGGAGAGATATGATAGGGTCGTATACCAACTGACAAGGGCCATTCTGAGCAGCACCTGGATACCAATCCCACGAGGTATGAGGCTGAGGGGTGGCCTGTGTAAGCCAGGAGTGATAGAAGTCACAGACAAATTGTACAAGTCGATATGCGAGCGAGCACCCTGAGGATATGCGAGTGAGTACCCTGAGGCAGACTGCGGGGCGTTGGCCTGACCTCTTCGTGGAGCTAAAAGAGGAAAAGAGGTAAGTATTTGAAGTGGCATGTGCATGGGGTCTGCTGGTCAAAGAAAGGGAGATCCAGAGAATGGCAAAATTTCAACATGCGAGCCCCACACCTTCAGAGGGCAAGGATATTGAACGAACAGGACATCACAAAGTTCATCGCCGACGACCAAAGGGAAACCCTCTGCACAACAATAGAGCTCATAGAGAGGCATATGACCGAAGGGTGAACCCTCCCCCCAACCAGCTCCGAACTCATTAACACCAGCAAATGTAAATCCATTTACACACATACAGGGTTTCATTTAGGTGGGGGCGGGGCTGCCCCCTTGGAACCTTTTTGCCCCCCCCTTTGGAAATTGTGTTATTAAAATTAATTAGAAACTTTGTCACATCTTTAACCATCATGCCCCCCCCCCCTTAATATCCAGATTCCTCTAGTTGCCCCCCCTTGGACAATTTTCTAAATGAAACCCTGATATATATATATATATATATATAATATAATATATATATACAATATAATATATATATGCCCATATCACCCACCACAAGCAAGCATATGAGCTGCAAACAAAGACAGAACAAGGAAGGGCCGGTCTCGGGTCGCAGGAGGCATGATAAAACAAAAGGAAGCGGGGAAGGCTGAGGGGCAAAGCAACAGGTTGGACCTGATACTCAGCAGGCCGTCACGCGCCAAGGTTCTCTCCCGCGCCGATCAGCTTGTGGTCCAGCAGGACGTAACCGCCTGAGCGCAAATAAATGGGAGGCTCAACTCAATGCAAATGCAGTAACACAGAGTATTGTTACATGTAGGTTACACGATTTTTATGGGGTTGGGCATAAAGACATCATTGATGTTAGCATTACTGTTGACGGCATGTGGCATAGACGGGGCCACAAATCAAATTATGGCGTCGCTTGGGACACTAGAGAAGTTTTAAATTATAATCTCATGTCCGAGTTCTGCCAAGCTTGCGCGCAAATACCTGAAGATGAGACAGAGGCAAGTTACAAAGATTGAGGGTCACAAGGTAAGTTGTGAAGCCAATTTTGAAGGCTGTTCTGGTTCCATGGAAGTTGTAGGAACACAAAACCTTTTTTGGCAGTGGAGAGTCGGAAGCTTTAGGAACACATAATTAGTGATGGGGATATAAATGGTTGTTGGATGTCAAGCCTTATTTTTAAAGCATTTTGAGACATGCATTAAAAGGTGCCGTTGATGACGATGGCAAGCATGTAACTTTGGGTGGCACTGGGGGGGGGGGGGGGGGGGGGTAGTCACGTGTCTATAATTACAACGCAAACCTATTATGGGAGAGCAATTACAAATAACAAGGACGACCTAGACGGCATGATTCGCGATGTGAAAGCAATTTTCTCAGTCAACTGCAGAACATCCCCAACATGAGTATTGTCCTACAGGAATTTTGAGTTGAGCCTGTGCTAAAGGTGATGGTCTTTTGCACAAGTGTTTAGGCGGCTGCACACAGAATCAAAATGAGAGTTTTGTTTCTGTAGGTGGAGTTGAGTGAATAAGACGGAGCATATGAGTGCAACAAGTGTCAGGCTTGCCGTCGATTTAGGTGTGGTAAGCTTCAATGTTGGGAGGAAGGTTGGCTTTGGTAGATTATGTCTGAACTAGGTATACCGTATTCACTCGAATATAAGTCGCGACTTGTATTTATTTCAGCCAAATCAAGTTGCAAACTTCAAGCATTGCGCTTGCACAGTGCCAAGCCAGTCTTGCGCTATTGTGCTGATGCAATTTTTTTGGCCGAGTCATTGTGGTTGTTTCATTTCAAACATTGAGCTACAGGTAGTAGTTGGCTGACAAGAGTTCCTAATCGCTATCGTTATCTACAATGAGTTCGTTATGTTCGATCTGTTCTTCATCCTCTTCGTCCAGGGAAGCAAATGGATCTTCTCCACCGCTGTCACGTCCTTCCAACAGCTGGCGAGTAGCTTGGGTAATGGCTGGGATAGCTACTTTATCGTCTTTGAGGCAGTGAATTTCTCCATCTTCAGACCCATCCACCTTCACAGTGATGCCACAAGCACGGAATGATTTCTTGATCAACTCGGCAGACAAGCTATCTTAGCTAATGATAAACGACTGCGCGTGTGCAAGAGCGGTGGTGTAATTAACTTGGTGTGCTACATTTGGAGTGCAGCTTTCAGAGCGACTTCTATTCAGTGTGCGACTTATATTCGAGTGAATACGGTATCTAGTAGGTGAGTTGACATGTCCTTTGAGTGTTCTATTTTGTTTATGTGTTTTGCTTTGTACTGTCAAGCTTGCAGGGATCACTGGAGGATGAGTGAAGACATGTGTGGAAGATGACGATGGATGCACCTGGGCATGGGAGCCCCTGCAAATTATGATGTGTTTATGTTTGCTAATTCAAAGCAAGATAACAAAACAAGTCTAATGCATCTTTAAAATATATAATTAGGTTGGACACAGGCTGTTGCTGAAAAATAGAGGAAAGTGAAAGTCAATTGTTGCTTTCAACATTTTGTTTGTTTGCACACATAATTCTAGTAGTGAAGGGATTTGTTCTAGTGAGGCATGGGGGGTTTCTGGCAGCTGGAACGTGTTTAGAAACTGCTTGGACTTGAAGACTATCTTGGATGTGATTTTTCATGAATGATACTTCAATATTTCATAATAATTATTTTTATATCATTTGAAAGCAAATTTTATATTCTACAACTTGACGTTGAAAATGTAACGATGTCATAAAGCAGTTTATAAAATTATAAAATTTCTCAAAGTATGTCAGTTTGTAGTACTCGTTATGATCGACTAATAACCAAATAAGAGCCTCGCAACGGATGTTACTGAAGTAGTACTTAGCGGCTTACGGTCCGCACTGGAAGAGCCTATAATTACGAAGAAAAAAAGTAGGGGAAACAAAATTACAACTGAGAATTACCATTAGAAAGCACGCAGTGCTAGCTATATATTAATATATAAATCAGGACACTAGTGAATGCGAGCAAAGATATGCTACTTTATATGAGGCCACACGTATACACAGACTTGATCCCCCCTTAAGGGGGTACACAGTATGAAAAATGTGGTTTACCATTGAAAGTCTTTGCACACATTACGGTCCTGATTTATACAACAAAATGGTAGGCTTTCTGATGGCAGTTTTTGTTTATCTCTTGGAACTGCAAGTTGGAATGTGAAGTGAAATCACCCCCTCAAGCTCCTTGAGCAACTACTTTCCAACATCAAGTCTTGAATGGATATAACAATTGTGATAGAACTCTTATAACAAACAACAGATCGATCAAGAGAGATATTTTTAAAAGTGGACTTATGTTCATGTGAAGGGGGTGGGTCTAATTATAAAATACAAACACTAACAAAACCTTGTGGGTACGATTTTGGAGCTCCATAGATTCTGCACACTTCACTGTATGAACATGATATATAGCTCAAAAGATAGATCTCTCTGTGAGCTTTCTTTTGGTATTAAAAAAAAAAGTGCATAAGTATAACTATGCCAAAGTTACAAGCAGCCAAAGTGGGAGTACCTCAAAATCCGAGTGCCCGAACTGGATGTAGTATCAAAAGATAGCCACACATAGGGATCTACCATTTGAGCTATATATCCAGTTCATAAGTGAGCAGAATCTATGGAGCTCCAAAGTCGTAATCACAAAGGTTTTGTTAGTGTTTGTTTAGACCCTTCACATGAACACACACCCAAACTCTCTTGGTATCAATCTGTAGTGTTTGTACAATTAGTCATTCAAGGCCTGATGCTGAAAGTAGTGATGTCTAAGGAGCTGAAGGATGATTTCACTTCACATTCCAACTTGCAGTTCAAAAAGATAAACATGTATGGCAAAACAAAAACTACCATCAGAAAGCTACTGCACTGGCTGCATTTTGGTATATAAATCAGGACCATAAGAATGTGTGCAAAGATGTGGTACTTTATCAACCATATTTTTCATGCTGTGTCTCCCTTAAAAAGCTTTTATGGTTAGTTTAGCCAATGATTGTGCAGAACTCATAATGCATAACACTGAGTTACTTACAAACATCACCAATATCCTGGAACAACGCATTAAGCGCAACTGAATCTATACCAACTGGAAGGAAGGGAGCTCAAATTTTCAAGGAAAATAGCAACAACAAAATACTCCCAATAACACATCATATTTTATATTTTCGCTAACTTTGCAGAGTAATTAAATGTCCTAAGGGCACTTCTGTTTGCCTTGACAGGGTGGGTGTTGCTTTTGGATGTCGAAAACCTTTTCTGGGGCATCCCCCCCCCCCATTTCCCCCTCTCACGTGGGAGAGAGATAGTTGTTGAGGGCTCAAGAGGCCACTTTAGCATCTGCTGAGGAAGATGCTCTAAAACACAAAGAAGGTTTAAAATTGGTGTTTCTAGAGCACTTTGTGTATCAAAATGCTTTTCCTGTGTGTATGCATGCATGTGTGTGTGTGCGTGCATGCATGCGTGTGTGACAGAAGAATCTTGAGCTTAGTATAGCATGGCTCTTAATCAGCCGGATCAATGGTTGCAAGTGACAGAAGAAGAGCTTAGTATAGCGTGGCTCTTAATCAGCCGGATCAAGAAGAGCTTAGTATAGCGTGGCTCTTAATCAGCCGGATCAAGAAGAGCTTAGTATAGCGTGGCTCTTAATCAGCCGGATCAAGAAGAGCTTAGTATAGCGTGGCTCTTAATCAGCCGGATCAAGAAGAGCTTAGTATAGCGTGGCTCTTAATCAGCCGGATCAAGAAGAGCTTAGTATAGCGTGGCTCTTAATCAGCCGGATCAAGAAGAGCTTAGTATAGCGTGGCTCTTAATCAGCCGGATCAATGGTTGCAAGTGACAGAAGAAGAGCTTAGTATAGCGTGGCTCTTAATCTGCCGGATCAAGAAGAGCTTAGTATAGCGTGGCTCTTAATCAGCCGGATCAAGAAGAGCTTAGTATAGCGTGGCTCTTAATCAGCCGGATCAATGGTTGCAAGTGACAGAAGAAGAGCTTAGTATAGCGTGGCTCTTAATCTGCCGATCAAGAAGAGCTTAGTATAGCGTGGATCTTAATCTGCCGGATCAAGAAGAGTTTAGTATAGCGTGCTCTTAATCAGCCGGATCAATGGTTGCAAGTGACAGAAGAAGAGCTTAGTATAGCGTGGCTCTTAATCAGCCGGATCAATGGTTGCAAGTGACAGAAGAAGAGCATAGTATAGCGTGGCTCTTGATCAGCCGGATCAATGGTTGCAAGTGACAGAAGAAGA
Organism: Cladorhizidae sp. MBARI D1340-BT2; assembly: GCA_028752905.1. NCBI lineage: Eukaryota > Metazoa > Porifera > Demospongiae > Poecilosclerida > Cladorhizidae > Cladorhizidae sp. MBARI D1340-BT2. Next base: position 22,739,731 of record JAQNBH010000015.1, on the reverse strand, counting down.
GATTAGTATAGCGTGGCTCTTAATCAGCCGGATCAATGGTTGCAAGTGACAGAAGAAGAGCTTAGTATAGCGTGGCTCTTAATCAGCCGGATCAATGGTTGCAAAGGCTTCCACTTCCTTTCCTGAAATCACTTCACTTCCATGCCTTTGGTGACGTGTTCGGCCTCTACGAGCTCCGAGCAGACTCTCAACCCTTTGCTAAGTAAACTGGCAGATATAAAATCCATAAATGTCTGATAATACCCTAGAGATTCGTCTACATATGTATCTATCTATCTATCTCTTTCCCCACTTGCATAATCTGCATGCAGAGACAAGAAAACGAAGCATGTGTGACTCTAAATATGCCCAGCTATTATTATTAAGTCTTCGTGTGAACTAACGTAATGATCATGTGACTGCAAGTAATGATCATGTGACTGCGAGTAATGATCATGTGACTGCAAGTAATGATCATGTGATTGCGAGTAATGATCGTTGTGACTGCAATGAAGTTGGCAAGTTGTTTAGATTAGGAGAGAACTTGGTCAGTGCCTCTGCTTTAGCTAGAGCTCTTCTTGCCTCTCATGTTCAGCACTATTGGTTCCCCAGAGGAGAAAAGAGCAGTTATCAACAGACTTAGACTTGGCAGAGAAGAGAGAGAGTCGGGGAGAGGAGGGAGAGAAAATGAGAGAGAAGGAGAGAGAAAGGAGAGAGAGAAAGGAGAGAGAGAGGAGAGAGAGGAGAGAGAGGAGAGAGAGGAGAGAGAGGAGAGAGAGAGAGAGAGGAGAGAGAGGAGAGAGAGGAGAGAGGAGAGAGAGGAGAGAGAGGAGAGAGGAGAGAGAGGAGAGAGAGGAGAGGAGAGAGGAGAGAGAGGAGAGAGAGGAGAGAGAGGAGAGAGAGGAGAGAGAGGAGAGAGAGGAGAGAGAGGAGAGAGAGGAGAGAGAGGGAGAGGAGAGAGAGAGAGAGAAGGAGAGAGAGGAGAGAGAGGAGAGGAGAGAGAGGAGAGAGAGGAGAGAGAGGAGAGAGAGGAGAGAGAGGAGAGAGAGGAAAGAGAGAAGGAGAGAGAAGGAGAGAAGGAGAGAGAGGAGAGAGAGGAGAGAGAGAGAGGAGAGAGAGGAGAGAGAGGAGAGAAAGGAGAGAGAGGAGAGAGGAGAGAGAGAAGGAGAGAGAAAAGGAGAGAGAGGAGAGAGGAGAGAGAAGGAGAGAGAGAGGAGAGAGAAGGAGAGAGAGGAAAGAGAGAAGGAGAGAGAAGGAGAGAGAGGAGAGAGAGGAGAGAGAGGAGAGAGAGGAGAGAGAGGAGAGAGAGGAGAGAGAGGAGAGAGAGGAGAGAGAGGAGAGAGAGGAGAGAGAAGGAGAGAGAAGGAGAGAGAGGAGAGAGAAGGAGAGAGAGAAGGAGAGAGAGAAGGAGAGAGAGGAGAGAGGAGAGAGAGAAGGAGAGAGAGAAGGAGAGAGAGGAGAGAGGAGAGAGAAGGAGAGAGAGGAGAGAGGAGAGAGAGAAGGAGAGAGAGAAGGAGAGAGAGAAGGAGAGAGAGGAGAGAGGAGAGAGAGGAGAGAGAGGAGAGAGAGGAGAGAGAGGAAAGAGAGAAGGAGAGAGAGAAGGAGAGAGAGGAGAGAGGAGAGAGAGAAGGAGAGAGAGAAGGAGAGAGAGGAGAGAGGAGAGAGAGGAGAGAGAGGAGAGAGAGGAGAGAGAGGAGAGAGAGGAGAGAGAGGAGAGAGAGGAGAGAGAGGAGAGAGAGGAGAGAGAGGAAGAGAGGAGAGAGAGGAGAGAGAAGGAGAGAGAAGGAGAGAGAGGAGAGAGAGGAAAGAGAGAAGGAGAGAGAAGGAGAGAGAGGAGAGAGGAGAGAGGAGAGAGAGGAGAGAGAGGAGAGAGAGGAGAGAGAGGAGGAGAGAGAGGAGGAGAGAGAGGAGGAGAGAGAGGAGGAGAGAGAGGAGGAGAGAGAAGGAGAGAGAGGAGGAGAGAGAGGAGGAGAGAGAGGAGGGAGAGAGAAGGAGAGAAGGAGAGAGAGGAGGAGAGAGAGGAGAGAGGAGAGAGAAGGAGAGAGAGGAGGAGAGAGAGGAGAGAGAAGGAGAGAGAGGAGGAGAGAGAGGAGAGAGGTTTCTTCTCTGGATGACATGCAGGGTTGTATACAGAAATTTTGCCAAGGGGGGGCGAACTTGAGATATGGAAAAATAAGGGGGGGCGGAGAGCCTGGATGGTGCGGAAAGGGGACGTGCACCCTGGGCTTCCGCGTGGAGTACGAAAGTGTTTTACCCACAGGTATTTTTGCAGTACTAACTGTATATATAGCTGCTACTTATGATGGCATGCACTTTTTCTAAAATCTTTAGTACAACATTCCATCTTAAATATTTGCTGAAGTTGCATGCTACGGCAATCAGCATATATAGATTAGATATAGTCACTTGTCACTCGTATAATGGAGGTGGGCTTTTGTGAAATCGAATTATGTTGCACTCCATGCATTTTCTTACAAAATCATGGACAACAGGTTTCATACACAATTTTTCTCTAGTTCTCTAGGGGGGGGGGGGGGGGTGGGGGGGTGGAAATGGTTGGTCACTTGGTGCCCTAATTTTTGTTAATATTTTCTTAACATGTTCATAAGTCGTAAAAGGGGGGTCTGGGGGGAAGATCCCCCCATATTTTTTTTTGCTTTTACAATGTCTGAGGATAGCTATTTTGACTGACTACCAATGGCATTATGCTATACCGAACTATGGCTAGACTGTATATATTTCTCATGATATTGTAGCTGCTTGGAAAAAGGAGAGCATGTGTCATGACACGATGACATCACACACCACCACGTGCTCTCCTTTGTAGGTTTGTCACTTCTTTTGTTTCTCCTTCTTTCCCACTCCCTCTCTCTCAGTATTTTTAACTCAGTCCATTATGTCATGGTCTTCAAGTCTAATCTTAGACATGATGTCATCACACGCCACCACGTGTTCTCCTTTGTAGGTTTGTCACTTCTTCAGTTCCCTCCTTCTTTCCCACTCTCTCTCAGTATTTTTAACTCAGTCCATTATGTCATGGTCTTAAAGTCATCACACACCACCACGTGTTCTCCTTTGTAGGTTTGTCACTTCTTCAGTTCCCTCCTTCTTTCCCACTCTCTCTCAGTATTTTTAACTCAGTCCATTATGTCATGGTCTTAAAGTCTCTATAAAAGAAACCTTACTAGCTGATTTCTCTTCATATTAATATGGATATTCGCTCATACTTTGCAAGTACTTCTCAAGCCTCTTCTCATGCTAATAGCAGCGATAGCGAAGATAGCAGAACAGATAGCTCTGAGCATGTCGAGGCATCTAGTCCTAGCCTTAGTCCTCCACCTTCAAAGAAAAGCAAGCAAAACAAACTCCGCTCTTCTGTATCCACGAAGAGAAAATACTCTAAGAGCTGGGAGAAAGATTTCAGTTGGCTCTATTATGACGAGGATAGCGATGGTGCCTTTTGCAAGGTTTGCAAGCAATCTGGTCTGCAGCGTACTGGAGGAGTGTGGGTCACACAACCTTGCAGAAATTGGAAGAAAGCTGTTGAAAAAATGAAAGCTCATGCGAGAAGTGACTTCCATATCCATGCAACTCAAGCTCTTTTTGCAGCTAAAGGAGCAGCCAAAGGTGGAACAGTTGTACAGCAACTCCAGAATGTTTTAGCTCGCAAAAGAGCTCAGAACAGAGCTGCAGTGAAGTGCCTGATCCTACTCACTCATTTTCTTACGAAAGAACAAGTTGCACATTCGACAAAATTTGAGAAGCTGGTTGACGTGGTGGTTCGATGTGGCAGCCAACATTTGAAGCAATTCTTAGAAACTGCACCAAGAAATGCTGTGTACACATCAAGAGTGGCTGTGGTTGAATTCATCGAATCATTGGGGACATGGGTGGAGGAGTCGATTCTGAAGCGACTTCAAAAGGCACCTACATGTATGTACAGCCTCATGGCAGATGAGTGCACAGATGTCACCAACGTAGAAGAATTGTCTGTGTTTTGCCGCTGGGAGGAAGATGGTGTACCAGTAGAGTGCTTTCTGGAGCTTATTCCATTGAAGAAGGCTGATGCAGAGACCATCTATTCTAATCTCATCGATTGTTTAAAGAAGAAAGGTCTACAAGTCGGAAGAATAGTTGGATTGGGATTTGATGGAGCTGCAACTTTTTCTGGACGAAAGACCGGGGTTCAGGCACGTATCAAGAAACATACTCCTCACGCTCTGTTTATACACTGCCACTGTCACTTACTGCAGTTGGCTTGTGTGCAAGCTGCCAATAAAACTCCTGGAATTGCTCATGTTTACAGAACATTGACTACTCTTTGGAAGCATTTTCGCAATTCCCCCAAGCGAGCAGAGTGTCTGAAGGAGGTACAGCACGTTCTTGAACTTCCAGAAATGAGTGATCAAGCCATCTGACACACGCTGGCTGGCACATGAAAGGTGTGTCAAAGCTGTCAAAGCAAGTTATTCTGCAATTGTAATCACCATTGGGAACATCTACGAGACGTCCCACGAGCCAGAAGCTCTTGGAATCCATGGTGCCCTCTGCAAATTGTCTACGATTGCAGCTATATATTTGCTTGATTTCACTCTACCACAAGTAGCCAAGCTCAGCAAAGCACTTCAGGCAGAGCAGCTTGACCTCTCGTTGATATCATTCCATTCCTTGTTGATGCTACTGTTAAATCCTTGGATGATGCAGTTTTGCCTGGAGCGAACTGGGTGTTGGAGCTTCTTGAAAACGTTGAAGACTTGAAGTCATCTACAAAGGTGTCTATTGACGCTGATAAAATACTTTCGTTCCAGAATGTTGTTGGTAAGCCTTTTGTTGCTGATTTAAAGGCCAACATAACAAGCCGATTTTCTTCATCCAACGCTGTTGTATCAGCATTGTCTATATTCGATCCACAGAAAGTTCCAAAACCAGATTCAGTATCTTTTCCCACTTATGGAGACACGTCTGTTGAGAAACTGATTGCTCACTACGGAGAAGATAGAGATGCAGAAACATTGGATGGAGAAGAAACAGTGAAGACAGCCATGATTTCCACTGAAATACTTACAGAGTGGAAAACATTCCGCCAGCTGTTAGTCAAGCAACCACGGGATACTACTGCATCACAGCTGAAAGAACTTGTTTCAAACGACATGCTCAAGGCCATGTTTCCCAATTTGCACAAGATTGCCTCCATCTGCTTATCGATTCCAGTTTCTACTGCTTCTGTGGAGAGAAGCTTCTCACAGATGAAGATGATCAAGACTCGTTTGCGTAATTCTCTAAGTGACTGCAGCCTTTCTCACCTTATGAGGATTGCTATAGAGGCACCAGAAGTACTCTCTGAGAGCGACCTTGAAGAGATTGTGGACGTATGGCAGAGAAAACCAAGAAGAACCTCAGTTTGACATTCCTATCATTTGAACCTGATATCATAAGCTTATTACACCTTTCTTGTATTACACCTTTCTTGACATTATTTTTTTTTTTATCTCTAATTTCAAGGGGGGGGGGGGCGAGAATGATACAAGGGGGGGGGCGAATGCCCCCCCCCCCCCGCCCCCCCCTAAATACACCCCTGACATGTATACACGGAGATACATGCATTATAAGTCAATTTATAAAAGGTCTTAAATATTGTCTCAAGAAGAAGTTTCTCGGTAAATCAACTGATTATTCACTTCTTTGCTGTTGAAACACGCAGCTGCAGGCTCAACATTTTATTGTATTAGTCACCCTTTACCAATTTCATGTTTTTACTGAATCGATAAATACTGCAACACATTGGACAACTCCAAGTCCTGTGGCAGTAAATCAATGTTATTGCAGGTAAAAGGCTGATAGAAAATATATAAAAAGGACAAATGTCAAGGTTATTAGCGTGTTGGGGTGCCAACTTACTTAGTGTTCAGAGAGGGATTCAAGACACACAGGAAGTGTGTCACCATTTAAGGATGCTAACTAGAAGAGTGGAAGAGGAGTCACGGCCGTCATATGAATAGTTTGTGCATAGTCTATTCAAGGAAATGCAGTAATGTTTGTCGTGAGGAAATGCAGTCATGTTTGTCATGGTGTTCTGATCTACGCACGCATCCACTTCTAATGATGGGATGATATCAAAATCAATGGAACCCAAGAACAGTTGGAGAGCAATGTTCCTTTCCCCGTAAAAATGCCAGGGGACTTGAATTCCAGGGGACTTGAATTCAGGTCCAGCCGGTATGGCAGATCAGAAGATCAGCTTGTGGCACTGCTGTGCTAAGCGCAGCCACTCTTGTGTGGGGGAACTTCTCTCAATTCTCTCAACCAGCATTAAACAGCGCACGGCTATAATAACAAGCATTGGATGAACTTTGTACCTTCATTAGGAAAATATGTCCTCAGAATTGGTCGGGCCAAGGCCAGACCGCACCCTCTTGCATACCACAACCTACGAGTGACTTTGTTGTACTTGGCAAGCAAATAAGGCTTCGAGATAGCGGGGAAACTATAGGCACGGGCCACAATAAGACACCCGGCATTGTGGCTGCCTGCCTAATGGGGTACCAACATACCTCGACGTCAAATCCAAGCATGAAAGCTCGCACAAAGTCCGCAGCTTTCTGGATGGCTCCCGAGTCGGTGGTGAACTTGGAGGTCTGTTAAAAGATAATAACAACAACAATAATAATAATTTATGGCTATACAGAAATTTATGATGAAGGAAAGTCGTGAACAACAACAACAATAATAATTACAATGACTCTCAATTATCAACTTTAAATTTACTCTCTCAATATTTCGGCTATAGATGCTCTAGCCTCCGTCAGGAATATTTCAAGTTGATAATTGAGTCATTCGTTCGTTATGTCAACTGAGAGTTCGTTGAGCACTGCTACACTTATATTATTGGAAAACCCTTTACCATATTGAGCTTTTGCCTGTATGTATATATATACTTACACAGCACTGCTCACCCTTTACCATGTTGAGCTTTTGCCTATATGTATGTATATATATTTACACAGCACTGCTCACCCTTTACCATATGGAGCTTTTGCCTGTATGTATATATATACTTACACAGCACTGCTCACCCTTTACCATGTTGAGCTTTTGCCTGTATGTATGTATATATATACTTACACAGCACTGCTACACCCTTTACCATATTGAGCTTTTGCCTGTATATGTATATATATACTTACACAGCACTGCTCACCCTTTACCATATGGAGCTTTTGCCTATACAAACCAGCACTGTTACTTACAGTACATGACCCTTTACCATATGGAATTTTTAGGTATAGCACTGCTAGAACAATTAGTGCCATCCTCGTATCACACGCAACATTGCTGTGTGTGTTGCTGTGGCACAGGACAACAGGAAGTACTATAATGATATTCATGAAGTAATACTCCCACAAAGTCTAGACCCAATCAGTATTTTTGAAGTTGCCTGTTGCTGTTTCCCAAGTGGAGTACAGATTTTGTTAGTGCAGAGATGGAAGCTTATGGCCAAGTGGGCAGCTGCAAGTAACCAGTTTTGCCGCAAGTCGAGGGAGGAGTCAAGCAGGATCGCCAACATAGAGTGGTACAAACTGGTAAGATGTGGTTCACATCACATGGTGGAAGACTATATATAAAACAGGAGTCTTAGACAATATACAAAACGCTCAAGTGATGCGACGCATCATTAAAAAATATATATATATATTGTGAACACAAAACCGCATCACATTGCGTCACATCGAAGTTCTATTCAAGCGGCATTGCAACCTTCAATTGCATCATTCTGGCATGCTTTATTTTGATTTTTCAGTAAAAGCTGGTGATTTCAAAGCTGAATGGACGACGAAAGGCTTAATCGATGCAGTGAGAACTTTCCCTAGTGTATGGGATGCAAGAATGAGACGAGCGCCGGCGTCTGTTAATTAATGGGAGGTTCCAGTAGGTGAAAGTTCAAGTTTGCTCAAGCGGCAACTCCGTTATTGTGAACAGCTAGAAGTGATGCGATGCGACGTGACAGCCTAGAACAGGGTTGTATACAGAAATTTTGCCAAGGGGGGGCGAACTTGAGATATGGAAAAATAAGGGGGGGGCGGAGAGCCTGGATGGTGCGGAAAGGGGACGTGCACCCTGGGCTTCCGCGTGGAGTACGAAAGTGTTTTACCCACAGGTATTTTTGCAGTACTAACTGTATATATAGCTGCTACTTATGATGGCATGCACTTTTTCTAAAATCTTTAGTACAACATTCCATCTTAAATATTTGCTGAAGTTGCATGCTACGGCAATCAGCATATATAGATTAGATATAGTCACTTGTCACTCGTATAATGGAGGTGGGCTTTTGTGAAATCGAATTATGTTGCATTCCATGCATTTTCTTACAAAATCATGGACAACAGGTTTCATACACAATTTTTCTCTAGTTCTCTAGGGGGGGGGGGGGGGGGGGGGGGGGGGTGGAAATGGTTGGTCACTTGGTGCCCTAATTTTTGTTAATATTTTCTTAACATGTTCATAAGTCGTAAAAGGGGGGTCTGGGGGGAAGATCCCCCCATATTTTTTTTTGCTTTTACAATGTCTGAGGATAGCTATTTTGACTCTACCAATGGCATTATGCTATACCGAACTATGGCTAGACTGTATATATTTCTCATGATATTGTAGCTGCTTGGAAAAAGGAGAGCATGTGTCATGACACGATGACATCACACACCACCACGTGCTCTCCTTTGTAGGTTTGTCACTTCTTTTGTTTCTCCTTCTTTCCCACTCCCTCTCTCTCAGTATTTTAAACTCAGTCCATTATGTCATGGTCTTCAAGTCTAATCTTAGACATGATGTCATCACACGCCACCACGTGTTCTCCTTTGTAGGTTTGTCACTTCTTCAGTTCCCTCCTTCTTTCCCACTCTCTCTCAGTATTTTTAACTCAGTCCATTATGTCATGGTCTTAAAGTCATCACACACCACCACGTGTTCTCCTTTGTAGGTTTGTCACTTCTTCAGTTCCCTCCTTCTTTCCCACTCTCTCTCAGTATTTTTAACTCAGTCCATTATGTCATGGTCTTAAAGTCTCTATAAAAGAAACCTTACTAGCTGATTTCTCTTCATATTAATATGGATATTCGCTCATACTTTGCAAGTACTTCTCAAGCCTCTTCTCATGCTAATAGCAGCGATAGCGAAGATAGCAGAACAGATAGCTCTGAGCATGTCGAGGCATCTAGTCCTAGCCTTAGTCCTCCACCTTCAAAGAAAAGCAAGCAAAACAAACACCGCTCTTCTGTATCCACGAAGAGAAAATACTCTAAGAGCTGGGAGAAAGATTTCAGTTGGCTCTATTATGACGAGGATAGCGATGGTGCCTTTTGCAAGGTTTGCAAGCAATCTGGTCTGCAGCGTACTGGAGGAGTGTGGGTCACACAACCTTGCAGAAATTGGAAGAAAGCTGTTGAAAAAATGAAAGCTCATGCGAGAAGTGACTTCCATATCCATGCAACTCAAGCTCTTTTTGCAGCTAAAGGAGCAGCCAAAGGTGGAACAGTTGTACAGCAACTCCAGAATGTTTTAGCTCGCAAAAGAGCTCAGAACAGAGCTGCAGTGAAGTGCCTGATCCTACTCACTCATTTTCTTACGAAAGAACAAGTTGCACATTCGACAAAATTTGAGAAGCTGGTTGACGTGGTGGTTCGATGTGGCAGCCAACATTTGAAGCAATTCTTAGAAACTGCACCAAGAAATGCTGTGTACACATCAAGAGTGGCTGTGGTTGAATTCATCGAATCATTGGGGACATGGGTGGAGGAGTCGATTCTGAAGCGACTTCAAAAGGCACCTATGTACAGCCTCATGGCAGATGAGTGCACAGATGTCACCAACGTAGAAGAATTGTCTGTGTTTTGCCGCTGGGAGGAAGATGGTGTACCAGTAGAGTGCTTTCTGGAGCTTATTCCATTGAAGAAGGCTGATGCAGAGACCATCTATTCTAATCTCATCGATTGTTTAAAGAAGAAAGGTCTACAAGTCGGAAGAATAGTTGGATTGGGATTTGATGGAGCTGCAACTTTTTCTGGAAGAAAGACCGGGGTTCAGGCACGTATCAAGAAACATACTCCTCACGCTCTGTTTATACACTGCCACTGTCACTTACTGCAGTTGGCTTGTGTGCAAGCTGCCAATAAAACTCCTGGAATTGCTCATGTTTACAGAACATTGACTACTCTTTGGAAGCATTTTCGCAATTCCCCCAAGCGAGCAGTGTCTGAAGGAGGTACAGCACGTTCTTGAACTTCCAGAAATGAAAGTGATCAAGCCATCTGACACACGCTGGCTGGCACATGAAAGGTGTGTCAAAGCTGTCAAAGCAAGTTATTCTGCAATTGTAATCACCATTGGGAACATCTACGAGACGTCCCACGAGCCAGAAGCTCTTGGAATCCATGGTGCCCTCTGCAAATTGTCTACGATTGCAGCTATATATTTGCTTGATTTCACTCTACCACAAGTAGCCAAGCTCAGCAAAGCACTTCAGGCAGAGCAGCTTGACCTCTCGTTGATATCATTCCTTGTTGATGCTACTGTTAAATCCTTGGATGATGCAGTTTTGCCTGGAGCGAACTGGGTGTTGGAGCTTCTTGAAAACGTTGAAGACTTGAAGTCATCTACAAAGGTGTCTATTGACGCTGATAAAATACTTTCGTTCCAGAATGTTGTTGGTAAGCCTTTTGTTGCTGATTTAAAGGCCAACATAACAAGCCGATTTTCTTCATCTAACGCTGTTGTATCAGCATTGTCTATATTCGATCCACGGAAAGTTCCAAAACCAGATTCAGTATCTTTTCCCACTTATGGAGACACGTCTGTTGAGAAACTGATTGCTCACTACGGAGAAGATAGAGATGCAGAAACATTGGATGGAGAAGAAACAGTGAAGACAGCCATGATTTCCACTGAAATACTTACAGAGTGGAAAACATTCCGCCAGCTGTTAGTCAAGCAACCACGGGATACTACTGCATCACAGCTGAAAGAACTTGTTTCAAACGACATGCTCAAGGCCATGTTTCCCAATTTGCACAAGATTGCCTCCATCTGCTTATCGATTCCAGTTTCTACTGCTTCTGTGGAGAGAAGCTTCTCACAGATGAAGATGATCAAGACTCGTTTGCGTAATTCTCTAAGTGACTGCAGCCTTTCTCACCTTATGAGGATTGCTATAGAGGCACCAGAAGTACTCTCTGAGAGCGACCTTGAAGAGATTGTGGACGTATGGCAGAGAAAACCAAGAAGAACCTCAGTTTGACATTCCTATCATTTGAACCTGATATCATAAGCTTATTACACCTTTCTTGTATTACACCTTTCTTGACATTATTTAAAAAAATCTCTCTAATTTCAAGGGGGGGGGGGGCGAGAATTATACAAGGGGGGGCGAATGCCCCCCCCCGCCCCCCCCTAAATACACCCCTGCTAGAAGCATATTGTCAACCGGCCTTAAGCATATCAATATTCCCAAGAGCATCTGCCGAAACATCGAGTGAGTAGATTCAAGTTGATTACCAAGAAAGCCATTGCATCTGCACAATGTCAACTGAGAGTTCATTGAGAGTAACTACATTGCTAAGCTCTAGCTAAAGGTGGCTAATGATTTCATATATATAACATGGAAGTATTCTGAGAAAATCATTGTCTCCATACTAGAGCTTAGAAAACCGAGGTACCAGCTAAAATGACTGCTATGGTCTTCAGTCTAAATGGTTGGCATGCTAAAGACAAAAAATATTCCCTGACTAGTGCTGTTACTACGTCACATGACTTTATGCATACGCTTGTATCACTTCTTCTTCCAAGTGGTCACATGACCCTTTACCAATGGAGCTCAGACTAGTGTGTCACATGACCCTTTACCATATGGAACTTGGCCTGAGACTAGTGGCCCCATGAACCTTCGAGAAAGGAAGGAGGGTCCACCTCAAACCACCAAACGGGGCTGGTGACACACTTAATGTTCTTAGATGATCTGAAGATATACGCCAAAAACAAACGACTGTTAGACGAAGTGATCCTTAGAATCGAGAAAACCGTCAATGCAGTGGGATTGACCTTGGGGATGAAAAAGTGTGCGGTGACCCACACAGTCGGAGGGAGACGGGGACAGAGGGGGGGGTCTATAACGACCACAGGAGAGATAATGGGAGATGACGACAGGACGTATAGGTACCTGGGGGTAGAGCAGAGGTTCGGATAGACCTCCAAAAGACAAAATTGACAGTCAAGCGAGAATACACGGTGAGGTCCCGAGAGATTGGGGTCCCAGCCGACAGCAAAGAGAAAAGCAAAAGCTCACAACCGTGCAGGGCGTGGCAGTGCTCCGATGCTCCCTTGGGACAGCGAGATGGTCGAGGAGCCAAAGTGGAAGAACTGGACAGGTAAGCCTAGACCAAGCCCCCAGAACCTCCGCCCCCCCCATCCCAAGTGCCCACAATAACGATGCCTTTATCGCTATATACAATGCAGGAACTTGCAAGATACTGAGGCAGCACCGAGCCACCAGTACTCAGCATCAGTGGCAAGACTATACCTGCCCAGATCAGAGGGAGGCAGAGGAGCTTCTTTCAGTTAAAAAGGGGAGATTTCTCATAAAAAGCCATTTTCTGTCGTTTAAAGAGTAGAAACAGTTCCATAATGTTGAAAAGGAAGCTAATGTGCCCATTTTGACAAGAATCAGACAGTTTTGACTACAAAGCATCGAGAATGCCTGGGAGACGGAGACAATCTCGACCGTGAGATATCTTATGATGAACAGCAACCTAAGAGTAAGAGAGGTGGCGGAATACCTTCAATGGAGGGGAGGGGAGGGGAGAAATGGGACGATGGTACAAGCCAGACAGATCGCAAAGAAATACGGCCTGGAAGATATCCTCACCAGGGGAAACAAGGGCAACACCCCAGGGAGCGAGGACACCACCCACAGGGAGGGGGACGCCACCCACAGGGAGCGAGGATGCCACCCACAGGGAGCAAGGACACCACCCACAGGGAGCAAGGACACCACCCACAGGGAGACGGCGATAATGCATTCAATTGGCCAACCTCAGGGAGATAAGAGAAACCAGAATACTCCACCGGGAGTTTGCAATCCAAACCCTGAGAACCGAGTGTGACAAGAGGGCCACCTACGAGTGGTTGAAGTCGGGCAACTTCTCATCCGAAAGTCTGATAATAGCCACCCAAGATGGTGTGCTACAAACAGCGGCTTACAAAAGCCGCATAAGAAGGATGGCTCAAGTCCGCAATGATGGGAATGCGGAGAGGAGGAGGAGGAGACAATCGGACACATTCTGGCAGCATGTAAGGAACACAAATGGAACCTCTACAAGACAAAATGCTGCACCCGCTCGCAAGTCGTGGAAACAAAGCTGGCACTGGTGATGCCAGCGAACATAAGACAGAGGGCAGGAGTCCCGAAGGAGGCACGGCGGGGGGGGGGGGGTCAGAATGTGGGTGGACCAATGGTCCCAACAATAGAGGTAATGCCAGCAAGACGACCGGACCTCACCACACTAAGGGAGATGGAGGAAAAGATCCACACCACGGAGGCAGCCTGCACATGGGTGCCCGGGGTACAAGAGAGAGAGGCACAGAAAAGACGAAAATATTCAGAATTAGCAGCCGACCTGGCGAACCCATGGCCAGGATACCACGTCTCGGTGACACCAGTGGTAATAGGCACAATGGGCGTGTCCAATGACCTGAGAACGCAGCTAGAGATGGTGGGCATATGGGACAAGGATGAGACCTCGTCCCTGCCTGATGCGCAGGATCCAGAATGGAGTACTAGCAGATCTGCTACACATTATATGCAGGCACATGACTGAACAGAGAACCCACTATAGAACAACACAGTAGCCATAGGAATAACCAAAGCACATATTGACCACTAATTGATTGGAAACCAGACGTATGATGTAATAGGTGGGCATCATGGGGATAACAAGTGCCCAAGCACGATGACCTTAGCACCCCTCCCTCGCCACCGGCCATGGAAAACCATGGGGTCACCAGCCGTAGAGGCAGGTGTAAAGGTCGGCCCTAGGTCGGTGGCCCCCCCTCAGCGTGGCCATAGGGTGAACAGGGGTGTAGATTTGTCTGCATCTCTGGCCATAAAGAACCCCTCCTCTGCATGGGGTAGCTGCCCACGTAATTGTACAAACTTGCTCCAAAAGGTCAAAGAAAGGAAAGGGAGCCACACCCTCCAAGGGGTGCAACGCGGGTAAAGGTGAAAGGGCATCAAGAGTATGTGTGTGTCTCCTCCTAGCCGAGATGGCTGTCCAAAGCCTAGTGGTGCTACAGGAGGTGGGGTGAGCAGGGGTGCAAATCAACTAGTCCAGTGTGTCCAATGGGTACCTCAGTTGGACGCTTCGCTGCAAGCAATCATCAATGAGGTTGGGCCCAGGTCATCAGGCGCCCCAGAAGAGACTTTCCCTGTGGAGAGAGCGCCACCCTGAGTTACCCACGACAGTTGGTGCACAGGTTACCAAGATTCTGAAGAGACAGAAAGTAGAGCCAGTTAGGAAGCGTACAAGCATGTGCAGTGGACCCAACCACTGGAGGCTTCTCTGCTGAGACTAGCAGAGGATGCTGAACCCCTCAAAAGAGGCTCCCTAGCTCGACTAGAGCACTCCTGGTGTTCACTCCAACCAACGCTACCCTCAAGAGGCCCAGCTCTAAGGCAGAAGAGAGCCAGTAGACTCTCCTCCCCTGGCTGGGGCCGGGTCCATGGAGAGTGTTACGGCACGAGCACCATCAGCTCCGATGAGGTTTTCTGTCACTGATGGATGCATCAGCCGCCGATGAGCGGGAAGAACAGAACTTGAGCATTGCTAGCGATGAGTCAGTTGGTGATGCTGATCTTAGACAAGAGCTCAGAGCCGAGTTCGAGAGCCTGAGTGAGGGAAGTGATGATGGCAGTTTTGAAAATCGTTCAAGGGTGCTCTGTAAGGACATGTGGAAGAACAGTCCCATTGTGCGAAAGGTTGACGAGGAAATGAGGAGAATGTGGCTAGACGGAGAGAAGACCTTCTGGCAACTCGGAGAGAAGACCTTCTGGCAACTCAACTGTCTTGTTTAGGCAGGTTCAGTTGTGGTATGCCCAGAGAGAGTGGGACACCCTCTGGGGCCGACTAGTGTGAGGATCAAAGCTGCTAAAGTCAACGAACTCAGAAAGCTAATCGGTTTGATCAGTTGGCTTAGCTGCGAGGTCCCGGTCCCTAGACACTCGCTCGCTCATGCGACGACCCACCACGAGACAGAAAAGACTTTGGTACTTCTAGGGAGAATGTTCGGTAATAAGACCTCACCTAAAACCGGCTAACCCAGGCCAGTGACCAACCCAGGTACCAGGTAAGCGGTAAGAAAGTATCATTACCCTGACAGAGCAGATCAGCCGACGAAATTAAGCAGACCACAGACGTCAACTATTTGAGCCGTTAATGAACAAAAGCCGAGGTCGCATGGCCGATAACCGAGGTGGCGCAATCAAGCAACTGTGGGCGGGAAGGCAGAATAAAGGCCTGCTCACCGCAACAGCGCGAGGTATATAGACCGTTGTCGTGCCAAATCCTTCCCTAGCCAAATTTGTCCTCTTTTACTTACTGCGCATGCGCAGAGACGGATTTTCTCTTGCCGTTAGTTTACTCAACAGTGTTGATTGCTCCTAGCTATATATCTAGCTACCTGTGTCAACTTTTGGCTGCATTTGCAGATGGAGCGAACAGAGAAAGGCTGTGGAGTACATTTAAGGAAGGTGGAGCATTACATCAAGCATGGCACCTATAGTAGTGATACTGAGCACAAGGAATACAGTGGTATTAGAAAAAGGAGTGGCAGCTTTGATATCATTGGTATAACTAAGGGTTCATGGCCAACCAGGGCAGGGTAAAAATTACCCAAAATGTTGTTTGTCTACAATTCTTATTAGGCTTTATTTATGGTCTAATAACATGTGGGCAAAATAAGTTTCTGTCCTTTAAAGTTGGTTGTTTCAGTCCAGTAGCAATATTACTCCAGACAGATATTGTACAACCTATCCATGACATAATTTTTGTATCATTGGGTCTAAAAACAATATTTCCAACCTAGAATACTCATGTCCATGGTGCTAGGAGGAAGGATGTACTATACACAGCCAGCAAAGAAGCACCCTAGTGAAACAGCTGGTGCTCTTTACCACATCTGAGCAACAGAAGGCAATACGTGAGGCTCATGACACACATGGTGCACACCAAGGCCAGAAGCGCACTTTGTCCCGTCTTAATCAAGATTATTATTGGACAACAATGACAAAGGATGTTGCTAGTTGGGTATGTGCTATCTGTCATTGATGTTTGAGAATAACACTTAGTGCTACATTACTGTGCTTTCATATAACTTTCTTTTTTGTGTTTATGTGTTTAGCTGTCTTCTTGTCATCAGTGTCAAAAGATGGAAAAGATTGTAACGGTTGCACCAGAGCTTCACCCAATCAAAGTATCTAACAGGTGACAAATTTTCTAATAAGGGACATCACTAGGTTTCTGTTTTATTCACACTGCATTAGTTTTTCGCAGATAATTATTTGCGATTAATTTTAAAAAATTGCCACCGTTGTGTTTGATGTCTATTGGATGTTTTGCAAATAAATTGCAGGTGGGAGATTCTGGGCATTGACCTCATTGGCCCGTTTACAGCCACAGCTAAAGGCCATAAATATGTCTGTACTGTTACAGATCTTTTCACTAAGTGGGTATTTGCTCGGCCCATCAAATCAAAGTCTGCTGGTGATGTGGGTCACGTCATAATGAAATTAATCTATAGTTATGGCCCTCCACGGAAGATGATCATGGACCAGAGCCGTGAATTTATTAACCAGGTTAGTAAACAAGTTTAAAATAATTATTTTCTATTGGTCTGATTAATTATATATATATTTGAGGTGCAATGATTTAGTGACACATGCATCCATCATCCTGATATGCACAGTGATCTATGAACAGTGATCTTAGATCAGAAATCGCTTCTTTTGTTATCAGCATGACAAGCGAGATAAAATACTTTACACAGAGGGAAGACGCTCAAGTATTCTCTCCCAATTCCATTAGATATAACGAATCTTGCCTGCAGTGTAGCTGTCAAAGAGATGGTATTTATTGGCAAGCAAAGCGGTCCTGACGTACTCGGGAGTTGGTTCAAACTCAATGATAGGGTGCTTGCCATTCTCCATTCACAACACGCTATTCGTTGTCATAATCACCTTTCAACATCAGTTCGAGTATAAGTTAATGCCACAGTATCAATTTAAAAAAATGCAAACTTCAACAGCTAGGGGCTGCCCCCCCCCCCAATATTATGGCTAAGTTAAGGCCGGTCCACACTGCACACTGAATGCGCGTTAGATCTCAACGAATGCGCGTTCGTTGCGTCCACACTGAATGCGAATTAGATTTCTTGGACCTAACACGCATTAGGTCCAGTCCACCTCGATAGGTGGTTTGAGTCGAGCCAGAGCAACAAATCCAAGCGTAAAATTAATTACGCGGGTGCGCGTTAAAAGATAAACCACGCTGGCGATATGGCTGCAGGCTGGAATTATGAAGAAACAAGAGCGCTGATCAGTGTGTGGAGCCATGCCAGTGTCCAGGAGCTACTCGACGGAGTACAAAGAAACAGGATCATTTATGAAGTTGTAGCTAAAGATTTGCTGGCTGCAGGATATAAGAGGACCTGGCAGCAGTGCAGAACGAAAGTGAAAAATCTAACACAGAAGTATAGTAAGGTATTACCTATATATGTAGAACTCAGTTGGCTCAGTGGCTATGTAATATATATGTATATAGCCAACATATAACTAACTGTTTATCCCAGGCTAAGGACAACAACCGCATTAGTGGAAAAGGCAGAATTGTCTGTCCTTTCTATGAAGAATTAGATTCCATTCTGGGGACAAGGGCAGCATCCTCTCCAGCTATTCTGCTGGATAGTGGATCCTCCCATAGCCGCAGTACTACAGTGGAGCCAGTGGAGCCAGAACCAGAAGAATTAGGAAGTAATAGTTTTTTAAAGTAACTTTTTTCCCCAGCAATGACTGCATTTCTGTTGTGTATAATTTTTATATACATGCAGCTTGTAGTACACTACCCAGTTCTGGGACATGTAGACTTGAACCTCTAGACCATGAAGATGTCGAAGATGGTGATCCACAAAGATAGATTATACATGATCTGATAATATATTTTGCTATTCATTGCAGGTGAGGACAGTATGTGTCCTGTGCGTACCAGTATTGGTACTAGGGACGATAGTGCTTCTGGTCCAAGTTGTGGGAGTCCAGCTAGCAGTGGTGCTGTTATATACACAGCTGGGAGACGTGGTAAACTTCATTTAATATATGTGACAGGCTCTGCGAAAACGTGCCTTATGACATTTTTTTTTGTTTTCATTTTATTGTTTTATGTGAAAGAGCTATAAAAAATACTTATAAAAATCTTGAAGTGACTTAGTAAAACATTATGACTTAGAAGTTACAGGGGCTTTTCTTTCATCCCGTCAGGGACGCTGATTGTGAGAAAAACGCCTCGAACAAAATTCAATTAACTTCCGTATACTTCCGCGCGTATCTCCGTGTTATTCAATGACGTCATAATTAAAAATTTTGGGAAAGACGGATGTTTTGGTGCAAGTTTACTTCGAGCGCTTCGGATGAAAGCGCTACTCTAACGACTGCTAAAGTGAGGAGAATGGTCTTGAAACTCTACATGTAGCTGAGGTAAGTCTTAGTATGCATAGCTAGATAGCTACTAGCTGTGGTCGTAACTTTTTAAAAAATAACAAGAAAAACAAGGCTAGCTAGCTAAACCTCCTAGGTTGCTATAAGCTTTGGGATAGAGACTAGCATCTATAGCTTACATGATTGTCATTGGTTAGTGACTAGCAAAAGCAACTAGCTAGAAAAATAGCTAGCTAGTCCTCTAGCAAGCAACTGGTCATCTAACTAGCTAGCAAGCAGTCTAGTAGATAGCAAGCAATAACTACCATACATTACTAGCTATAAGGCAGGTGGCAGTTAATTCATAGGTACTAACTAGGTATACACTGAACATGTAAAGCTTTTATTTGAATAATAAAGTCAGTGTATTATACGATGATCTTCAATATTCCCATCATGTCCACAATCCTCAGTATGGTGACCTTCATCCTCCATGTGGCAGCCCCAATCTTCCTCCAAGCTTGCTAATTATGTTGTGATTGTAATGTCCATGTGATTGTAATTATAAGAATTGTATTTTGTATGTCTTCTTACTGAAACATTCCAACTCATCAAAATTCTCTTCATCAAGAGTGGGGAGAGTGAAGTAGTCTGCAATAACCTCCAGCATAGATGCCTGGTCCTGTGCATCCAGTTTCATGACCCGATTGATAGTCAAAGCTATCTCATTAGCTTGTTCTGTGGACATTATCAAACCTTTTCGAAATTGCACTGTTGACCCTTTCCAACTACAAACTATGAATGTTATTATAAAAAGGGAAAGTCCCTATTACGTAATAATTATTATTCTCCGCGTACGTAGCTAACGTTTGGTCAGTCCAGTTCTAACTGCTGTAACTTTCTGACAAGTTAGGAGAAAGACCCTAGATAATAAATACCAAAAAAAGTCAAATTTCATAGTGTATGACAATAGGCTCCAAAACTTGTATTATTGAGAAAAGTACTATTTGGTCATAAGGCACGTTTTCGCAGATCCTATCACATATATCAGCATTCTGTAGTAATATATATACCTTACTTTTTATCTAGGTACAAAAAGAAAAAGAAGCCTCCAGCCTGCCGGGCCCTCCTGGCCAAACCCAAGCTCCCCAGTGGAGAACCCCCACAGAAGAGCCCATGAGAGAAGAGCTCAAAGCGCAAGTGCTAGCAGAAATCGTCAAAGGTCCACACTCCCTATCAACTAGACCAAGACCTGGGCCCCACCTACCACCACTCCCAGAGGGCGATACCGAATTGGAGAAAAGAGTCGACAAAATAGGAGCCGAACTATGGGAAGAGGAAAGATTTAGCACTAGTCCTAGCCATCCTGTGGGAACTGAACTGTCTAATCTACTGCCAGAGCCTGACAATAAAGAGGGTAAAGGAAGAAAAAGTAAAAACAACAAGTTCACAGTCGAACTCCAGCTACACGCGAACCGACCCCGAAAATAATGAGTCAGACCTAGAGCCAGACTTAGAAAACGGGGGGAAGGGAAGCCCCCCCCCCCCTCCCGGTGTGCCCGAAACCCCTAACAACGACGAATGCCAGAGCAAAAAGGAGAGGGAGAATGCCGTAAGAGAGAGAAAACCCAAAAGCAAACTGGTGAGGAGGAAACTGCACAAGGCATCCCCCAAGTCCCCATTGGACATGAGTTCACTAAAGAAGCTCTATACGAGGCAGGTCACCTTACTCCAGGTGAAAGCACTTCAACTGCGACGAATCAGGCACTGCACCCGAAAGGAAAAAGGGAGAAACGAGCTGGAGCCTAGAGGCGCAGGGCTCCTTGGGACAGAACCACCCCACAGGACCTCACAAAGGAAGAAGTCGGTGGAACCTCCAAATACTGGGAAACCCTCTGGGAGAACAAAGGACAGTAAGATGTCTAGATGCTACTACAACGATCCACCAGCGAGGTCCACCAGAAGCCAAACCATGACCCCCGCTCCCCGGGCTGCAGTCGGGAACCATATTCCCCAAGGGCAAACAGCACTAGTCCTAACCGTCCCCGAGCCAAGTCGGCGGATATAAACTCTTAATTGGCTTCAAAGCACAAGAAGAGCAGTGAGGCAAACAAACCAAGATGACCCACAACCACCCCCGAACTGGAAGGAAGCGTGGCCCGAGGCGCTGAAGAAAACGCCCGGTTGGAACGCATCTGGCCCGGACTTGTCAGACCCTAGTACCCCCAGCTTGTCCAATTGCAACTCCCACACATTGTCCGACAGTCGCACCGACAAGTTGTCCACAAGAAGGACTCTCAAGAGCCTAATCCCCTCTGGGAGTCGGACATCATCCTAAGAGTATCAGAACACGAGTCTACAAGGAGCCCCATTAGCCTCAAGAGAGGCATATTCCAAGGCGACTGCCTCTCATCCCTCCTCTTCTGCACCTGCTCGCCCCCCCCCCCCCCGCCCCTCCAGTAACATGCCCTGAAGCAAACACAGGGTACACAAGGAGTTTCATGAAGCCGCCATCACCCACCTCCTGTACATGGACGATTTGAAAGTATATGCAACTGGAGAGAGAGAGTTACGTGAAACTCTGAACAAAGTTAAAGACGTGTCTTGTCGAACGCAACAGGGATGGAAATGTGCCACGGTGCACATGATACGAGGGAGAAGGGCGAAGAGAGGTAGGGGAACGAGACTAAGAAGCGGAGGGTGATCGAGGAGGTCAATGGAACATACAAATACCTGGGGTGGAGCAGGTATAATGTAATGCTTGACATCACATTTGCACTCAAATTAAAAATATTTATATCAAAAAAAAAAGTATGCACTGTACAATATATTAAGTTGTATATTCTGAATGGCCTCATTTTGTTGTAGTTATTGAGTTTTCCCTGGTGTTTTCCCTGGGATTTTCCATGGGGATCTCCACATTTCTCCATGCTGCTTATATAAGCCTAAAAATCCCACTTGATACATAAAAATCCCAGGTTTCAGTTGAAGATGCTTGTTAGGTGAAATGCTACCATTTTCTAATTGATTCAGTGATATACACTAGTATTCAAGTTGGACTCGCAAAACATTGTGCCGGATTTAAAGTGTGACACCATGGCTACAAATTTGGAATCTTGTTCAATTGGTGCACATAGAAAAGATCCATGTCATAAGAGGACATATTGCAGGACAGTTGGCTTTGTAAATGTTTCTGATTTGACACTGGAAGATAAAAGTCTTCTGTTTGTAAGATGTGGATTGGAAAAAACTTCTGTCTCTGAAGTTACGACTGTATGTCTTCACCATAAACAGTTATTCCTTGACAAATTCGAGTTTCTACAAAAAACGTGTTGTGATCCATTTTGTGTCCATAAAACAACTGCTAAAGGAAGTCTTCGTAGCCTGGATAAAACTAAAGCTAAAAGTTTGAGTAAACTCGCACACAAAAAAATAAAACCAGGCCAGAAGCTGTGCCCACGATGTATAGCAATGATGGGAAGTGCAGTGCCATCACAAGAAGATTCATCAAGCAGTGATGAGACATTTTTGCCTGATGAACTGGCAAATCTTAACACAAGTATAACATCACTTGGATGCTCACCTATGAAAGTAGACGATGTTAGCCAAAGAGATATTTCAGGTTATGGTAAAAGAAAACTGTTGCAAGCTCATGAAGCTCTCAAACAAACAATTGCGAAAAAAATCCATGTCAGTCCCAAAACTCTTAGCAAAGAGGATATCACAAAATGTGAAAAATGCTCTGATCTTGAAAAAATGATCACGGATATGAAAGAACAGTGTGCCGTTGCAACAAGACAAAAACAACTTCAGATTCTCACAATGGCTCCATCAAGTTGGTCTGTAAAGCAGACAGCTGAAGAGTTCAATGTTTCCCAGTATATGGTTAAAAAATCCCGAGCCTTGAAAAAATTACACGGTGTGTTTGCCGAACCTGGTGCAAAGAGAGGAAAGGAAATATCTGATGAGATCAAGAAAAAGGTAGTGGACTTTTATGAAGATGATGAGTATACTCGTCTTTGCCCAGGTAAAAAGGAATTTGTGTCGGTGAAAGTGAATGGACAACGTGTTCACAAACAGAAAAGACTGTTACTTGCTAATCTTCATGAGCTGTATGCACTGTTCAAAGAAAAGACAGGTGGTGCTTACAATATAGGAGTTTCTAAGTTTTGTGAATTCCGACCTCCTTGGTGTATTACAGTAGGTGCAAAAGGCGCTCATTCAGTCTGTGTGTGTGAAATTCACCAAAATGTGAAGCTACTTTTAGCAGCTATTGCAGAACTGAAGCTGGATTACGCAACATTGCTGTCGATTATTGTATGTGACATTAAATCAAAAGACTGCATGATACATCGTTGTGACCAGTGTCCAGGTATCAATGCCTTACAGACTCATGTGCATAATTTGATCTCTGAACAGTTAGACATGGATGATGATGATCTTATCACATTCAGCCAGTGGGATCACACCGACCGCACTACAATAGTCAGAAGGCAAGAGTCTGTTAGTGATTTTATCACAATTCTCTGCGAGTTTGACAAGCTTACCACACATCACTATATTTCAAAAGCACAGGCAGCCTATCTCACCAGTTGCAAAGAAAATCTTCGACGGAACACTGTGTTGGTAATTCTAGACTTTGCAGAGAATTATTCTTTCCTTATCCAAGACTCTATTCAAGGATTTTATTGGGAGAATAGACAGGCAACTCTCCACCCTTTTGGAGTATATTTCATTGACAGTGATGGAAATCTGTGCAGCATGTCTCTGTGTGTGATAAGTGACTATATGCAACATGATACAGTGACTGTTTATGCATTCCTGCATGCTGCTCTGCAGCATATCAAAGATGTGTTACCAGATGTGAAGCATGTGAAATACTTCAGTGATGGAGCTGCCAGCCAGTACAAAAATTATAAGAATTTCTCCAACCTCTGTATGCATGCTGATGATTTTGGATTATCTGCTGAGTGGCACTTTTTTGCCACAAGCCATGGCAAGAGTATCTGTGATGGAATAGGTGGAACGGTAAAACGCTTGGCCACCAGAATGAGTCTCCAGCAAACATCTGCAGGATATATTCTGACTCCATCAGAGCTATTTCAGTGGGCTACTGCACACATTCATGGCATTAAAATGTTCTACCTTTCTGTTAGTGATGTGGATATATATCGCCCCAGACAACTCGAGCGATTTGCTGATGCACACACAATTCCAGGTACAAGAAGTCATCATTGTTTCATTCCTGTGGACAATAACAACTTGAAGATTAGTAGAATTTCAGGAGATAATACAGGAACAAATGTGACAGTCAATCAAACAGAAGCTATTCCAGTATTCCAAGATCTACATCCTGGACAATACATTGCTGCCATCTATGATCGGGATTGGTACATAGGAAATATCGCAGAAGTATCAGAAGATGCTGCAGATATTTTGGTAGACTTTATGCAACCCAAAGGACCAGCAAATTCTTCACTTGGCCATATCGAAAAGACCAATGTTGGGTCCCAGAACATCATGTCCTGGCATTAATTGAAGGCTTGACGAGTTCAACTGGACGGCAGTACAACCTTGATGCACCCTCATTGAAAGAAAGTTTCTGACGGTTTTAGGCAGTTTTGTAAGAGACACAACTTGTAATTATATTTTTGCACCCATTGATATGCAATGTTAGTTCTAACACAAGGTCATGTTACATCATCTGTAGGTAAAGTAAATGTTAATATTATGTCACGAATGATAAAAATGTCTCTTTTTCAATTATCAATTAGTTACTGAAGGCTTTACGGAAGCAAGATGTGTTTAATATCAAATGAAAGAGTAAATTTTTCTATTTCTTGTGAGATATAACATTTTATAGTATGACCTATCCCACATAACGAAAATTGTGGTTGAAACTGTATTATAATTTCATTTTTTGCAAATAGGGATGCCTATATCTCAGAAGTTGTAGGAATCAGAGACTTCATATTATACACACTAGTGCTCAGGGTGCTAGAGATGCTATATACAAAGTTACAAGGGATTCTAGCAGTTAGTTTTTGCCTGGTTGGTGGCTAAACATTGGTTCGCAAGCATTATTATAGGTGAAATCATCCTTTTTGATTTGATCAGTACCACAAAAAAGTACACATAAATCATCTTATGTTGACATCTCCTTATAGCAGACTGTGAGATGAACAAATCCTGAAAATTTCAGAGCTTAACCTCTTCCGGATCAAGTTACAGGCTCTTGAATATGACCAAAAAATCAATACGCGAAAAAAAGTCCGCGAAATTTGCACCGCCCAGACATGATTTAAGGGTCATATCATCCAAAATATTCAATATTTTGCCCCCAAATTTTGCATAGCTTCATAATATACGTTGTAGCACATACATGCCAAAAATGGTTGAATTCTGAGAGGGTCACCCGGGGACCCCTGGTTGAATTGACATGGAATGACCCGTATGCTACATTTTTTTTGTCCTGATTTGAAGCCTTGATATACAATCTGACCAATGAAATCGCTGGACTGCTCCGTGTTGCTATAGTAACTGAGAATTTATTGTTGACGTTCGGAAAAAATGATCACGTGCGCGCAAATGTTTTTGCTCGCTGCAGACCGCTACTTGTCTTCCCTGAGCGAGTATTGTGAGGATGGCTGAACGGAGAAGAGTCTCGAGCAAGAAACAGGTACACCGGGAGAGAGCGCTAAGGATGCACCAGAAATCCACCGCAGAAAACTGTCCAGCTACTGTTGCCGCCATTGATCAAGAGAGTGAAACTATCGCCAACTCTGATCCTAGTCCGTCGATGTCACCTGTTGTTCCAGACGTTCAGCAAGAAGAAGAGCGAAATAAAGCTGGCAAGTATTTCTTGTCGGTGGTGAAGCCCTAGACTCTGACAGAGGGAGGCGTCCAAATAGGGATGGATATGGAAGCGAGGATGAGAAGACAGAAGTGTTTGATAATGAAACAGCTCTGGCATTGTTTGATGACTTTATGATCAGCCTGCCCAGATTGACGAGAAAAACTCTTTCTCTTCTTCTCATGCGCTATTTCCAGAAGAGGCATAAGCTTTCTGTGAATGCTACTGCTTTAGAAGCAGCTTTTTTTTTTTAGCCGGCTTCAATGAGAAGACCATCTGTGGCTTCAAGAGAGACGACTTTTCAAACAAGGGAAGGTTCTCGGACTCGGTCAAGGGGAAGTACGAGAGGTTCTCTCTCTCTTCAATGAAGAGGACATTCGCCTGGAGGCTTCCATGTGGGTCCGGGAAAATGCACACAAGAAGGGAGATGCAAATGTGACGGCTGCATCATTTTGCCAGTTTGTCAATGACCACCTTCTTCCATCTTCCACACTGCCTCCTAAATATCCCTGCACCATTACTGTACGGACTGCAACTCGCTGGCTTCACCGTCTAGGTTTTCGACCAATGAGCCATAACAAAGGTATGTGTAAGTATATAAAAATAGTGATCATGAAATGACTAACACATGCATGCATAAACTTTCATTGTGTCTATAGGAGCATATGTGGACGGGCATGAGCGTGAGGATGTTGTTGCATACAGGAAGGAATATTTGAAGACTGTCAACAGCCTCCGTTCTTCTCGCCTCTCTCCGCCACCATGCAGCGATGAGAGAGCCTCACCTCTCTCTGCCACCATGCAGGGATGAGATAGCCTCACCTCTCTCCGCCACCATGCAGCGATGAGAGAGCCTCACCTCTCTCCGCCACCATGCAGCAATGAGAGAGCCTCACCTCTCTCCACCACCATGCAGCGATGAGAGAGCCTCACCTCTCTCTGCCACCATGCAGCGATGAGAGAGCCTCACCTCTCTCCGCCACCATGCAGCGATGAGAGAGCCTCACCTCTCTCCGCCACCATGCAGCGATGAGAGAGCCTCACCTCTCTCCGCCACCATGCAGCGATGAGAGAGCCTCTCCTCTCTCCGCCACCATGCAGCGATGAGAGAGCCTCACCTCTCTCTGCCACCATGCAGCGATGAGAGAGCCTCACCTCTCTCCGCCACCATGCAGCGATGAGAGAGCCTCACTTCTCTCCGCCACCATGCAGCGATGAGAGAGCCTCACCTCTCTCTGCCACCGTGCAGCGATGAGAGAGCCTCACCTCTCTCCGCCACCATGCAGCGATGAGAGAGCCTCACCTCTCCCCGCCACCATGCAGCGATGAGAGAGCCTCACCTCTCCCCGCCACCATGCAGCGATGAGTGCCTCACCTCTCTCCGCCACCATGCAGCGATGAGAGAGCCTGTACACCACCTGAAGATGCCGAGGGAAGGAAGACACTCGTGATGATATTCCATGACGAGAGTATCTTTAATATAGAAGAAGGTCAGGAGTGTGGGGGCCAGGAGATCAACCTTTTATCCAGCAAGGGGGCAGGAATTATGGTGAGTGATTTCATCACTCAACAGGATGGATACCTGGCACTATCCTCAGAGGAATGCGAGTTGGCAACAGATGTGCCAAGAACATCACGGGTATTATTGGAGTATGGCGGTGACAAGGATGGTTATTGGAAGGGAGAGAGGTTTATTGCCAATGCAGCTACAATTGCCAACTTCAAATATCCGAGCGAGCGATATACCATACTGTGGTTATTTGATCAGAGCAGCTGCCATCATGCCTATGGAGAAGATGCTTTGAATGTCAGGAAAATGAATGTTCGTCCAGGAGGAGCACAACCATGTATGAGGGACAGAACTTGGGCGAGGAAAGTACAGAAGATGGTGGATGACAATGGTGTCCCGAAAGGAATGAGAAGAGTTTTAGAAGAGAGGAGCATCAACGGTCAGATGAATGCAGATGTGGTGTTGGCTAACACAGTGATTTCAAAGAGGAGAAGACGATGGTGGAGACATACTTGTTGAGCCTTGGTCATCAGGTTTTGTTTATTCCAAAGTTTCACTGCAAGTTGAATCCCATAGAGCGCGTGTGGTGGGGTCAGGCTAAGGTTTACACTCGCAAATTTACCAACTTCACTTTGTTTCGTCTCAGACATATTCTCAACCCTGCCCTGGACTCTGTTTCAACTGACACAATTAGAAAATAATTCAGGAAGATCCAGGAATATGAGAGAGCCTACATAGAGGCAGGAAGAGAGGTTGAACCAGCGATAAATCCCACAGGAGGTTTAAAAAAAAAAAATTTATGATGATTATTTAGGGCCTTGGACATGTGGACAAAGAGGAAGCTGCCGGGGAAAACATCCACAATAAGAGAGCGTTGATCAAGAGACTCGACATACCCGAGCGGACGGAGGCCGAGGCCTCCTAAATCCCGAAGACCAGTGGGGAGATGGAGACAGTGTCTGCCGCCATATACCTGACAGCAAGCGATGATAAAGCGATCCAAGGAGCCGTGAGGTTCCAAAGATTGCTAGAGACCAAGGGAAAACAAACTCTGATGGGGGAAGCCAGGAAAATCCTGATAAGAAAAGGACTACCACCACCACCACCAGGCCCCGGGAAACAGTAGCAGGTGCAGGCTCTGATCATAACAGAACTAATAGAGCAGCAGAGGAGGACCAGAATGGAGCGACTACTGTCCAAACAGAATACTGCATGCCCAGAGTGATCTACAATGTCATGTAGATAACTGATGAATGCGTCTCATTAATTAACATTGTCTAGGTGAAGGATAAGCACTAATTATTATAATTATTATGACAAGCACTTAATTAAACTTGTAAATGATGTGGTTATTCATTGACTTTGTACATAGTTATTATAATTATTATGACAAGCACTTAAACTTGTAAATGATGTGGTTATTCATTGACTTTGTACATAGTTATTTAGTCGACACTTCATAATTACCAGTCAGAACTGGCAAGTTTCAAAGTTTCTACAGACTGCCTCCGTTTGTTTGAGCATGTCACAAAGAAAGAGAGCATTTTCTAGAAGCACAAGCGGATGCATGAACCTCCCTACAACGTTGCTTTATGATGCTATGTATTGCTATCATTCATGTCTTTTTCTTCAAGATCTCTAGAATCTCACAAGCAGCAATCTTCAAAGAGGTCCTGTGAGTGTCCTATCCCAGAAATTTCACCAGAGGAGCTATCCTCTGTGCGCCAGCTTGAAGTAACAAGTGAGTCCACTATGTGTTACAGTAGTGCGCTGGAAGAATCTGCTCCACATCAGACAGTCAAGCAACTACTGGTAATCTCGTGTCTGTACCTGTAATATGTCCTTCAATTGGACAGAGAGACCTGGAAGCCATTGTACACGCTGCGCATAACTCCTTAGATCAACTGAGGCATATATCTGGGGAAATGGAAACCTCTAAAAAGCTGCAATATCTTGTCAGTCATTTTAAGCCAGCTTCAACTGATACTCTTCATTCTCATCCAGTAATGAAACGGCAGATGCTGGAATGCTTCCTTTCAGCAACAATGGCTTGAGAAATTCCAATGGCTTCCATATAGTAATGAGCTAGAAGGTGGTCTTTGTCGTTACTGCATTCTTTATCCTGAACGTCCAAACAGGGGTGGTAGTCATGGAGCAAGTGCTTGCACCCTATCAAAAGCTGGTAAGGTAATGACAAAGGTTTTCCGTTTCAAAAAAGCCATTTTCCGTTTCAGCTTTTCCTCAATTCCATTTCATTACTGATTTTTTAGAATTTTCCGTTTCAGAAATTAAAATTAATTATAGGTCAATTATAGGCTGCAATAACTTACATAAAATACCAGTACATACTTAGCTTTCAATGTCTCCATTAAAATATAACATCACAAGTCTCTTTGTATTTTGTTCCGTCAAATTCTCCTTTCGGTCGTCATTCAGGATGTCCTTATATTGTGAAAAACTTCGCTCCACATCAACTGAAGCCACTGGCATCCAAATAGCATTTGAAGCTATAGCAGAAGTTTGGGGAATCGGTCTCTCATGCTATCCCAAAATCCAGGACTGGACAGTGGACTTGTCACGATACTGAGTGTAAATGAGCCACTCTTCAAGCAGCTCAGGGGATGGATCCTGGAGGGAATTGATAGCATGGTAATCTTCGATATCATTCTCAAGAGTTGGAAGCTGACACGGATCAAAAATCCTCACAGCTGTGTAATGTGGGTAGGCCGGATGTCTATCCAAGTGAAGTTCTAGTTTATTAAGAGATAGTCTGAACACAGTCTGAAATGATTTGATGTATTTTCTCTTCTGGTCAGCCTCGAATTTGTCAAGTAATCGATCTGTCTCTGGGCCAAAGCTGGTTTTTGAGACACCAGCTCTGAGGTAAGAACGCAGATCTTGGAGGAGATTGTACACTGTACATGCCAATGGAGTTTCTTTGGCCTCAAGTGACGTCAAGACAGCCATCAAACGCTGGCAGTTCTCCTTGATGAAGTATAGCTGCAAGATTATTTCAGCATAGATAGTGTTGTGTGTCACAAATTCAATGATTCGTTCAACAGCCATCCCTTGCCCCTTCTCTGCCTTGTAAAAACCTTCATACACATGGATTCTTGTGGCATGATAGATGGCTGCTTGAAACCACGAATTCCATCGAGATGAAGCAGGGACTGGTGGTAGCTTGACATCAGTGCTAGCAATAAACTCGCCAAGGTACTTCAGGAATCGATTCTTTCTGCCAGGCTTCTTAAAGAGAGATGACTTTATCGCCATGATAAGATCAGAGGTATGTGAAAAGTCACCATGATGGTGAAAAACTTCAGCTGCCAGGTTGACAATGTGTGCAGGGCACAAAACATGCACAGACTTAGGGTAAACAGCCGAGAGAATGCCTTCTTACAGTACGCAGCACTGTCTGAAACAATAGAAACAACATTCTCAAATGCTATTCCAGCTTCACTCATACTTTGGATGATTGCTTGGCTGAATGTGCTGTGATTGCACACCTCCATCTTCCCCACATGATTAGAAAAGACTTGCCTCAAACACTAGCAATGACATTCAAGATGCTATGGTCACGCACATCAGTAGTTTCGTCAACAGTGATGCTAACTGGCTGGTGAAGTACATACTGGAGAGCTGAAAAATGAGTCTCATAGAGCCTCGGTATATATGTTGTGCGAAGTGTGGCTACTTGAGGTAGAGATCCTGCTTGTTTACAGTGTTTCTGTAGGAATGACCTGATCTTGTTTGATCAAGGGGAATAGCTGCAATGGTGCACATTTTCAAATAATACAACACAAAACTCTCCATAATCTCATTGGACTTGAAAATTGTGCCGAGCGTTGTCTGCCTTCTGGATGAAGGCCCAGCTGATCCACTCTCCTTCATTGCTTCCTTTTTAGTAGCATGTTTCTTACTTTTGAGGTGATCCTTCACAGTGTCAACTCTAGTAAAATCTATATGGTGTAAACAAAACTTGCAAAAAAAAAAGCACACACCCATCTGCATACAGATGCCATTGAACTGTTTTGCTCTCTCCTCAGCACTTATGTGGGCACTTCTCTTGGCTTCGGCTGTATCAGCCACTTACAATTACTCATTGGAGTACAGTAGAGCCCCAGCTACTTATTGCTCAAATGCTACTTACTGTACTTACCATTTCAGTAGCTACAGCTTATAAATGTCTTTTCAGTAGCTACAGATTATAAATGTCTACACAGAACTGTAAAAACCCATTAACAGGTTACATTTAGATGTACAAGTGAATTTGGGCTTGACTAGCTAATTGATTTTGGCAACCTCAGAACAGGAAATTCTCCTGTTTCAGAATGTAGAATGTAGATTCCTTGTATTCCTTCGGGTTTTCTCTAGTAGGGATAGTCTTCTTATTTCTCATGAGAGGAGTTCAATGTGGTGTCATGCAACAGAAAAAGCTGATCTTTTTGTTCAAAATTTTAAAACCTGACAACAGGCTTATGAAACAGCAATCTGAACAAGAACAAAAGAATGAAGAAGTTCTGTGTCAAATTGTTCTTGCCTTTGAGTTCCAAAGCAAGGCTTACCTTTCAGGGGAAATAAGGAGGATAGAGTGAATTTTGCTGAGGAGTGTCAATAGAAGAAACTTCATTGCTATTCTGCAGCTTTTGGCGAAGAGGAACACCTTTCTTCAGGATCAACTCTTATTCTCCAAATGTAATGCACTTTATACCAACAAAACAATACAAAATGAAATAATTCACATATATGCTTGTAGGTCATATATGCTTGTAAGGTAAAGGGAACACTTGCCCTTCACTGTTATTGCTGATGAGGTCACTGATTCTTATGCTAACCAAGAAACTATCTCCGTGTGTTTGAGATTTGTGGATTTAACTTCCTTAAAAAATCCTCACATCAGGGACTGTCTCATTAATTTTCTGTTTTTAGAGAGAGCCAATGCTTCTACTATATCCAAAAAGATCTTGGAATCTCTCTCGTCCCTCAGTCTCTCTGGATCCAACAAAAATTCGTGGTCAGGCATACGATGAAGCTGCAGTAATGTCATCTGAGATGGCAGGTGTACACGCCAAAATCAAGGACATTTCTCCTTTAGCTTTGTCCACACACTGCTTTTCTCACTGCCTTAATTTATCTATTGCTGCTTCATGCAAAGTTCAAGTAGTAAGGAATCTTATTGGCCTCATCAATGAAGCATATCTCTTTTTATATAGTCCAAAGAGACAGAGGTTGTTTGAAAAAACCCGTAATGGTGTCCTCTTCTCATTCCAAACTTCCTGGTCTGTGTAACACGGTGGGTGGAAAGGCATACATATTTGGAGGTCTTTCTTGAAATGTATGAAGCTGTTGTCACTTCTTTTTTTAAATGCTATCATTTCTTCACATGAACAAGATGGAAATTGGAATTGAGACAGAGACACAAAGGTGGGGCACAAGGAATGAAAGCTTCACTCTCTTCATTCCAAACGATTGCAGTGTTTATTATAACGAAGAATGTCCGTGATGAAGTCAAAGTCATATCATCAAAGTTACAAAAACACTTACAAGATGATCATCACAGTTATTGAAAATATCAATAGCACACAAAACAATATTGACACAATTTTCGATTTGTGGTATGATGAAGTTCTTACCCTAGGAGAACATGTCAGTGTTACTGAACCTGTGCCCAGGAAGACAAGCTTACAGAGGAATAGAACCAATGTTCCTAGTGATACTCCATGTGACTACCACAAACGAGACATTGCTATCCCACTTCTTGACTCCCTTTACAGTCAAATGAAGGAAAGATTTTCAGATGAAAGAAGTCGTGCACAACGACTGCTTTTTCTTGTTCCATCAATAGTAAGCAGTGACTCACGCACTGAAGATGCCATGGAAGCCCTGATTTATTGGGGAAAAGACCTTCCTTTCCCCAGATCTTTAATAAACGAGCTTAGAAGATGGCAAGTTATATGGTAAAATTCAAAAAAAGTCAGTCACACCAGGCTGAAAGACTAAGAGAGTGCAATAGCCCAATTCCAGATACTTTCCTTCTGGCACTTGCATCTTGTGATATTGATTCATTTCCAAATATTCACCAGCTACTTGTAATAGCATGCACATGACCTTACAAGTGCTGAAGCAAGAGCATTCTTTTTCCTTACTGAGGAGGATTAAAACATACTTGTGATCTACTATGGCCGAGGAGTGCCTGGCTGATCTTGGAGTGATTGCCATGCACTGTAGTGAGAGAATTTCTATAGATGAGATGTCTGCCTTGCTTATATTCAAGCACATCCACGAAGACTCTTTCAACCTCTACTTTTTACTGACTAACTCATATTTACTGTCTGACTAACTCATATTTACTGTATACGATTGATTTGTCTGGTGTAAATTATATTAAAAGGATGTAATAACTCTCTAATATCCCTGGGAGCAATAACCTCTACAGTCGTCTTGTTTTGTTCAAAAAATATTCTATGGCATGCACCCCTACAAGATAATTAGCCAGCCTTGACAATTATCACATCCATTTATATGTGTGTGTTGGTGTGTATGACTAAGCAGTGTTTCTTTCACAAATATGGTCAGGGGTGGGGGGAACGGCTGCAGAAAAGGAGGGAGGGGAAAACCCACTCAGCAGAAAGAGGGAGGGGGAAACCCACTGAGAAGAGGAGGGGAAACCCAGAGAAAAAAGGGAGGGGGGGGGGTAAAGATGAGTTACTTAGATGTGCAAATCTAAAATCTAGCACATCTTTGTAGGTGCTTAATTACTTGTTCAATTTCCAATTTATTCACCACATGCAAGCAAAGTCATTTTCAAGGGGTAGTGACGAAGTTTCAAAAGGGGGGTAGAACAGTTTCGAATGGTGCGAGGGCAAATAGCCCCGAGCACTTCTAAAAGAAACATCAATCAATGAACAGAACCCCCCTTTTTTTAGATTCCTGGATCCGTCCCTGGAAGTTATCAGAATCGAACCTCGAGGATGAAATTGCCCGCAGAATGCAGAAAATGTGGCCAGCCCAGAAACACTAGGCCATATAGTCTCGTCCTGTCAGTACCACGCCTGGGGGGGACTGCACAAGGAAAGGCGTGACAGAGTGCTATGCAGCTGACAGAAGCCGTCCTAAGAAGCACTGCGATAACAATCCCAAGAGATCTGAGACGGGTGCTGGGAATCTTGTGAAACTTTATCGTGCTGGGGGTTGATTTTTGATCGTCAACGAGGAGTTCCAGTAAGCGCAAGTCAGCAGCTTGCATTGATTACGTCCTTGCCCTTTGTACCCACCGCCCGTCGCTACGAGCAGCGATGCTCGCGGTCGTGTGAAGAGAAGCTGGCCAAACTGTGCTGTGACCCTTTACCAAATGGAACTTGGTCGGTGTGCTTGGGCACTACCAGACTATGGCCCCCATGACCTTTACCATATCGAACTTGGCCAGCATATACTACAAGTCAAAAAAAAACTTTACGTACCGTTTGCGTTTAACGTTTGAGTCACAGCGTTGCTGTACCGTTACGTTAGGCAGGGATCGTTAACACTCTCACCACCCTAAGCGCTTACAAGCGCAAAACCGAGGACCTTCACCAAAAAAAATTATAATAAATCAACTGTTCATTCACTCGGTTCAATATTTTGCCGAAATACATGGAAAGGGTTGTTCTATGAATAAGCAACATTTCAATTGAATAGCTCGTAGGCAACTAGGTAAATGTGAGGTCAAAGTTCAAGTTGCAAAACTGGGGGGATGTCATTACGATTTGACCAAGACAAGGCTTTGGAGCTGCTATTCGACCGACGGTTTCACCCTCTTGGATGGTGAAAGCAGTGACGAAGAAGATATTGGGATGCATGAATACCTCGGAGATGACGCTGTGCTCCCTGAGGACATGGCAGATCTCAGGAGAGCTGTTGATTCTGTCGAGGTAGACGATGGTGATTCAGAAGGAGATCAGTTTCAAGGTAAGTACAGTAGATATAGATAGCTAGAACATTGTAAGAAATGTCATGGGTAACTATAGCTAAGTAAAGATATACAAAATAGAGCATGGTTGATAGTTTGAACATTATACCTAGCTCTAAAGCTAGATAAATATTATTGTTAGCTAACTATCTGGCTATGGCAATAATATATGGTATGTCTGTGACCTCACAGTCGGCTCCCACTGAGGAGCCCCCTAACACTTTGCTGCTTGGTACAGCCACGCAGAACTTTCATTCTGCCAGAAGACCAAACAATAGTCTGTATAAGTATCATTACTGGATCCTGTGCTAGCTTTTAGTTGTTTTGTTGTTGTTTTCTTTTCCAGCAAGAAAGATACTAAATAACACTAACAACTAGACAGAAGTAAAGGCTGGGCCACTACCACAGATAGGCGCTAGAGGTATAAGCCATTGGAGTTCTACCTAGTATTAAACTTACTGCTTAGAGCCACTTCCTGCTTAGAGCGAATGTAGCAGCAAGAG
The DNA here is from genome assembly GCA_028752905.1 of Cladorhizidae sp. MBARI D1340-BT2. NCBI lineage: Eukaryota > Metazoa > Porifera > Demospongiae > Poecilosclerida > Cladorhizidae > Cladorhizidae sp. MBARI D1340-BT2. Next base: position 22,704,208 of record JAQNBH010000015.1, on the reverse strand, counting down.
TTCTTCTATGAGCCATTCTCAGGACAAATCAAAAGTAGAAGCTGCGACAAAACCCAACAGTGATCAACACTAGGCCGACCGATTTACGCGCTCTATCGAACACGTGGTGTAAGATACCGTAAATGTTGATTGCACGAGGTTTGTGCGTTGCGTTCGCAATACGTTGCCTGAGCGTTGCCTGTGAGTTCCTTGAGCGTTTCTTATGAAACGTTTCTGCGTTGAACATAAACCCAACGCAACGGTACGTAAAGTACTTCGGCACTAGCAGACTAGTGGCCCCATGATCCTTTACCATATGGAACATGGCCAGTATACTTGGGCACTACCAGACTAGTGGCCCCATGATCCTTTACCATATGGAACTTGGCCAGTACTTGGGTACTACCAGACTAGTGGCCCCATGATCCTTTACCATATGGAACTTTGCCAGTACTTGGGCACTACCAGACTAGTGGCCCCATGATCCTTTACCATATGGAACATGGCCAGTACTTGGGGGCACTACCAGACTAGTGGCCCCATGATCCTTTACCATATGGAACTTGGCCAGTACTTGGGTACTACCAGACTAGTGGCCCCATGATCCTTTACCATATGGAACACGGCCAGTACTTGGCACTGGTAAAATAATAATAATAATAATTAAATTAAAAATTTACAAAAATAAACGACCCTTTACTGCATACAACCAGACCAAACCTCATAGAATTGCTAATCTGGTTTCAGGGGGAAGTTCTTGGCATTGCCCACCCATGGGATCTCGATTTTTAGACCTCCACCCATCAGATTTCGATTTTTAAACATCCAATCGAAGCAAGCATCCAATCGAAGCAAGCAAAAGTGATCTAATGTGCCTTTGAAGCCACATATTATGATCTGTGATTTAATTTTGTGCTGTTGAAACAAAAACAGCTTCCCTCCATGTTGCTCAGCTGCACCTGCCACATCATCAGGAGTGTCTAAAAGACATGTTTGTGTGTGTTCCATCAGGCTCCTCAGTGGTGCCACCACCAGGCTCCTCAGTGCCACCATCAGGCCCCTCTCAGTGCCACCATCAGGCCCCTCTCAGTGCCACCATCAGGCTCCTCAGTGCCACCATCAGGCTCCTCAGTGCCACCATCAGGCTCCTCTCAGTGCCACCATCAGGCTCCTCAGCGCCACCATCAGGCTCCTCAGTGCCACCCATCAGGCTCCTCAGTGCCACCATCAGGCTCCTCAGTGCCACCATCAGGCTCCTCAGCGCCACCATCAGGCTCCTCAGCGCCACCATCAGGCTCCTCAGTGCCACCATCAGGCTCCTCAGCGCCACCATCAGGCTCCTCAGTGCCACCATCAGGCTCCTCAGCGCCACCATCAGGCTCCTCAGTGCCACCATCAGGCTCCTCAGCGCCACCCATCAGGCTCCTCAGTGCCATCAGGCTCCTCAGCGCCACCATCAGGCTCCTCAGCGCCACCATCAGGCTCCTCGGCGCCACCATCAGGCTCCTCGGCGCCACCATCAGGCTCCTCGGTGCCACCATCAGGCTCCTCGGTGCCACCATCAGGCTCCTCGGTGCCACCATCAGGCTCCTCGGTGCCACCATCAGGCTCCTCAGTGCCACCATCAGGCTCCTCAGTGCCACCATCAGGCTCCTCAGTGCCACCCATCAGGCTCCTCAGTGGTGCCACCATCAGGCTCCTCAGTGCCACCATCAGGCTCCTCAGTGCCACCATCAGGCTCCTCAGTGGTGCCACCATCAGGCTCCTCAGTGCCACCATCAGGCTCCTCAGTGCCACCATCAGGCTCCTCAGCGCCACCATCAGGCTCCTCAGCGCCACCATCAGGCTCCTCAGTGCCACCCATCAGGCTCCTCAGTGCCACCATCAGGCTCCTCAGCGCCACCATCAGGCTCCTCAGTGCCACCATCAGGCTCCTCAGCGCCACCATCAGGCTCCTCAGTGCCACCATCAGGCTCCTCAGCGCCACCATCAGGCTCAGTGGTGCCACCATCAGGCTCCTCAGTGGTGCCACCATCAGGCTCCTCAGTGCCACCATCAGGCTCCTCAGTGCCACCCATCAGGCTCCTCAGCGCCACCATCAGGCTCCTCAGTGCCACCATCAGGCTCCTCAGCGCCACCATCAGGCTCCTCAGCGCCACCATCAGGCTCCTCAGCGCCACCATCAGGCTCCTCAGTGCCACCATCAGGCTCCTCAGTGCCACCATCAGGCTCCTCAGTGGTGCCACCATCAGGCTCCTCAGTGCCACCATCAGGCTCCTCAGTGCCACCATCAGGCTCCTCAGCGCCACCATCAGGCTCCTCAGCGCCACCATCAGGCTCCTCAGCGCCACCATCAGGCTCCTCAGTGCCACCATCAGGCTCCTCAGTGTAACTGGATACCCGATAACCAGTTGAAAGTCGCAACCTTCTCTGCACATGCCAATAAGGCTCTCGACCGTAAAGAATAATATATTACCCCTTTTCCGACTCTGCAAAAACAGGACTCATGCTGTAGCTTGAATCTTTGGGGGCTGGCAACTTCTGGACAAATCTTGAACAGTAATCTTTATCTGTCTTGTTACTCTTAGGATTTAGAGATCTCCTTTCCTTCGATGACGGAAGGGATGCTTTTACATACGCTGCAAGTGGGGAGGAGCAGACAAGTGCTAGCAAACAACCAGCTAGCCCGCCTCTCCAACCGAAATAACAACTACAATGTCGGAGATTGTGGATGCAATGTACACGAGGAAAAGGGTGCTCCTATCGATAAACCAAGTAGCTGCCAGTGAAGGTGGGCAATGCCAAGACTTATTGTCTCCGGAGACCAGACACTCACCACGGGGTCTATGCACAAGACTAGACTAAGTAGACCAACCAGGATTAAACACAGGGTTTTTGGTGTTGGGTGCACCAAAAAGTATTACCTCACTCAGTCCACCCTTTTTACTAAGGCAACAGCTGCAAAAAATGGTGGAAGGACAGTTGCTCATATTGCAGATTAAAGAACATATTAGACTATTCACATTACATGGCAATAATGGGGGGGGGGGGGGGGTTAAGGGGGTAAATTTTCTTTAGGTGGATATCTTCCTATCTCTTCTCTACAGCATTTCTGTACGCCACTGCTAGTAATGTTAAAACAAGCCCCATTACCCTTTACCATATGTAGCTTTGGCAGCGTACAAATAATAGTGGCAACCCTTTACCACAGGAACTTTGCCAGTGTAATTCAACAGCCTGGCACTGCCAAAACTAGTCGTCCCATGACCCTTTAACCATATGGAACTGTACCTTCCAGACCCAACACTGCTAAAACAAGTGGCAACAAACAGTCAAGTCTTCTCACTTTGAGTTCAACATTCCTGGTCTTGAGGTTGAGTCTGACTTGCAGCTTGAGGTGGTCCACGACAGGTGTGAAGATCTCCATCCAGGAGTCCTTGAGAGGAGTAAACCGGTGGGATGGCACCGCAATCTTACGAAACTCGGGACGGCCTCCCTGCAAACAAGCAAGTGTAGGTACTCAGCAATCACATACATATGTGTTAGTAAGACTTATGAGCCGCAAGGAAAAGGGGGGAGGGGGGGGGGGGGGTTCGTTCCAATGGAACACCGTTGAAGTATATGCACAACACCATGCTCATATCAAACTAATTCTACCCTACATGTCACCAAGATGAGGGACAGCAGAAAGTAAACCTGTTCTTAACTGACCAGACCACATCCCAAGGTAGCCTACAGGATTAGTCAGTTAAGGTGCAGCTACCCGTGACTACGGTGGTGGTGTGTGCACCACCTATGCACAATGACACCTTACCAAACATGTTTATGCCAAACCTATGAGTGAGAATCTCATCGGCATGTAAGCTTGTGCTCAATTTGTGCGACGTCAACATCTGCACAACACAGTCTGATAATAAGCAGGGAAAACATCACTATATATGCACTCACAAGGTAACTCAAAGACTCTTTGTTGCTCCATTTCCTTGCAATAATAGGCGAGCCATTACTGTTATAATTGCTAAATTGCTTATATCTTTTTTTTCCCCCTTCCAGTTCTAGTTAGGAACAAGTCATTGTAATTGGTCAAGGGTCATTGGTTTCTACTATGTGTTGTACATCATGTTGAGGGTCCTACTCACCAGCGTGGTGGAGGCAGATACTGGAGGGAAGGAGGGCCTCTTAACCCGCGTCTCGTGGGCCTCTGTCACCTCCATATCCAACTCGTTGTCCCTCTTCCTCTTTCTCCTCACTTCTGAAAACGCCCTTGCTCCATCTTCGCCTTCTTGGTGCGCCATTTCGTCATCTACCAATAGTGGGACGCTATCAATAGTGGGACGATATCCGTAGCATAAAAACAAAGTGGGATAAAAAAAACTATTAATTCGATCCACTACACGTGGGTAGTAAATTTGATCAACCAACACGTGGAAAATAAAACTGCGGTTGGACTGACGTGCGCGTATCGTTTTGCGCTCGTATTTGTGCTGATTTTGTCCGTAATTTAAGATTGAATATAGATCTACCAAAATAATACTGTTAACATTGTTTGTTGTGATTAAAATGTATGTTTCTATATTATATGTATGCTATATGTACACCTAGATTGGTGTGTTTCATGAAATTATTATTATTATTATTATTGCAGGGCAGGAGCTGTGAGAAAGCCACTGATCTTTCAAAATGAAGGAGCTTGAATAAGAAAAAAGCAAATGGACTTGGCTAGCCTCTTTTATCCAAGACCAGTAAGATGTGCTTCTATTCCTACAACAAATTACTCGAGCTAAATTAATTAAGAAATACCATCACCTATCAAGAAGTATATACTGTAGCTGGCTATATTTATTTTATTTTTAATCACTGCCATCAGGGCCCTCTTAATGCACAGCACAATACACGTGGTATATATTGTACAGTTGATATGTCCGATTTTTATTTGGCTACGAGATAAGTAACTACTACCACAATGGAGTGATCCTAATCTGGAAACAGTCCTTCATACAACAGGGAAAGCAGATACTCTTCCTGAAGGCTGAAAGCAAAGCAGCAAGATACCACACTCCATTATTCCTGTCACAACCTGTAGCTGTTTTGGCTTGAAGGATGGTAATCCTATATAGTTAAACTGGTAGGATCTATGGCAATAATATCTAGTTGCTCTGTGTCTGCAGATGTGTGTCTTTACACACAAAAAAACAATACTCAACATAATCCTCGAAATGATGATCAGAAGCATGATTGTGTGTGTTAGAGTTGCTTCTCCTGGAGTGCCCTTTAGATATATTATTCCTATATAGTTGTGATGTCTTAGCTGTTGACTGATTGAAATAAAAAGCTATAATAAAGATGGGGAGGAAGAAAACGACTTTTTTTAAATTAGGAATTACTCTTCTCTATGCAGAGTTGATCAATGATCATCAAGGGTGATAGTATTTACATGTTGGCTAGTGACATAATTACAGTGAAATGTCACATAGCAGGGGCAGATCTAAAGTATCAGTAAGGGTGTTTTTGGGGGGGGCTGGAGCGTTAGTGAAATTTGTCATTTACCTCATTTGTAGATTGAGTGATGGCTATATAGCATTTTTAAATATCAAAAGCATCAACTATGTTTTGTTATTGGACATTCTCTTTGTATATAACATTTTCATTGTACTCAGTGTTACAAGACATTTATTTTTTATAATTTTTCTGGGATCTATTTTTTCAAATATTACCAGCAGCTTGAGAAAACATTGCTGGAAATGGAGAAAGTCCAAAAATATTTTATGGATATGCAGCTGAGCTTGACTAAGATCAACAAATCAGATACATAAAGACCTGATTTGCATGCTTGTCTGTAACCGTCAGCTGTAATATTTTGAGGTTTTAATGGTTAAAAGCTTTTCACGCAAGGCTTATAATTTCATTTTGTATTACTTTAGATATGTATTGCTGGTTCTTCTCTCCTAGTTCAAGATGATCCCGTATTATTGAATCGTACTTGGCAACATAGTCGAGCAAAGCTAGAAAGTTACCTCTATTTCCAGAAGGATTTGATGTCATGCTCTCTCTATGGCCCTGCATAGGAAGCCCCTGCATGCTGCAAAATTTAACAGCATCAACAATAGCTGAGAGGATGTGTTTATTTCGGTTGGTGGTTGTGTTAGACATTTTCTGGATTTGACTGGTTTCTGGATTTTTAAATGTCGCCAGGAATACTTTTGCAGCATGTAAAGCATCTTGGTGATATAATTATATTGAAAATCCCCATGATTAGTTAAATACCCATCATTTTTACCCTTTGCTTTTTGAAAGGTTTTTTCACTAGAATTACCAAATAACCCTTCGTAATTTGTCCAAACAGTACACAATATTTACAGTAACCTCCTTCATGTGAGGGTGAATATGACAACCATTCGAACTCTTTTAGCCATGACTTCTGAAACGTTAATGGTAGTTTCTTTTCCTTCTTTATCACTTCAAAGGTTGCAAACTTTGAATGTTTGCCTTCATCTTCAAAAATTCATATTTGTCACTATATATCTGACAAGGAACTGATTGGTATACTACCAGAAGCAACAAGTCCAATATCATTGATACCTGTACTTCTACTTCCCGTTTCCATGAAAGCTGTTTGCAAAGAACTAGCATCATTAGAATCTGAAGGAATGGACTGGCACACAATGTCAGTTTTTAACACCTTCTTCAGGTCTCATGATAACCTCACATCCCACTAAATCCAATTGGATATCTGAACTGGCATGAGCAGGGCCATAATGCTACTTTTTGTTACCTCTTGATGTGGTCCTGAAGTATCTCCAGAAGAAGAGAAAGAGCTCTTAGCGTCTGACAAACTATCACTTATGGAATAGAGCCAGAAGTAACTCCAAAGGATGAAAAGGAACACTGACGTAGTCTCTTCATTTTTAGCCTCTGAGTTCTGATCTGATAATGTATATAGCACATATTAAACCCAATTGCCACAGCACATTCATCATGTGGTTGCTAGCCTAAGACCACAACCACATTGCACTTTATCCAACTATAATATTGTCTACACTAAATGGACCAAGAAAGTATTTAAGCTTAAGCACATGTAATGTGTTCATTAAACATTTATAGACTGAAGGGGGGGTTTAAATCTGGATCTGCCCCTGCATAGCTTCAGACTCTGTGGGATCCCTCCATGGGACTGTGGTTAGTGAAATGTTTGGCAATGACAAAATTACCTGCTTATTTTGTTATACCCAGTCTTGTAACTTGTTTTCATTATGTTAACTTAATAGGAGGAAGAATAGTCACACCCAGGCCGAGGAAAACCCGATCTTCTGAAGAATAGTCACCCGAGCCGGAACCTTCTGAAGTATAGTCACCCAAGCTAGATCTACATTGGGAATTGGAGAGCAATATGATCACACAGGCTCTGGAATGCATTCTGAGAGAAAGCTCTAGCCCCAGCCCCAGCCCCAGCCCTAGCCCTAGCCTGAGCTGGGATCTGAAGAATAGTCACCTGGGCTGCGATCGGGTGACTATTCTTCAATTGACCCGAATTTTCAATTGTTGTGCAGTCATCTAGTTTATAAGACGATCTCCTCAAGGAGTACTAGTTGTGTGGGATTGGGAATGGATAGATAGTCAAGTATTGCACATGTCAGAATCTACAATCGAAGTTATGTAGAATATCTAGCTGCAGAGTTACCACTACAAATGCATACCATAATAGCAAATGTACAATGCATGACTCTAATGTCCAGCATACCCCTGTGTGAAGTCAGCATATGTCTGCAGAAAGAGAGATAATTCCAGTGTATCTCATACCTGAATCATACAACTAGTATGTTGTTAAACCATCAACCAGTATGATATTAAACCATCAACTAGTATGATATTAAGATCAACTAGTATGGTATTAAACCATCAACTAGTATGATTTTAAACCATCAACTAGTATGATATTAAACCATCAACCATCAACTAGTATGATATTAAACCATCAACTAATATGATATTAAACCATCAACTAGTATGATATTAAGATCAACTAGTATGGTATTAAACCATCAACTAGTATGATGTTAAACCATCAACTAGTATGATGTTAAACCATCAACTAGTATGATGTTAAACCATCAACTAGTATGATATTAAACCAACTAGATGATGTTAAACCATCAACTGGTATGATATTAAACCATCAACTAGTATGATATCAAACCATCAACTAGTATGATATTAAACCATCAACTAGTATGATATTAAACCAACTAGTATGATGTTAAACCATCAACTAGTATGATATTAAACCATCAACTAGTATGATATTAAACCATCAATAGTATGATGTTAAACCATCAACTAGTATGATATTAAACCATCAACTAGTATGATATCAAACCATCAACTAGTATGATATTAAACCATCAACTAGTATGATATTAAACCATCAACTAGTATGATGTTAAACCATCAACTAGTATGATATTAAACCAACTAGTATGATGTTAAACCATCAACTAATATGATATTAAACCATCAACTAGTAAGATATTAAACCATCAATAGTATGATGTTAAACCATCAACTAGTATGATATTAAACTGTCAACTAGTATGATATTAAACCATCAACTAGTATGATATTAAACCATCAACTAGTATGATATTAAACCATCAACTAGTATGATATTAAACCGTCAACTAGTATGATATTAAACCATCAACTAGTATGATATTAAACCATCAACTAGTATGATATTAAACCATCAACTAGTATGATATTAAAGCATCAGTTTTGTTTGTGAAATTGAAAGAAATAGCACAAAATCAGTAGAAGTTCTTGATCATGTACATACTGTTATTATGGAGAGCAGAATTAGAGTTTGCATGGTCTAAGTATCTAGTAACATGGGCCTGGTCCAAGCTATCATTCTGGCATTGACAATCCTGTAGGAAGATGGCCTCCAGCCTGTCGCTGTGCAAACACATGCTTAACACAATATTAAGAGCTGAACATTTATGATAGTAATAATAAAAATGAGTCATTTTTTAAGGTTGAAAATCATGTGAAAGCCCTTGTCATATAAATGTTCATAAATGTGCAAAAGATCAGAAAATAATGGAGGCAAATTGTGTGTGTCTTGCTGACAAACTTCCTCAAACAAGCACTGTTGCACTGTTGCACATCTATGTGTAGTGATGAGTAGGTTCTACTCTAATCCAGCAATGGTCCTTCAAGTGTTATAGCAAAATTTAACAAAATTCAGCAGACACTTTCCGAAACCCACAGCCATTCTTTCCATCTGCTTAAATGAATACAAAAATTATAAATGCAGTCAGCCTGTAATGTGGAATACTGCAATCTTATTGCCCCACAGCTGTAGTTGCATGACACCAAGTATATATACACTAGAGACACTAGACTCTTTTGTTCCCTGACCCAAAGATAAGGATCGACCATGCCAGAATACGATGGGCTTCTATGATCTGCTACATACATATCGCCAATTCCCTTTACCCTATTTTGCATTCAGGTGGGCATCAAAGAGTTGGCTACTGAATCGAGTGCACATTTTTGTTGATGTGTTTTAAGATTCCAGTCTTGTTGGACTGTCAAGTACAGTACCCACGATTGAATGGCCATATCATATCTAGACCATAGTGGATTGACTCTATTCTTCTATCATCAACGTGGAAATCTCACCTCCAGCAGGCACATATGGCATGGGTGGAAGCCCTCCTGCACCTCCGTCCACTCTCCTTCTGACACCCAATTCTATGTTGCTCATGTCCCTTTTGTCAATGTGGAAATCTCACCTCTAGATGGCTACTCCATACATATGGTGTGGGGCAGTATTTAGTAAAGGGTTTGGCTGGCATAGGCAATCTTTTACCTTTAGGACGGGAAACAAAAAGGGTCTGGTGGTGTCTCAGGCATAACAACTTGTGTCACGCAACTCTAGTTGGCTATCATTGCAATGTTACTGTTAGGCCTGTTGAGGCCACCACATACACACCACAGTAAGACATGAAATAAAATAAATAACAGCCTAACACACATGCTATTGACAATAACAACAAGAAGAATTGCAATATTATCAGCGAAGATTGTAAGCTATTCAAAGAGGTGGGAGGGGAGGGGACCAAAGTTTATCCATCAGCTCGCCATAGAACAATTTCCCTTCTCTGCCACAACTTCCCTACCCAATATATAATAACACACTCTCCCATCTCGCCCATCACTTATCCCATCCACACCTTTGCAGCAATGCATTTTCATCCTTACCGCACTCTTCCATATTCTTCCAGCTACCATCCAGCCCCTACAATTCTATGTATTTTATTCACTGGTAGCAGCCGATACCTCTCAAATTCCTCACAAATTAACAAGAAATGCCCCACATCTTCCCCCGCTCTGCTATCATAATTTTATATGATACATCTCTCATCGCTAATTATTCCACATCTCTTCTTATCCTCTAATAACCCAGCTGACACAATCTTTAGTCTAAATTACAACCTTACAACTTTCTGACTTCACATATCTCTCCACCCCTGCACCTTCTTTGCCAATTTGTACAACTTCAGCACACTCTTACTGTTTACTTTGTTCTCTTCCCAATCTTTCTCATTTCTATTTTTGTGATCTGTAAAACCTCAGCAAACCCTCCCAACCTCCTCACCAATATTCTTGCAAACACCTTTGCCACACTGCAACCTAATGCTAATATCCTACTTGGTCCTCGTCACCATCCTTATGGAGAGGTAGCAAACTCCTCTTCTTCTTCTCATTGCCACATTCATCACCTGCACCATCACTTCCACCAACCTTCTACCTCCATACATCGGCATCTCATACCTTTCTTCTCTTCAACCACTTCATTACCTCTACTACTTCTTCCCAACTCACTTCCTCACACATACCCAACTCCTGCCCACCCACTTCTCCTATCTCTGCTTCTAGTACTATGGCATCCAATCTTTTCCTCCCCAGCTCTTCCCAATTTTTTCCATCGCCTCCAACACCTCGTCTTCCCCCTCCACACTCCTTCCCTCATCATCTTTCATTCCTATATCTTCCTCATTCCTCTCAAATCATTCCAAAATAGTCCTATCCTGCTCTTTAATCTTCCTTACGGTTCTCTTCCTCAATTCCTTTTTCTCTTTCCTAATAGCCCTTTTCTTTCACTTCATTCTAGTCTCACATAGCTGCCTCAATGTAGCCTCCCCTCTCTCTTCCTTTCCCTTGACCTCCTATATTTAACACAAATTACCCTGTCCTTTCTACATCCTCCAACCATCATCCCTCTGACTTCTCCGTAATCTTCTCCCTCCCTGTTCCCTTCTCCACTGCAGCTAAAACTTTCTCCTTCCACCGACTCTTCAACTACGTTTCCTCCAACTCTTGCTCAAGTTCTCTCGCCTCTTCCTTCTCACCCTATGAACATTTCCCCACTACCTCCCAGTCTAGCATACTGACAATTATCCATTTAAATTGCTCTCTTTTCACTTGTACTTCTCTTCTCCTACACATAATTTCATCCCAGATAAAGTCATGGTCCAGCCCCCCACATCCAACTTGCCTGACCAAACTACATCATGGCTTTACTAAATCTATGATCAACTTTCTCTCCCCACTTTCCCATATCCACCTACCCTCACAGCACTGCCAACCCTAACCAGCTCCAACAACCTCTTCCGTTATTGTTTGGGTTTTCCTCTGCTCCTAATTCCCCCAACACAACTACATCAAAACCTTTCCCTTCATACTTCACATCATCCTCCTGCAATACATCAGGGCACTCAACTGCTCAAGATTTAATTCACTAAGCAGACTCTGTACAACTTCTGCACCAATCATCGTAACAAAACTATCTTCACCATACTCATCCTGCGCTTTGATATAGGCATCTTCGGAAAGTAAATCACCTTTCTGAAGAGCAAACATGCCAGGTTCTACTACAGTGATGGGATCAAGGCAGTAAATTTAAATCTCTGCATCACTGACTCTCACTCCTTCTGGATTCACATACATTAGTCCAACCATAATCTTCCTTCTCCCCACTCTGTTCAACTCCACCACAGCAAACCTTCTCTTGACTTCCACACCCTAGACTCCCAACTCGTGTTTACAGCACTCCCACACTTCTACTTGCCCAACTACTACCATCTCTATTCCTCTCGTACCATTTATTCCCTGCCCACCTCCTCCTCCTATTGCAGAAATGTCTCCACTAACCACAGCATGTCAAATCTTCTTCATGCCCAACACTACCTTCAAATCCCCCTCCCTTGACCACCATCCACTACAATTAACAAATTCCACACTCAAACTCCCAGGTTCCCTATCTTTGGTCCCTCTCCCATCTCCCACCCTGCTTAACAAACTTAGCCCACTCACCTACTTAGGTAAGTTCATGAGTCTTTGATAGGATTCTCTTTTGGGGTGTTGATTTATATTCCATGCATGTGGAAGCACAAACCAGCATTATATATTATTATCAATGGTAAACACACTAGTTATTGAACTAGAGTGTTTTGTTGCGAAGTCTACCCCTCGGAGGAGGTCTGTATGAACACAGCTTAGCTTGCTTTGCTTCTCTTTCTTGAAACTTTTTGACCCTACCATCAACCATATTAGGTAGGCCCTATATAGCTAGTTCCACACAATTCTAGTTAGCATATGAACTGCAACTTATTTGGTAGCATTGTTAAATTTGCAAGTGTTATGTTGCAAAGTGGAGCTGAAGTTGCAGTGAGGATCACCACCGTTCCACAAAACAAAAGGTGCTCTCTATTATGCCTGTTTCTTTGGTACTTTCATATCACTGGCAGGCAAAGTGAATTCTCACTTGCGAGTTGAACAGAAGATATGAACTGCATTGCTGCACATGGCCTGTGATGTATGTGTCCATGTGCCCATCTATCTGCTGTATATTCACCCCCCCCCCCCCCCCCCCCCCCCCCCCAAAATATGGATGGTTACCAAAAGATGTTAAATAAAATCTTTGACTACTACAAAAACATAATTACTGTATATTGATACTTGTCGCATCTTGAAAATTAGTTGCCAAAAATCAAGTGACCTGTTTCTGGCCTTGCCAGTTGTACTACTCTATATGGGTGATCGTAGGATTTCCTGCTTGGCTCCTCTCTAGACTTGCGGCAAGATTGGTTACAGTACTTGCAGTCGCTTGACCACCATGAGCTTCCGACTCTGTGGCAACAGAAAGCTGCACTCCACTCTCATCAGCATGCTCCTTGGTGCCTTGTCTCTACAAACTTTGTATATTTTACTATAAACATTTACATTAGACATCTAAGCAATCCTGGAAGCTGTAAGATGATAATAAGCAGGACAACCGACTTTTGGTCAATGCAGTGTGTGATCCATTTCCCCATCAGTCTAATTCGAAACATAGATGAGTAGATTCTCTTTGAGGAGATTTTTTCTAACCGCTCTCTTATTTTAAGGCCTTGAAAGTTTGTCGTTCGTGAAGTGAGCATTTTTTAGAGTATCCATAAGCCAACATTTTCGTGGAGACATTTTGGCTTTGGAGAAAAGAAGGTGGTCAAGACCCTAGTTACAGTGCAGCCATCAAGCTGAAAGTTATCAAGTTTACAGAGATGATGGTGATGTAAACAAGAAAGAGGTCACCGTAAACTAGCCTTGATCCTCAGCTAGTCTCACTGGCCAGACACAGAGTTGGATATAAATCTGTTGTCTTCACTTTATCAAGTTTTCATGTGGAATGTTAATAAGACAATCCTATTGGCTATCACATCATCAGACATCGTAAAATAATTGTGTGCTAGTGAAACACTCCAGTGGCTTGACAAGTAGTTTAACATGAAGGATGTGATCGAATTGGTATATATAACTGTAGCCGTCTTGATGCAAATATATGCCGAGGCTTGCCCACAGCACGATCAGCTGTCAGTATGTTTATTGGGCGACTAAAGCATTTTGTTTGCCTTCCAACTGACAGTAGCAAGTATCTACCTGCTGCCTTGAAGGTGTTCAGGATATCAAAGTATTGTCTCCTGCTCTCTCTCATTGAAGGGTCAGGTGAGGACATTTTACAACCAGGAAAATATGCTAATATTTTCCGTGTTCATTGCTGTTGGGGTTCTGTTGACACACTGACATGTAATAATGGTATTGGGCACACTGCATGAGGAAATTATAATTTAAACATAGAATGTGTGTAAATAGTGGAGGTATGTGCAATAGTTCCATTCCCAATCATTCAGAGGATTTCAGACCAGGAGTGTTGGTGATCATGTAACCAAAGTTTCTTGTTGTCTGCACTGTTTATCAATATGTATGGAATACAGTTAAAGTAATATGTCATGGTGGGTGGGGGTGGGGGGGGGGGGGGGGGGGGGGGGTAATGAGTGCAGTCCCAACAGCAGGAGAGGTCTTTTCCTCCTCTTCTTAGGTTACATGTCTTCTAGTGGATATGACAGTGATTTATTTCACTGGCTAGGAATTCAATGGACAGAATAATGTGGGGAAATGCATCTTGAGCCCCAAGTTCACCAGCTTGTTTCATTTGTTCTCTTTTTCTGTGAAAGTTTTCTCTCAATCACACCACCTTTGCTGGGTTTCTCAGACAAATGAGGGTGTATGCAGTTCCTATAGATAAAACATGCTGAGCTGACTCATTTCCAAACAGCTATTTGGAATATCTATTAAAAGGCAAAGTCAATGGTGGTTAGCTTTGTTAGATACTCCTCTTCTTTCTGCTTTACTTTAGCTGCTATTGCAAAAGGATAGTTCATCATTGTCCTAGATTCCTATGAAAAGCCATGGACATATTATAAATAATGCTTGGGTATGCACAAGCTTGGGATGTCAGAGCACCACTCCACTGGTGCACCAGATGTATATTCAACCTCTATACATGTGGCCATGAGTGTTGTCTTCAGCTTGAACTTCAAGAAGCTGCATGGCCAAGTAAAGGAGTGTAGTTACTTCTGTAGGCATGGTGTGCCACCCGACTATCTTTGTCATGATGAACATTCACAGGAATGAGTGTAGTGTTCAAATTGAGTGTAAACAGTTTTTCTACTGCTTTCAGGCAAATTCCCACTGAAATAATCTAAATACAAAAGGTAATAGAGAAGAAGTCTGCTTGCTTCTGGTATCAACAGTTGCTTTCAAGTAGGACAAAGGAGAAGGTGATTATGATGAGGTATTTTCATGAAGACTTAGTGATGAGATGATCCTCTGTCAAGCTCCAATTATTCCTTGCCAAACAAATTGAAGACACATAGATAGATAAATAGATAGATAAATAGATAGATAGATAGATAGATAGATAGATACATACATACATACATAGAGAGAGAGACAGACAGACCAAACAGATAGATAGTTTAGGCATGGCATAGGTAATCTGGCATAGTCTGGAGTAGTGGGATCAGGAACCAACTACTCCAAACTATGTCAAAGGCAACACAAGGAACCGATTCTGTTAACGCACGTTTTTTTGGAGGAGAATCCTAACCTACTTGAGGTCCAATATGCCCCAGGAAACATTGTCTGCAGATACGATCATGAATGTCACAAGGATTTGACTGAAATGTTCGAGTTGAAGCATGTAGCTAATGAGTTTTGTTCTCGAGTGGTTACAGGAGGAGTCAGACAAACAGTAAGTAATCAAGTTTTTTTATCACTAGTGCTTAAACCAAATGATGATAAGAGAGAAATTTACTGTTGGCAATTTATGTCATCAGCTGACAATCACTTTACTGGATTATCTCCAAAGTCATGCTCAGGATAAGACTTATTCATGCCTGTATTTCACATATAATAAATATTACTTGCCTTACCAACTCAATTTCTGCTGCTACACCGCTGCATTACTGCATAGAAATCATTTGGAACAAGTCCTCTGAAGGCCTATACACACTACACAAGAAAACGTGAGCACATTCTGCCTGTCTATACTGCAACCGTCTGATTGAAAACATGTTTAGAAAAGTTTCTGAAAGTGGGAGGGGGGGGGGGGGAACAAGGCTTTATTGCATGGGAGTTAATCCCAGCACACCACGTAAAAGTTAGGGGATTGTATGGAGTATCCCCTCCAGGAAGAGCTTGATTATCTCAACTTGATTGTGGTGCAATCTGGGGGAGGTTTGTAATTAGTATCTGAACTTGATTGTGGTGCAATCTGGGGGAGGTTTGTAATTAGTATTTGAACCTTGATTGTGGTGCAATCTGGGGGAGGTTTGTAACTGAACTTGATTGTGGTGCAATCTGGGGGAGGTTTGTAATTAGTATCTGAACTGAACTTGATTGTGATGCAATCTGGGGGAGGTTTGTAATCTGATAACAAAACTAGAAAGGGTTCGAAATGCATCTTGAATCTGAGCTTCCATAATCTTCTGAAGAAATGTTTGTTTGTTATTATGGTTCTTACTTCAAAAAGGAAGTGAGCTCAGTCACCTTACCACATATGGGCAGGAACAAGAGACACAGAGGTATTAAAAGTTGCTAAACTCATGCTAGCGAAGGCAGTAGCAGATGCAACCAACAAACGAAGTTTCAGTGCAATCAGGAGTCAATCAGGAGGTTGAATACATAGCTTGGAACAACATCTAGTCAAGCTTGTCTTGACTGGTGTATGCCGATACCTTGCATGTGGTGGACCTTCTAATAACAAGGCTACTTGTGTATTTGCAGTAGAAAAATTGCAATGGGATATGAGTTCCCAAAGCTGCCACCCCCTCTTGTATTCAATGCCTTCGGCAGCACAAAAGCATTCAACACATTACACTCTCTCTTGTGGGGTCAACATAATTAAGTTTGAAACACAAAAAAAAACTGTACGCACACAAGCTTAGATATGTGGTCCAACACGTGCAAAAGATTCCCCATTCTCAGATGTATGGATAAAAAGTTATGAGGTATTCATTCCTATGTGGATGCCTTGTTTATTAGGCATCACGGCATGCTGGATCTTCTTACCTCATTCAGGCAAGTGGACAACTACAAAAAAAAACTCCTCAAACAGAACATTGGCTTTCTGTGTTAAAATGATCAGAGCCATCTTGGCTCTTTCCTTGATCATCTACAAACAGCCTAGAAGTGCACTCTTCCAATCGGCAGTCAATAAGCATGCTGCAGAGAATAGATTAAATAAATATTCATGGGTGTGATGTTGGATGCTATTATTTTTATGCCGCTATAATTAAATCTGTACCTAATCTTAAGGTTTGCTACATATAAGTGACTCCATCATACGAATTTTTCCTCATCCTCACAAGGATGGCAATGAGATAATTTCTTTGCTATAATCCCTGGCCTGCTACCGCATTAGATTTCATCATACTGAGACATATGGCCCAATGTTCTAGTTACAACATAAGCTTAGGCCTAGCATCATTAAACTGAACCAAACTACTTACATTATTATATAGTCCGACCAATGTGTGGCAACTGGAGTAAATGTTTCTAGATTAAAACTCACATTAGCATCATGTTAGCCAATTGCTCCCAAAGAGATCCCAGTGTGCCTTGGATCCTTTGTTAAATCATGTACTAGTAAAGCCTCCAACAAGAATCGCACTTATAATTTTTATTTACAAGACAAATGTTTTTCTATTAAACTATAGAGGCGGGAATATTAACACTGACAAACTTAATAATAATGTTCCACCCCAGAAAGAAATAAACCCGTAAATATGACCGTTATTAAAACATTTAAAAAAACTTTGGAAAAACTTGAAATTCATCTTCAAGATCTATACATGTATTGGGCGTGTGCATTACCTCCCTGTATCTATTTCAAAATGGCGCAAACCAAAACACACACAAAAACAGAACTCTCATCTCAGGTGCAACTCACTTTGACAGTATCTTAACATCCTAAATGGCGGTTTCACAGCTGATTCTAGCTCCAAAACTACTTCCAGCATTTGAATCTTTGCTGAGGTAGTAAACTACTTCCAGTATGCCAGGAATCCTTGTTGCTGTTACATTGTTAAAAATACTGAAATTCTTCAAGGATCTCTTTTCTTCCTCCACTCCCTTCTTCCACTCCCATAACTTGATAACAATATTATGTCCATTCATATCAACTATACTACTACAACTAAAATCATTTCAGTTGGTAAGGATTGTTGATCCAATAAGCACCCGTGTGCAGTATTGAGCCTAGCTAAGCAGAATTGGCAGCATCTGATGTTTTCACTGCGTTTACAAGAAGCTTACTGTTGTAACACAGACCTTCAACAAAACAGTAAATTGTAAAATGTTTTTGTTTGTTTTTAATATTGGAGAATTTACCAATGCAGATCCTTTAACTCTTAAAATAATGATCACCAATATTATCACACTGCTTTCTAAAATCTGCATTATATATTTGGTGGTTCACAATTTTTACAATAAAAACCATGTGGACCCGAAACATAGATGATCCTTTACCATTCATACTATAAGCAGTACAATATTGGTGTACATGATTTTAAATGGAAATGGGTCATGTAACTGGTTGTGGTGAACATGGATAGCTACAGTCTTGTTCCCTAACAGGTCATCTATTAGAGTTGTAAATAACGACTTGTTTCAATTTTTTTGTTTCGTTGTTTCTGTATATTGACAGAGTTCTACAAGTTGAACTCTGAACTTTATTGTTGCTTGAAACTACACATATCAGCATATCCCAAATCTTGTTACTATCGTTGACTGAACCCATGTAGGGTCAGCTACAGCAGACTTGGTAACAGTTGCATAGGAGAACTCCACCAACCAAATAGCAGAGACCAAGGGACGAGAAAGAAATCTCCACAAACTCAACTGTGGAACTGAGGACAGGTCGTTCATTCTACTTAGTTAATGTTCAACTAACATGGAGAAAAATCTTGACCCAACTCTGATTATAAAAATGGACGTTATTACATCATCGGCAACCACCACTACCCACACTTTTGCTGTCATTAAGAAATAGAGTAGTCATGGACATGCATTGGAACAACTGCAGTCTTCTGGCACTCAAGTTTTCCTTGTGAATGAATGTTTTGTATGCGAGTCATGTGAGTGGGAAAACAGGGAATTGAATTTCAAGGTTTTGTTACACTTTCAATGTTTTTGGTGCCAGCAGTTTACTACCTTAGTGAAGGCATGCTTGGAGTGTTTTGGAGCTATATAGCATTGGCCATTTGGGACACTAAGAAGCTGCCAAAATGAGTTTTATCTGAGATATGAGTAGTGTGGGGGCAGGTTGCCATCTGCCATTTGAAATATGGTCGACCAATCAAGGAACTCCTACCACACCCCATAAATTATGGTCAAACATTTGTTAACCCATTCACTGGTGTAAGCGTATTATATATATATATATGCCAAAAGAATTAAAAAATCGATAAAAAATCGATCGTAGGTTTAAAAAATATCCAATAGAGGTTAAAAAATAGCTACATTCTTTCTCTACTTGCCTACCAAATATAAAGGCTATAGACATTCGGTAACTAAGGGGGGAATACCGACCATTCAGAGTTTGAGCAGCTTTTTCACCATGATCAAGATGTCCGGTCGACTAACCTTGGATTGTGCTTTCTCAGGTTCTGGACGATGATTTTAGAGTGTCTGAGGGGGAAGGCAGTGATGAAGAAGGTGATGGCATCTTGTCTTACCTTTGCCAGACCAGTGTTGACCCTGAAGCTCTGCTATTGCTTGGCGTACCTTCAAGCAAGCCTAGCGCTCTCATTCGAGCTGACGATTTGGATGAAGATGAGAGCTTAGCGATGAAGAAGGCATTGACTGTGAGTTTAGCTATAGTTAGCTGTGCAGTGAGTAAGCAGCATGAACTGCAAAGGCTTC
Source organism: Cladorhizidae sp. MBARI D1340-BT2 (assembly GCA_028752905.1). Classification (NCBI taxonomy): domain Eukaryota; kingdom Metazoa; phylum Porifera; class Demospongiae; order Poecilosclerida; family Cladorhizidae; species Cladorhizidae sp. MBARI D1340-BT2. Next base: position 22,684,426 of record JAQNBH010000015.1, on the reverse strand, counting down.
CTTGTTCATGGTAGTCCATAAAAAAAGGTCAATTTTTTTAAATCATACCAGTGTTTCACAAAGGACTGTTTTTCTCTCCAACTATCACACCATGGTAGACTCCACCCAGTAGTTTTCTTGTGTTTTGCTTCGATCTGTTGTTTGTTGGTTTCTGCATGGTATTTTCTATCTGTAATATTGTGTTCATATTCATGTGATTCATTGTGATGGTCATGTATTGTGCTAGCATGCATATATGTATTCACACTTCTGGAAGGTTATAATTCAGATCAAAGTATCAAATTGTGGTACACTTAAACGTTAAGTAATATGTTTTCATTGTTATGAAGACACATTCAAAATACTCATTCCTGTGATGGGCACTTCATTTTAGATTCTCCTGAACCCTATTTTAAACATTGTTGCCTACAGGCATTAAAGTATTCATGGTACATCTTGCTTTTCCTTGTATATAACCTATAATGAATTACTACGTTCAAATGAGGTTCAACTCAATGTGGTTTCGTGGTGTGTTTCTATGGCAAAAAACGCTAACCAATGCTAACCACAATGTTGGTCAGTACAAATGCAATCGCATGTGGTATGGTTGCTAGGTTTTTTTACAAAATATTGCTGAGATAGCAAGGCATATCTTCACCTAGGTTGTGTTTATTTAACTTTTGAAATAGTCACCAGTGAAAGGGTTAATTCTTTTTTTTTTTTTTTTGACAAGCCAATCTAGCATGCTGGTTCTAAATGAACATCTTTGTTTCTGTGTATCCCATCTCATTCCCCCCCCTTGAATAACTTGAGAATCGAGCTTTTCGACAGCGCTTTGGAGGTAAATTTTAATAGCAGTATCACGAAGATTCCAATGTTCCAATATCCATGACCAATAAGTTGCTTGATTGCGGAATATAGCCTTTGGTAGGGATCTTTTGGTGGGTAAGTTGATCGCTGATGCAATCAAGCTAATGCATATGCTGTTCATAAGAAGAACAAATGACCTATCCTGGTTCTGCTGTTTGGTTGGTGGAATTCTTGCTCCTGGGAAATTGTGGTAACTGGGCCTCTACTAAAACGCCTGCCGTTTGATTGGTTGAATTCTTCTGTGCAACTGTACCAAGTCCTTGAAGGAGACTGTGGCTGACCCTGCATGGGTGCAGTTAGCAAGAGCAAACAAGACATGGCTGTGGTGATGTGTGTGGTGTGCAACAAGAAGAAACAAGTTAGAAAAAGTGTTCAAAAGTCCACTGACTTGGAGTTGGAATTTGTTGAACCTGCCTAACACACAGCTATAACGGGTATTTCTTTTCTTTGTTTTAACAATTGATTTTCTAAATAACCCTACATCATTATTGGGTGAAAATTATATATATATATATTATATAGTGTGATCACCTGATGGATCTGGTTTGCATGGATGTGGCTGGCAGTAATGTAAACCATATCCAAGTTCACACTTGCGGGACTGTCCCCCAATTTTCACTCTGCCCCAATCTCACCATGGATGCACTCGAGCCTATCCAAATGTCTACTGTTATCATTGGCAAGCTTCAGTGGACTGTGACTGTTTAAGAACTTGTTGGGGGTAAACAAACAACAACAACTTTTGTGGATGCTGCACAGACTGCTGGGCATTAGCAAGCACAGCTAATCACTTGGATGATGAGATTCATTACTAAGGTTAAGTTTATTCATGGACAGTATCCTTTGGGCCTCAAGCAAAGGCATTCTTGGGACGCCGCCTGAGGTCAGTGAATTACGAAGATAACTCCCATCAACATCTTCTTCAACGGATTTCTGTGGCTGTGCGCAGCGTGGGAATGCAGCCTCAGTAATGGCATCTTTGCCATCAGGGTAGGGGACGAGCGATTTCTCTAATGTCGTCACTTGAACATTTGAACTTGAGGGGAAGGGGGTTCTATAAACTATATGAATAATCTCACAAATTGTATGACACATATTCAATTTCTTTTATGTAAAAGAATCTTTATCTTATCCTACAGTTTGGGAATCAATATATAGATCCCCAAGAATATTATAATAATTATATATATATGTATATATTAAAAACAAAGACTATTCTACAGCTTCCTAATCATTTCATTTCCTACCAAAACTGTCCATCAAGAACTTTCTATATAATTTGTCACACTCCACTAATAGGGGTTGCTTTATCAGATCAAGGTTGGTAGTTATGCAAACTACAAATTAGGTGATGTCAACTTTACTAATGACCAAATTAGTATGCAGTAGAGCTCTGTATATACATCTCATTGTTCTAGCTTCTGACCACCTATTGTTTAGCACCCCACTTCTATTACAAGATAACCAGCACTTAGGAGCAGATATATTTAGTAACACATATTCTTTCTTCTATATATATACCAAAATTAAAAAAATACTTTGCATAATTTTTTTTTAGACGGGGACTTAGTCTTACAAGATCCAGTCAAATAGGAGCTTTTCTCTAGAGTCAGACTAACAAAGGCCTATATAGTCTCTCAAGCCAAACGTTGAAGAGTATGCTAAGAAGGAGCTAGTGATTACTTTTAGAGAATGTTCATCTACAAAACTACATGGACCCCTTTAATTCATGGCCGTTGAGCCAAAGATGTTAACAATTTTAGCAACAGGCATGCTGTTGGCATCCTTCACAGACCAGATGTACTGGGCACGTTGAAACTACATAAGCGACGGAGGAGGATCTAAACAACCGCTAGGAGACTGGGTAAAGAAAGAGCTAGAAATAAACAGCAAATGAGCAACAAGTTCCTTTGGGAAGCTATGCTGGTAATAGGTGTAGGCATGCTAGTAACTACCTTCAAGTACATTGCCTTGATGGTGAAGCTAGTATGCATGGCACGTAACTCGACCTTTTCCAATGACAGCAAGACAAGCGCTTCACAGCCACCATAAGGACGCCTAACAAAAATGGTTTGTAACGGCAACGAGAAAGTCACTTAACATTTTATTGTACGCTAGATATCCAGAGGTTTATTATTACCATTTATAGTACATTTCTCGTCTACTTTTGCAGGCTACTCGTAGTTATATATAATTATATAGGTTCCTAACATTATGCTATTTATAACTAATCCCCCCCCCCCCCGTTCTCCACCTGCGGCTTGAAAATATGACACTCACTTCTCAAGAAATGGATGTGCAGGTTTTTGTGTGGAATGATAAGATTGTAGTAGCCACACTCATAGGACCTATAAATTATAATTATATATACATGCGGAATCAAACCATATCTCAGTTTGGTGTCTTTAGGTGTCAGGCAGATGTCTCAAACTCAACACTAGTCCTTTAGAGAGGTAAGAACACGGCTTGTGCATGCTCCAATGCCAGTCCCTCCTCTTCCCCCACTCGCCTGACTCTTGTTAGGCATATTCACACTACACAAAAATGAAAATGTTCAAAGGAGTTATCTTGACCTAGAGTCGTATTGCTGGTATCCACGCTATTCAACTGATTATCAAAGCGTTCTCATGAAGATAAATTTCAACAATGATTGATAGCAATCATTGAGTTGTTGTGCTATTTTTACTATCTGGATCTCATCTAAAAAAGTTTAAATAGTAGACCTCGTCCTAGCATACCTGCCATTTATGAAGTGGCATTATGTTCTGATACTTTGCATTATAAAGTAAAAGCTGGTTGTTCAAGTGCACCGAGTTACTGAGCACATGCTTGTTGTTAGCTTATGCCACTGACGCGGCACGAGGCATCATAAAAAAATTGTTTTGGAACATTGAATGCATTGCATCATGTTGCATTACACCGCTTGAATAGAATTTATTTAAAATCACAATTTTACAGGAACAAAGACGTTAAAAAAATAATTAATTTTTTAAAATCTGGTGTTTGGCCAACACCATGGGCGTTGTGCAGCTAGTTTCTGGGCTGGACCGAGTGCAGGAAGATACTGGGGAACGAGGGAAACGAGTCGGTGGTGATGGCCACTGGCGGGTGTGTCCAGCCCTGTAAAGACCAGAACGTTGTCCCTCTTTTTTGAGGAACCACCTTCAAACTCACATTAAAACTATCCCTAAAGGAGATGGCCTGTTACTCAGTGGGTAGAGGAATGAGATGGCCAACTTTATTAGCAAATATCCATTTTTACGTCGGAACTTGCTAATGATTTACCACGTGCTCTCTTCTTTTCCTGGTAGACATGGTGCAAGCACATTGTTCACTGCCCATACACACTGTACACAACATGTGTCCACTAGTAGCTGCAACCACCAATGAGTGGTACTGTTCACTACAACATGTGAAAGGCTATTGAGTTACCATGTGCTTCTTGTATCTTGTGGACAGAGTAGTTTTGCTGGTGCTTTGTGTTTAGCTGGCCATTGGTCCGCATACGGGTCGTCCGTGACTACAGGCAGATGATTATGATCAAGTGCCTATCTTACACAGGAGGTGATCTAGTAGCTACTCCTCTCATCTCAAAAGTGGGATTAGAGTAAACTTGGCTATTTGGATATTATGTGTTCACTGTATATAGCGGAAAGTACAAAAAAACATTGAGTACTTAATATATATATATATGCTTATATATAGTGGGTATATAGTGGATATATATTATAGTGGATACCTATATAGTGGACATCATAAAATGGACATCTATTATAGTGGATATCTATATAGTGGATATGTATATATATGTTCCATCGAATCTCTGCCCAATCTATAGATTGTGTGCACAATCTATGATCTATTGCCTGCCAATACACTTCCAAACATGGTAGCATATTAACACCCTTTGCAACAGAGAAACAGAGAAAGTGATGATTGCAACTGAGAGTGTAATGATGTAGAAAAAAAGTGATAACGAGAAAAAGTTCCACATGGACATGGCAGATAAAGAACTAAGTGACATGGCAAGTGTAGCTAGAGCAAAAAAAAGATATTTGAAGAATATTGTTGTCAAAAAAGATATAATGCAGTTTGTAATACCCACGAACACTCGCACAACTGCTATAGTCCCCAAATGTAGAGAAACTTGCCTCACAAACAGCTCTTTTCCCTTCTTCTCTTTTCATGGGAGTAGCGCAGGCTTTGTAAATTCCCGTCGACTACCGTCGACTATCCCATATTGTGTGGGTGGGTTTGGATATTTGGCTTGCACACTCACTCAGTATAACTAGTCGATAATAAGTACTGGTCCCCATCCAATCTATGAATCTGTTACAAAGGGTGTTAATATGCTACCATGTTTTGAAGTGTATTGATTGGCAGGCAATAGATGGGCATTCATAGATTGGATGGAACATAATATAATAGTGATATCTATATATATAGTGGATATCTATAATATAGTGGATATGTATATATATATAGTGCATATCTATATATATAGTGGATATCTATATAGTGGATATGTATAGCTATATATAGTGCATATCTATATCTATATAATATATAGTGCATATCTATATATAATAGTGGATATCTATATAGTGGATATGTATATAGATATAGTGCATATCTATCTATATCTATATAGTGCATATCTATATCTATATATAGTGCATATCTATCTATATATAATAGTGGATATCTATATAGTGGATATGTATATATATAGTGCATATCTATATATATATATATAGTGGATATCTATATAGTGGATATAAGGAACAACAACAGAAAGTGTGCAGTTAACAACTGATCATTGATGATGTTCATAACTTGAAACATTCACAAACAATGCAACAGCTAACAAACAGAAACCAAAAGATGTGGACAAACAGAGAGCCGACAACTGCTACAATCCTTGAATGAAGAGAGGTTCTAGATCGATGGGAAGAGAGAGAGTGAGCTGAAAGGTATCCAGCAGGTTCTGAAAGAGGACAGGGTCTCGTAAGAAAGACTTTGCATCATAGAAGGAAGGGAGGTCAGAGAAGCTTGCCACCAGAGCCAACCAGTCTCGCAGTAAGTGGTCCCTACAAAGGTTATTATTAACAGGAAAAGTCCATCACCACAAGCATCTTGTTGGTAACACGTGTGCATCATCATTGCCATGCTTACCTCAAGCCAAGACAGAGGAGTTTCATAACCTACAAAATAATAAACGAGGGGGGGGGGAAATATAAAGGGTCAAAAGGTCATATACACTATCTAGAGAAGGTAAAGTCAATTCACACGCATGACTCTTTACCAGGTGTGATCAGTGTTCATATCTCTTGTAACCCTTTACTAGGTACGAGCAGAGTGAACTGTCTCTAGCAAACTCTAGACCATGTGCAAGTAGTGTAAATAACTCTAACAACCCTTTACCAGCTGAAACATCATGCACACACTTGCCTTCTCGTCCTTGCCTATGCTACTGCTGCTGCTGTTGATTCTGGACACAGCCGCCTGGAACAAGTCTCTACAACTCAGCTCGTGCTCGTGGCAATAGTAAGTAGTACTGTTGTAATCTCCAGCTCTGTGGTACGCATTAGCAGCACTTAGCTCATAGGTGGTCATGTCATTGGACAAGAAGTACTCGTCAACTCGCTCCAGGAGATCCCAAAAGTGAAGCCGCTTGGTGAATTTCTTATAGGACTTGAAGCCTGCCTCAAACACCTAATAAGAGGAAGGTGAACATTTGTTGTCTTCCAATTGTGGATCGTGTAGAGTTAGAGTGGAAAGAGGTTAATTTCAGGGAATGGAGGGTATCCAGATAATTGCCAGTAACGACCAACCATACCAGCACGATGTGCACCCGTAACAGGTAGCAACTATACTAATATAATATGCATGTATACTAATATAATATGCATGTATAGGGAGCAACTATACTAATATAATATGCATGTATAGGGAGCAACTATACTAATATAATATGCATGTATAGGGAGCAACTATACTAATATAATATACATGTATAGGGAGCAACTATACTAATATAATATGCATGTATAGGGAGCAACTATACTAATATAATATGCATGTATAGGGAGCAACTATACTAATATAATATGCATGTATAGGGAGCAACTATACTAATATAATATGCATGTATAGGGAGCAACTATACTAATATAATATGCATGTATAGGGAGCAACTATACTAATATAATATGCATGTATAGGGAGCAACTATACTAATATAATATGCATGTATAGGGAGCAACTATACTAATATAATATGCATGTATAGGGTGCAACTATACTAATATAATATGCATGTATAGGGAGCAACTATACTAATATAATATGCATGTATAGGGAGCAACTATACTAATATAATATGCATGTATAGGGAGCAACTACACTAATATAATATGCATGTATAGGGAGCAACTATACTAATATAATATGCATGTACAGGGAGCAACTATACTAATATAATATGCATGTATAGGGAGCAACTATACTAATATAATATGCATGTATAGGGAGCAACCATACTAATATAATATGCATGTATAGGGAGCAACTATACTAATATAATATACATGTATAGGGAGCAACCATACTAATATAATATGCATGTATAGGGAGCAACTATACTAATATAATATGCATGTATAGGGAGCAACCATACTAATATAATATGCATGTATAGGGAGCAACCATACTAATATAATATGCATGTATAGGGAGCAACTATACTAATATAATATACATGTATAGGGAGCAACTATACTAATATAATATGCATGTATAGGGAGCAACCATACTAATATAATATGCATGTATAGGGAGCAACTATACTAATATAATATACATGTATAGGGAGCAACTATACTAATATAATATGCATGTATAGGGAGCAACTATACTAATATAATATGCATGTATAGGGAGCAACTATACTAATATAATATGCATGTATAGGGAGCAACTATACTAATATAATATGCATGTATAGGGAGCAACTATACTAATATAATATGCATGTATAGGGAGCAACTATACTAATATAATATGCATGTATAGGGAGCAACTATACTAATATAATATGCATGTATAGGGAGCAACTATACTAATATAATATGCATGTATAGGGAGCAACTATACTAATATAATATGCATGTATTGGGAGCAACTATACTAATATAATATGCATGTATAGGGAGCAACTATACTAATATAATATGCATGTATAGGGAGCAACTATACTAATATAATATGCATGTATAGTGAGCAACTATACTAATATAATATGCATGTATAGGGAGCAACTATACTAATATAATATGCATGTATAGGGAGCAACTATACTAATATAATATGCATGTATAGGGAGCAACTATACTAATATAATATGCATGTATAGGGAGCAACTATACTAATATAATATGCATGTATAGTGAGCAACTATACTAATATAATATGCATGTATAGTGAGCAACCATACTAATATAATATGCATGTATAGGGAGCAACTATACTAATATAATATGCATGTATAGGGAGCAACTATACTAATATAATATGCATGTATAGGGAGCAACTATACTAATATAATATGCATGTATAGGGAGCAACTATACTAATATAATATGCATGTATAGGGAGCAACTATACTAATATAATATGCATGTATAGGGAGCAACTATACTAATATAATATGCATGTATAGGGAGCAACTATACTAATATAATATGCATGTATAGGGAGCAACTATACTAATATAATATGCATGTATTGGGAGCAACTATACTAATATAATATGCATGTATAGGGAGCAACTATACTAATATAATATGCATGTATAGGGAGCAACTATACTAATATAATATGCATGTATAGGGAGCAACTATACTAATATAATATGCATGTATAGGGAGCAACTATACTAATATAATATGCATGTATAGGGAGCAACTATACTAATATAATATGCATGTATAGGGAGCAACTATACTAATATAATATGCATGTATAGGGAGCAACTATACTAATATAATATGCATGTATAGGGAGCAACTATACTAATATAATATGCATGTATAGGGAGCAACTATACTAATATAATATGCATGTATAGGGAGCAACTATACTAATATAATATGCATGTATAGGGAGCAACTATACTAATATAATATGCATGTATAGGGAGCAACTATACTAATATAATATGCATGTATAGGGAGCAACTATACTAATATAATATGCATGTATAGGGAGCAACTATACTAATATAATATGCATGCATAGGCAGCAACTATACTAATATAATATGCATGTATTGGGAGCAACTATACTAATATAATATGCATGTATAGGGAGCAACTATACTAATATAATATGCATGTATAGTGAGCAACTATACTAATATAATATGCATGTATAGGGAGCAACTGTACTAATATAATATGCATGTATAGGGAGCAACTATACTAATATAATATGCATGTATAGGGAGCAACTATACTAATATAATATGCATGTATAGAGAGCAACTATACTAATATAATATGCATGTATAGGGAGCAACTATACTAATATAATATGCATGTATAGGGAGCAACTATACTAATATAATATGCATGTATAGGGAGCAACTATACTAATATAATATGCATGTATAGGGAGCAACTATACTAATATAATATGCATGTATAGGGAGCAACTATACTAATATAATATGCATGTATAGGGAGCAACTATACTAATATAATATGCATGTATAGGTAGCAACTATACTAATATAATATGCATGTATAGGGAGCAACCATACTAATATAATATGCATGTATAGGGAGCAACCATACTAATATAATATGCATGTATAGGGAGCAACTATACTAATATAATATGCATGTATAGGGTGCAACTATACTAATATAATAGCATATTATAGGGAGCAACTATACTAATATAATATGCATGTATAGGGAGCAACTATACTAATATAATATGCATGTATAGGGTGCAACTATACTAATATAATATGCATGTATAGGGAGCAACTATACTAATATAATATGCATGTATAGGGAGCAACTATACTAATATAATATGCATGTATAGGGAGCAACTATACTAATATAATATGCATGTATAGGGAGCAACTATACTAATATAATATGCATGTATAGGGAGCAACTATACTAATATAATATGCATGTATAGGGAGCAACTATACTAATATAATATGCATGTATAGGGAGCAACTATACTAATATAATATGCATGTATTGGGAGCAACTATACTAATATAATATGCATGTATAGGGAGCAACTATACTAATATAATATGCATGTATAGGGAGCAACTATACTAATATAATATGCATGTATAGGGAGCAACTATACTAATATAATATGCATGTATAGGGAGCAACTATACTAATATAATATGCATGTATAGGGAGCAACTATACTAATATAATATGCATGTATAGGGAGCAACTATACTAATATAATATGCATGTATAGGGAGCAACTATACTAATATAATATGCATGTATAGGGAGCAACTATACTAATATAATATGCATGTATAGGGAGCAACTATACTAATATAATATGCATGTATAGGGAGCAACTATACTAATATAATAATGTATAGTGAGCAACTATACTAATATAATATGCATGTATAGGGAGCAACTATACTAATATAATATGCATGTATAGTGAGCAACTATACTAATATAATATGCATGTATAGGGAGCAACTATACTAATATAATATGCATGTATAGGGAGCAACTATACTAATATAATATGCATGTATAGGGAGCAACTATACTAATATAATATGCATGTATAGGGAGCAACTATACTAATATAATATGCATGTATAGGGAGCAACTATACTAATATAATATGCATGTATAGGGAGCAACTATACTAATATAATATGCATGTATAGGGAGCAACTATACTAATATAATATGCATGTATACTAATATAATGTGCATGTATAGGGAGCAACTATACTAATATAATATGCATGTATAGGGAGCAACTATACTAATATAATATACATGTATAGGGAGCAACTATACTAATATAATATGCATGTATAGGGAGCAACTATACTAATATAATATGCATGTATAGGGAGCAACTATACTAATATAATATGCATGTATAGGGAGCAACTATACTAATATAATATGCATGTATAGGGAGCAACTATACTAATATAATATGCATGTATAGGGAGCAACTATACTAATATAATATGCATGTATAGGGAGCAACTATACTAATATAATATGCATGTATAGGGAGCAACTATACTAATATAATATGCATGTATAGTGAGCAACTATACTAATATAATATGCATGTATAGGGAGCAACTATACTAATATAATATACATGTATAGGGAGCAACTATACTAATATAATATGCATGTATAGGGAGCAACTATACTAATATAATATGCATGTATAGGGAGCAACTATACTAATATAATATGCATGTATAGGGAGCAACTATACTAATATAATATGCATGTATAGGGTGCAACTATACTAATATAATATGCATGTATAGGGAGCAACTATACTAATATAATATGCATGTATAGGGAGCAACTATACTAATATAATATGCATGTATAGGGAGCAACTACACTAATATAATATGCATGTATAGGGAGCAACTATACTAATATAATATGCATGATAGGGAGCAACTATACTAATATAATATGCATGTATAGGGAGCAACCATACTAATATAATATGCATGTATAGGGAGCAACTATACTAATATAATATACATGTATAGGGAGCAACTATACTAATATAATATGCATGTATAGGGAGCAACTATACTAATATAATATGCATGTATAGGGAGCAACTATACTAATATAATATGCATGTATAGGGAGCAACTATACTAATATAATATGCATGTATAGGGAGCAACTATACTAATATAATATGCATGTATAGGGAGCAACTATACTAATATAATATGCATGTATAGGGAGCAACTATACTAATATAATATGCATGTATAGGGAGCAACTATACTAATATAATATGCATGTATAGGGAGCAACTATACTAATATAATATGCATGTATTGGGAGCAACTATACTAATATAATATGCATGTATAGGGAGCAACTATACTAATATAATATGCATGTATAGGGAGCAACTATACTAATATAATATGCATGTATAGTGAGCAACTATACTAATATAATATGCATGTATAGGGAGCAACTATACTAATATAATATGCATGTATAGGGAGCAACTATACTAATATAATATGCATGATAGGGAGCAACTATACTAATATAATATGCATGTATAGGGAGCAACTATACTAATATAATATGCATGTATAGGGAGCAACTATACTAATATAATATGCATGTATAGGGAGCAACTATACTAATATAATATGCATGTATAGGGAGCAACTATACTAATATAATATGCATGTATAGGGAGCAACTATACTAATATAATATGCATGTATAGGGAGCAACTATACTAATATAATATGCATGTATAGGGAGCAACTATACTAATATAATATGCATGTATAGTGAGCAACCATACTAATATAATATGCATGTATAGGGAGCAACTATACTAATATAATATGCATGTATAGGGAGCAACCATACTAATATAATATGCATGTATAGTGAGCAACCATACTAATATAATATGCATGTATACTAATATAATATGCATGTATAGGGAGCAACTATACTAATATAATATGCATGTATAGGGAGCAACCATACTAATATAATATGCATGTATACTAATATAATATGCATGTATAGGGAGCAACTATACTAATATAATATGCATGTATAGTGAGCAACTATACTAATATAATATGCATGTATAGGGAGCAACTGTACTAATATAATATGCATGTATAGGGAGCAACTATACTAATATAATATGCATGTATAGGGAGCAACTATACTAATATAATATGCATGTATAGAGAGCAACTATACTAATATAATATGCATGTATAGGGAGCAACTATACTAATATAATATGCATGTATAGGGAGAAACTATACTAATATAATATGCATGTATAGGGAGCAACTATACTAATATAATATGCATGTATAGGGAGCAACTATACTAATATAATATGCATGTATAGGGAGCAACTATACTAATATAATATGCATGTATAGGGAGCAACTATACTAATATAATATGCATGTATAGGTAGCAACTATACTAATATAATATGCATGTATAGGGAGCAACCATACTAATATAATATGCATGTATAGGGAGCAACTATACTAATATAATATGCATGTATAGGGAGCAACTATACTAATATAATATGCATGTATAGGGAGCAACTATACTAATATAATATGCATGTATAGGGAGCAACTATACTAATATAATATGCATGTATAGGGAGCAACTATACTAATATAATATGCATGTATAGGGAGCAACTATACTAATATAATATGCATGTATAGGTAGCAACTATACTAATATAATATGCATGTATAGGGAGCAACCATACTAATATAATATGCATGTATAGGGAGCAACTATACTAATATAATATGCATGTATAGGGAGCAACTATACTAATATAATATGCATGTATAGGGAGCAACTATACTAATATAATATGCATGTATAGGGAGCAACTATACTAATATAATATGCATGTATAGGGAGCAACTATACTAATATAATATGCATGTATAGGGAGCAACTATACTAATATAATATGCATGTATAGGGAGCAACTATACTAATATAATATGCATGTATAGGGAGCAACTATACTAATATAATATGCATGTATAGGGAGCAACTATACTAATATAATATGCATGTATAGGGAGCAACTATACTAATATAATATGCATGTATAGGGAGCAACTATACTAATATAATATGCATGTATAGGGAGCAACTATACTAATATAATATGCATGTACAGGGAGCAACTATACTAATATAATATGCATGTATAGGGAGCAACCATACTAATATAATATGCATGTATAGGGAGCAACCATACTAATATAATATGCATGTATAGTGAGCAACTATACTAATATAATATGCATGTATAGGGAGCAACTATACTAATATAATATGCATGTATAGTGAGCAACTATACTAATATAATATGCATGTATAGGGAGCAACTATACTAATATAATATGCATGTATAGGGAGCAACTATACTAATATAATATGCATGTATAGGGAGCAACTATACTAATATAATATGCATGTATAGGGAGCAACTATACTAATATAATATGCATGTATAGGGAGCAACTATACTAATATAATATGCATGTATAGGGAGCAACTATACTAATATAATATGCATGTATAGGGAGCAACTATACTAATATAATATGCATGTATAGGGAGCAACTATACTAATATAATATGCATGTATAGTGAGCAACTATACTAATATAATATGCATGTATAGGGAGCAACTATACTAATATAATATGCATGTATAGTGAGCAGCTATACTAATATAATATGCATGTATAGGGAGCAACTATACTAATATAATATGCATGTATAGGGAGCAACTATACTAATATAATATGCATGTACAGGGAGCAACTATACTAATATAATATGCATGCATAGGGAGCAACTATACTAATAGTATAGGGAGCAACTATACTAATATAATATGCATGTATAGGGAGCAACTATACTAATATAATATGCATGTATAGGGAGCAACTATACTAATATAATATGCATGTATAGGGAGCAACTATACTAATATAATATGCATGTATACTATATAATATGCATGTATAGGGAGCAACTATACTAATATAATATGCATGTATAGGGAGCAACTATACTAATATAATATGCATGTATACTAATATAATATGCATGTATAGTGAGCAACTATACTAATATAATATGCATGTATAGGGAGCAACTATACTAATATAATATGCATGTATTGGGAGCAACTATACTAATATAATATGCATGTATAGGGAGCAACTATACTAATATAATATGCATGTATAGGGAGCAACTATACTAATATAATATGCATGTAAAGGGAGCAACTATGTTAATATAATATGCATGTATAGGGAGCAACTATACTAATATAATATGCATGTATAGGGAGCAACTATACTAATATAATATGCATGTATAGGGAGCAACTATACTAATATAATATGCATGTATAGGGAGCAACTATACTAATATAATATGCATGTATAGGGAGCAACTATACTAATATAATATGCATGTATAGGGAGCAACTATACTAATATAATATGCATGTATAGGGAGCAACTATACTAATATAATATGCATGTATAGGGAGCAACTATACTAATATAATATGCATGTATAGGGAGCAACCATACTAATATAATTTGCATGTATAGGGAAATATAGAAAGTGCAATACAAAAGACAAACAAATCACACTGAGTAAGGCATCAATAGCTAGTCATTCATTTCTTAGCAAAAACATATGCTATATCAGCTCAGCTAGACCTACTATTGCACAGCACACACAATTATACTGATTATATTGATGACCTTTACCCATTTGTACTGCAGTATTGGCATTTTCTGAATACTAAAATTCTTACAAATAGACTATGATACTCAAGTTATGTAGTAGAAGGTAGATAGATGATTTGGAAAAAGAAGTCCTAGCTAAGACACACACTTTGTTTCTTGTGTTCTAGGAGATGGCCATTTTGAAATCCAATCTAGGGAGCACACACACGCACATTTAGGCAAACAAAGACACACACTTGTATGATTTCCTAAAATGGTGGTCACACTTCAATAGAATTTGCCCTTGAGCAGTCACAAAGCCTAAATTATAGTGTTCTCCGTCTAATCGCGTTGGCAGTGAGTGTTCACTCGACCCACGCATACTTAGGTATAGTCTAGTAACTTTCAAGGTCTGTGGGCTCTCAGTGGCAAAATACGGCAGTGAAGATGGTGACACTCACTGCCTAAAGCTAAAGCTGCACCAGAAACTGCAACTTGCCTCTCAGCTAGCAAGCTTAGCGACACTTGCTCTGCCCCTGACGACAACGACGTCTAAGTTGAAAATGAACCAACACTAGTAGAGGAGGACTAGCAAGCTTACTTATGGCCTGGTCTTACAGTGCCACCCTAGCTCTACTCCCACTCCATACCACTACTTCTCTATTCCCCCTCCCCCCTTCCCCTTCCTTCCAGTTACGTACGTACACGTAGCAGTAGTGCTCACTCCATTTAGTGCTCATTCCATTTGGGCGCCTGAATAATTTTGAATCCCGATACCCATTCAAGGAAATATGGTACACGCACATGCACATTCATGTAGTGTGTGCATGTCACCACACACACCTGTTCCATGCACTGAGTGAATCCAGAATCTCCGAGGATCAACTTCAACATTTCCTGTCATTTGTTAAAACAAAGTTTCAACTCAACATGTATATACATGTAATTCTATTCTTGTCCTAGAGTGGCTTCGCACCTTCTTGTCACACTTCATGTCCAGCGCTGCTGTCCTGATCTTGTCCATGATGTTTTTGAGGTCTATGATTATCTTCCTCATGACGGTATCTGGAGAAAAGGAGCAAGGAAGAGATGGATAGGAAGGGAGGGGGGTTGGGAGGAGGGGCGTAGAGAAGTGAGGCAAGGGAAGTAAAGGGAGAGTGTGTATGAGCAGAGTGGGAGGGGCAGCAAAAGAGGAGAGAAGACGGGGGGGAGGGGAATATGTCTCATGACGCTAAATCCACGCACAAGGGGAGGTGGAGTTTTAATGATTTTAAGCCGTCGCTATACAGTGAGGATCACTGCATGGAGCAAGTACTTGAGGGCCTATCAAATGCACTTACCTAACCTGTCACAACCAGCACTTGCTGTCTGACATGGGGCATGCATGGGGTTGTTGCTGTCCTAATTGTAGTGAGATATGTATCTTCCACGTTCATAGGACTGAGGTTGGTGAGAGGATGAGAGAGCTGGTTGTTGCATGAAAGCTTCCACCTGCAACTAGCTATGTGTGTACACAAAGTACACTGCTCCTACACGCCCACTTCCCCATTGAAATGGCAGATCAACATCCATCACAATGCCAACCAAACATTGACATAGACCGCTGCATTCTCCTCTGTATATCCAGTTACAAAACCATCTGTTGGGTCATCTTTTATGTTGCAGGAATAGAAAGATCTTCATGTTGAGTTGGTCTCGACGTGCTTCTCCACCATAACTAGAGATGCAGGAGCTAAAAATATTGGTCCACGCTACTGAATGATGTTTCGTACTGCAAGCAGGTGCTCACTCCCAGACTAGCATGCAGCTGCCAGCAAAAGCTAGAGAAATTTCCTGTGCACATTTGAGAAATATTCACTACATCAAGTAGCAATATATATGTAGCTAGACACAAGATTTATAGTTGCTTGTTAACTTTCAGAAAACTGTTGATGCACACATCCGTCAAGCAAATACCATCCTCTCTCTGATTGTGCAGGCACACGAACAGCTCATCGAAGCACGTCATCTTAGTGCCTCAGCATGCACTTATATGGAAGTGGTGGAGACAGCTATTAAGGATAGTCTTAGTCTCAGTCATGCCTAGTAACTGCTTCTCTTCCTCTTGCCACAGCCTCAGCCAAAGCTCTCCACCTTGCTCTGGCTTGGTGGCCATAAAGCTTCACCCACTATACATCCCAGTGGATGTGGCCACACCTTACCTACTACATGTACCTAGAGCATGATGTTATCATAAGACAGGCAGTGTTGGGGGGTATGGTTGATTCGAACTTAAACTAATTCTGACAGATACTGACTTTAACTCAGAGAGATAGTAGTGGCCCATGGCAGAGATACAGCATAATTGATAGCAAAATGTCCATTTATCCACAGGTGCAAACTCAAATCGTCCACAAAAATTAATGATAAAAAATGAACTGATCGCACTAATAACTATGCCCAGCGGACTGCTCCATCCATATAAAATCGCATAAAACTCTTCAATAGACTTGAGGAGGCAAGCGAGCAGAGTGAATTATTATTTTTTTATGCCGATGATCGCAACTGTGGTTATGGACGCTCTTTCCTGGCCTTTGCTACATCTGGAAACCCTTCTTCTTTGGAGGAGGAGGAGTAGGAAAGCTGCACAGGATCTACGCTTACCAGGAATCACTCTGGATGCCTTTGCTCTTGCTCCTGGAGGGATTTCTTTGCCGTTAGTTTTGTTGCAGACGTAGAGCAACATCAGCTTTTGTTTGCTTACCTCAAAGCAGCTAGTTCCTATAGCAACTCACTGTAAGTGCATTCTAATGACATGAACAGTTTATTTCACAGCTATGTATGAATTACAATGACCTTCTCATTAATCAACTTGAAATTTACTCCAAAGCTGTTTTGACTAGATGCTCTAGCCTTCATCAGAATTTTATTCTTGATGAAGGCTAGAGCATCTAGTCTAATTATTCCTGATGAAGGCTGGAGCATCTATTCCTGATGAAGGCTAGAAGCTATTATTCCTGATGAAGGCTAGAAGCTATTATTCCTGATGAAGGCTAGAGCTATTATTCCTAATGAAGGCTAGAGCATCTATTCCTGATGAAGGCTAGAGTATCTATTCCTGATGAAGGCTAGAGCTATTAATATTATTCCTAATGAAGGCTAGAGCATCTATTCCTGATGAAGGCTAGAGCATCTATTCCTGATGAAGGCTAGAGCATCTAGTCTACTGATGAAGGCTAGAGCATCTATTCCTGATGAAGGCTAGAGCATCTATTCCTGATGAAGGCTAGAGCTATTATTCCTGATGAAGGCTAGAGCTATTATTCCTAATGAAGGCTAGAGCATCTATTCTAATGAAGGCTAGAGCATCTATTCCTGATGAAGGCTAGAGCATCTATTCCTGATGAAGGCTAGAGCTATTATTCCTAATGAAGGCTAGAGCATCTAGTCTTATTCCTGATGTGATGAAGGCTAGAGCATCTAGTCTTATTCCTGACGTGATGAAGGCTAGAGCATCTAGTCTTATTCCTGACGTGATGAAGGCTAGAGCATCTAGTCTTATGCCTGATGTGATGAAGGCTAGTCTTATTCCTGATGTGATGAAGGCTAGAGCATCTAGTCTTATTCCTGATGTGATGAAGGCTAGAGCATCTAGTCTTATGCCTGATGTGATGAAGGCTAGAGCATCTAGCTTATTCCTGACGTGATGAAGGCTAGAGCATCTAGTCTTATGCCTGATGTGATGAAGGCTAGAGCATCTAGTCAAAACCTCGAAATGAGAGAGTAAAATTGAAGTAGATTATTGTAATTTCGATATGTCCACTGAGAGTTCATTGAGAATTCATTCAATTGTTAACAAAACCACACAACATATAAAGTCCGGCAGACATTCTGTTGAGGGAGAGGAATGGAATACATAGCTGGTAAGATGTAATGGCATGCAGAGTTTTGGCTGACCTTCACCATGAGTCTTGCTCACTCTCCTTCTCCCCGGGCTGGCAGGAAGGATGGTGTCAATAGCTGGGGACATGCACACACACAAACATTTGTGTATTGTTAGAGAGGGTCATAGTTTGTAAAGAGCATTAACAAGTCAGCTCACTGGTACATCCTTAAAAGCCCACAACATGACCAACGCCAACTATCCGAGGAAGCACATGTTATGGTACACACTGTGAGAGCACAATCCAGACAGGCTGACACACACAACAATTATATGTGCAGTACATACACACAACACCACACTGGGTTGAGGCAGGTTGAAGTAGGCTGATAATAGCTCTATGGGGACACACACTGGACCAAAATCACTCTGGATTGAGGCAGGTTAAAATAGGCTGATAATAGCTCTATGGGGACACACACTGGACCAACACAACACTGGGTTGAGGCAGGTTAAAGTAGGCTGATAATAGCTACATGGGGACACACACTAGACCAACACCACACTGGGTTGAGGCAGGTTGAAGTAGGTTGACAATAGCTCTATGGGGACACACACTGGACCAACACCACACTGGGTCGAGGCAGATGGGAGTAGGCTGACAATAGGTTGATGTGGACACACACTGGACCAACATCACTCTGGATTGAGGCAGGTTGAAGTAGGTTAACAATAGCTCTATGGGGACACACACTGGACCAACACCACACTGGGCTGAGGCAGGGTGAAGTAGGTTAAAAAAAGGGGACCCTATGTAAAGGTTTGGTGATCTTCTCCTAGGTTCCTTTCTCAGGTCCCACAGCTTCTTCCCCACCTCTCATGACAAGTGGTATTTGTGCCAACAGATGATAGGTCTATCAGTGTGCTTGACACCCATTAAAATCACAAGGGCTGGTTAGGGAGGAATTAGGCCAGGGGCATGTGAAATAGTAGGAGGTCCATCATATTGGACAATATTATATTCCATGTAACTTGGCAACAAAAAAATTCCATCAGAGTGTGAGGCAGGAAATAGCAGATCTCTTAAAAGAACATGTTGCCAAGTTACTAGCTCTATGAAATTAGGTCATGTGGTCATCAGAATGATGCCACAAAAATTCATGAATGCAACCACCTGTGGCATGCATGTGGCATGCATGTGGCATGCATATGTATGCACCTAGAGCGCTTATGTTGGTCCCAGTCTTAGCGAGAGTCTGAGGAACTTTCTCTGCCACAAGGAACCTCTCCAGACTTCCATCCTCTTCGTTCTTCCCAAACCACCGACCACAGTTGCATCTGCATGGATGACACACTTGCTCACATACTTGCATGCATGGATGACACACTTGCTCACATACTTGCATGCATGGACGACACACTTGCTCACATACTTGCATGCATGGATGACATACATACTTGCATGCATGGACGACACACTTGCTTACATACTTGCATGCATGGACGACACACTTGCTTACATACTTGCATGCATGGATGACACACTTGCTTACATACTTGCATGCATGGACGACACACTTGCTTACATACTTGCATGCATGGACGACACACTTGCTCACATACTTGCATGCATGCATGACACACTTGCTTACATACTTGCATGCATGGATGACACACTTGCTTACATACTTGCATGCATGGATGACATACATACTTGCATGCATGGACGACACACTTGCTTACATACTTGCATGCATGGACGACACACTTGCTCACATACTTGCATGCATGCATGACACACTTGCTTACATACTTGCATGCATGGATGACACACTTGCTTACATACTTGCATGCATGGATGACATACATACTTGCATGCATGGATGACACACTTGCTTACATACTTGCATGCATGGATGACACACTTGCTCACATACTTGCATGCATGGATGACATACATACTTGCATGCATGGATGACACACTTGCTTACATACTTGCATGCATGGATGACACACTTGCTCACATACTTGCATGCATGGATGACATACTTGCTCACATACTTGCATGCATGGATGACACACTTGCTTACATGCATGGATGACATACTTGCTCACATACTTGCATGCATGGATGACACACTTATTTACATACTTGCATGCATGGATGACACACTTGCTCACATACTTGCATGCATGGATGACACACTTGCTTACATGCTTGCATGCATGGATGACACACTTGCTCACATACTTGCATGCATGGATGACATACATACTTGCATGCATGGATGACACACTTGCTTACATACTTGCATGCATGGATGACACACTTGCTCACATACTTGCATGCATGGATGACATACTTGCTTACATACTTGCATGCATGGATGACACACTTGCTTACATACTTGCATGCATGGATGACACACTTGCTTACATACTTGCATGCATGGATGACACACTTGCTCACATACTTGCATGCATGGATGACACACTTGCTCACATACTTGCATGCATGGACGACACACTTGCTTACATACTTGCATGCATGGACGACACACTTGCTCACATACTTGCATGCATGGATGACACACTTGCTCACATACTTGCATGCATGGATGACACACTTGCTTACATACTTGCATGCATGGACGACACACTTGCTTACATACTTGCATGCATGCATGACACACTTGCTTACATACTTGCATGTATAATTATGAAGAACAAAATAGAGAAGAAAAAGCCAACACTAATTCAATTATATTCATGGGCTAGTGCAGTCTTTGATGTAGACACCGCCTGGCAGGAATCATTGCAACTCGGGGATGAGCACATGTAAAGCAGTGTCAAGTTAACATGCTGCCTGTGGGTATGCATGCCTGTGGGAATG